>JAJHSJ010000013.1:23454560-23960278 GCA_021015155.1 Magnolia officinalis | reverse complement strand
CGCGTAGCTAACCACTATCGCCAACCGAAGTACGACTCGAGTTCATCGAACACATCTCACGTGGCAATGAATCACACCACGAATTCAATTATGGTACCGATTGTCTGGACCATGGACATAGTCCCAAACTCAATCAATCCCATCCATAGCATGTGGAGTAAAGCATGATAAAAAAAGTATCTCAGCATGCTAATAGGCATGTTATAAAGCATGTTATAAAGCATGATATAACAAGTTGTAAAGCACTACATCAATGGTTAACGACCTGAAAATTTCCGTACATTGGGCCGAGTACCACCTCGACCAGAAATCACATAGGATTAAATCCTTTAGAAATTTAACAAAGTTAACTAAGTACTAAACTCGGTTATCATGAAATCCGTTGGGATCGCTTTAAATACGATCTGCAAGACCCAAAACTTGCAGAATTGGTGACTCTAGGTTACCCTAAAGTCTAGAGCCAAACTCATTACCCGTCTGCTCTCGGGACTGAAACGAAACTTCGTATGAGGTCTAGATCGCACATCGGGAGTCCGATTAACACGAAGCTAAGGAACCAGGACCGCCCCACTGGGCTTGACAATCATCTCAAAAATCAGACGATTCCGATGTCCCACGGCCATTATTTCGATCCGGAGCGAGGGAGTGTGTGAAAAACACTATTTCCATCCAAATGAAAATATCTGGAATAGTGATCTGGCACTTTCGGTTGCGCGTCAGTATTAAGCAACCTGACCGTCGGAATCAGACCAAATTACACCCTCGGATTAAGAAAAATTTCAGGAACATTTACATGTACTCAGAAATTCTGATCGTGGCCCACGGACCGTTGAACTGAAAGTGGTCCGCCACGTGCGATCTGGGAATCCGATCGAGTCAAAACGTAATCCCACGTAGATCCGCAGAGGGTGAGCTTAAGTCTGACGTTTGGCTCAAAGAGGGCCACCAGAACACCCCTTTTGAGCTTGGAAAGTGGCGAACTGCCTATATATGCAGCCACCCTTGAACCTGAGTCTATTTTGGACATTCTAGGCTATAAAAGGGGCTTAGAACAGCCCCTCTCACAGCCATACGAATTTGGGTCCAAAACCTTAGAGAGAAAGAGAGAAAAGAGAGAGAAAGTTGTGGAGATCGAGCCGATCTTCCTCCTGCTGCTTCCACTCCTCCCACGGCCTACACCGCCCTATTCCAGGGGATTTTCCGGCGGTTTCCACCCCATTTGAAGGTAAGAAACCCTAACCCTAGGTCTGATTTGAGCTTGATTAGTGATAGGTTATGGAAAGACTAATCGAATGCGCTCTTTAGGCTAGGAAACTCCCGTATACGGAAGCTCCAACACCCTTGCTGATTCGTTGGAATTCCAAGGGCTGAGGTGAGGACTTTAAGCGTATAAGTTACGGTTTTCAACGCTTTCAATGTCAGATAATGATAGATTCATGATCTGCATGCAAATGCACATGTACAAAGTGCTTTCCGTTTCCTGTTTCGATTAGCGATAAAGAATATGGAATTTTACATACTCTTGATATACGTAGAAATACCGTATACGTATTTTTGTTGAGAAAATGTTGACATGTTTATTTAATGTTTGATTATATCATGTGTGGATAAAATGCTAGTTTGGCGAAAGGGATCGCAAAAATACATGTTCATGTGTAAATGTCATATATGTGTGGAAATTGTGTATTCCAGAAATTCCGCATACGTGCGGATTTTGGAAATGTAATTGTAATGATTATTTGCTGTATGATTACGATATACACGGGAAAAATACTCTCGAGGCGAAGGGACAGCCCAAACACGAACTTGCCTAACATACGTCATGTATGTTGGAAAAGTGTATTCTAAGTGTTTGTGTAAGTGCATGTATGTGTACATGTGTATGTACTAGTGCCTTAGATAGGCGCTGATATGTGTCTTCCGACTCCCTTAGAGACATGTAGGATCCCCTCCATGCGGTGGTTCACCGCAACCACTTAATTGTATTGCGCACACAATTGTATCCCTATGGGGATAGTGCTTTATCACATGCCTTACAACATGCTTTGCAACATGCTTGACTTCATGTTTTACTTCATGCTTTATAACATGCCTACTAACATGCTTGTATTGCTTGTTTATCATGCTTTACCTCACATGCTAACGATGAAAACTGTTTGGGTTTGGGACTATGTATATAGTCCAAACACTCGGTACCAGACTTGTGATTGTGGCTGAGATTCATGTCGCCACAAAGGACGTGTCCGGCGAACCCGAGTCGTACTTCGGTTGGCGATAGTGGTTGGCCACGCGGAGTGCTTTTGCGCTCCATATCGCTCAACTTGTGGTGCGCTCGAGCTAGTCAGGCTCGCCAACTAAACCGAGAGTGTATTGTGTGTTCACCCTGTTTGGTCGCTACTGCTTGAACCTAGGGTACCAAACTTACCAGTGGCGATTCCCGTTTAACCATGGTACCTAGATCCGCTAAGTCGCATGAGCCGGGCATGGTGGTATGGGACACCGTGGTCGAGCTGTCGGCCTACGCTGGGGCCATGTGCCTCCCCGTAGTGACCATTGCGCAACTAACTCGTGAGCCGAATACGGTGGTATGGGACACTGTATTCGAGCTGTCGATACTTCGGCGAGAGCCGAGTACGGTGAGATCTGTGCTCGTGCTGACGGGCGACGAGTCCTCCGTGGTATCATCGAGTACACTCCAAGGGTCTGTGATTGGCCACGAGTCTTTCACAGCAACTAGAGTGTGAGTTGAGCCGAGTATGGTGAGACCTGTACTTGAGCTGACGGCTAGTGATTGAGCCGAGTACGGTGAGACCTGTACTCGAGCTGACGGCCAGCAATTGAGCCGCATACGGTGAGATCTATATCCGCGCTGACGGGTGACGAGCCCTTTGCGATGCCATCACTAAGCTTCTCAAACCATAACATCGTATGAGAATAACTAGGATTGACGACCCTAGAATGGATCATGTTGGGAATGATACAAGGGAGGTACCTTAGTTTCCCAATACTGCTGATTGAAATGGACTAATAAAAACTTGGTAATCATGAGCATCATCGCACCGCATGTGCTTTGTAGATGTGGCGCACTGAGGGAGTTAGCATTCGCGAACGTAAGATGATGTCGCTTGAGGGTGGTTTGGCAAGGGCATACAGCATCATGTCATTCATTTTGCACTTAACAAGAGTAGTTAGAAATGCTTGATTTGTACTGCTTTATCATTACTGCTTGGTTGATTTGATAACATGTTAACTTATGCTTTATTGTTCCACTGAGTTAGCTACTCACTCCCACGTTACGGGACGGTGTTGTACACACCAACAGACTCTGTCGCAGGTATAGAGGGCGCCTTGGTTCAGGAGCCAGAGCCCGACGTTGATGAGGACCAGGAGGAGTTCTCCTTCATGCAGTACTCTGACGGCTACGCTTAGGCCGGCTGCATCGCGGGATTCTCGGGGCCTCTTTTGAGGATGTATTTTGGGTTTTTGACTTACAAACAGTACATGTATATTGGTGCTCAGCTAGTACTCATACTCTGGAGTTCAGAAAATTTTGTTACTTTACATACTTGAATATAAAATTTCAGTCTTCCGCTGCTTTTATACGCAATTGAACTGGAGTATGAATTACTGTTTTGGTTTAATCTCATTCATGTTTATTGCGCTAACTCAGACAACATTTAACCAGCATTGTGTATGTTGCATAAGTGATGCGTTGGAACTCGGGTGTTGAGTTCATACTCGACCCCCGAATTTCAGGGCGTTACAAGTTGGTATCAGAGCATGATTTTGATTTAAAACCGGACCTGAGTTATGTCCCCACTACGTACGCTGACGCATTATACTTAGGAGGGTGCGCAAAATTTTAGAACAGTCCTAGGGTCCCCGATTTCACCGTTCGGTGAAATTCATTAAAAACGTACGCGTTGATCGAGTCTGTACTCGATCATGACCGCACACATGGACTCCAAATCGCCCCTGGACCGTCTATTGACGTGTCAAGATCACAACCCACCAAAATTAGTCGTTAAAAATCAGGAAAAATCAGATTGGTTCAGAAATTCCGGAAACTACCCGTTTGGGAGCCGAACGGAGTCCGTGGGCCCCCCACGTTAGCCTATTAAGTTTTTAGACCAAGCCAGGGTGCATTTGGCACCCTGGGCACGTGCCAAGGTGGACCAGACCGCGCGGCGCGGCTCCGGCCAAGTCCGGCCGCGGCGGCGCCGCGGCTCGGGCGGCGCGCCGCCGTCCGGTCAGGTTTTCGGCGAGGGTCCGAGCGTGGGGTGGGTCGGTTTGACCCCCTCTACCTCATGGCACGTGCCATTTTTGCATTTGGTTAGGTTTAAGGGGCTGGAGCACCCCTCTTTCCATTTCACCCCTCTTTTCAAACACCTCACCCCCAAATCCGATTTTCTCAAAAACCCATCCTTCCAACCTCCAAATCTTCCATTTTTCTTCCAAACTCACACACCCCAACCTTCCACAACAGCCCTAGCTTCTCCCTTTCCCCATTTTCTCAAGTTGGAGCTCTCATACCCCTCCTTGGAGCTCAAAATCGGGTAAGCTACTAACCCATTCCACTTCCTTCTTGTTTCTTCTTCATTTCCTACCTCTTGGGCTCCTTCCACACCCATTGGATTGTTATTTGTGGTGGAGCAAAGAGATCAGCCCCTAAACCCCATTTTGGGCAAATTTCCATGGCCCTCCTTGGTGTGGTGGCCACCATTTTCTCTCTTTCCTCCATCCTATCTCTCATGGGAAAGAGGAAAACGCGGCGATGATGCCGGCCCAAGTAGGCCAGCCCATTCCCGAAGAAGATCCGACGTCGGGGCCGGCCCAAGCACGTGCGGGAGTTTAGGTCGAAGCGAGACCTGGATCCTGACCATCCCGCCAGAAATGCTTACCCGATAGGCATGGAATATGGGCGCTTTGCGGGCCGCAAAGTTGTGTTTGAAGCTCATGTAGATGAAAGGATGTTCGGGCTACACCCACTGATGGACCGCCTGGTGGACATCGGTTGGAATTCTATGTTTGATGGCCAGTCGCCTGCATGTGAGAACACGGTTCGCGCCTTCTATGCTCACATCGTGGACGCATCTGTTGAGCCTCTTCAGTTTACTGTTTCTGTGAGGGGCATTAGACGCACGATTATAGTGGATGAAGTGGCTCGGATCACAAAGTTGCCGCGTGGTCAAGTACACCCCAGTGATAGCTTCTCCAGAAGTGCGCGGGAAAGGGATCGCCGCACGCGATATCTCTGTGGTCGTCGGGTTACTTGGAGGAGAGAAAACAACATTGCGGCGACAAAAATGGCAGAGGTCCTCCGTTTACTCCATCATATTTTCACCTACAACGTGTACCCACGGTCGGGTAACCGCACGGAATGTACTCGGTTGATGGTTGACTTCTTGTACAAGATGGGACATGGAGACGACATATGCCTGCCCACGTTCATCCTATCTCAGATAGTGCATGCTGTTCGTTCTACCAGGAACGATCTTTCGCTCCATTTGGCCGTCTGATCTGCAGGATGGCTCGTGATGTGGGCTACAGATTGAATATGGAGGATCTTGCACCTGTCCGAATCATAAGTGAAGCGACACTCAGGAATATGAAGATCGGCCCTCAACAGCGGCAAGCCCGACTCGACGAATCTGGTGATGAGTCGGATAGTGCCGGCGAGGAGTGTGATGAGGAGGGCGGTGATGACATACAGGAAGAAGAACCTGAGGCTCAGGACACCGAGGAGAGTTCACCTCCTATGGCTCAGGAGCATGTATAGATCGGGATGCTTTCGATGCGCGATTTGCCCGTCTTGAGGAAGGGCAAGCCGCCCTGCAGCAAGAGATTGGTCAAGTTCGAGCCAAGCTTGAAGAGACTGACGCCTATATAAAGAGAAGTTTCAAGAAGATGTCCCGTACGTTGAAGGCCATCCTGTGCTGTGCGCAGGATAAGAATGCTCCTCCTCCACCGCCTACTTCGGATGCTAGTCATCCACGTGTTGTGTGTTGTTGTTTGTGTTGGTTACCGCGTTAGGCGGTTTATGTTTTCATGTTGTTGATGTAGTAGGTAGTAGCATGTTTTGTATGTTTCCATGTAATGAATGTAATGGCTATCATGTGATTTTCTGTCGTGATTCATGTAACTCTGTAGTCCATGTATTATGACAATTTTGAGTAAATGAAAAGCATGTAGCCTCTTTGTATTGATGATGTGTGGAATGCGTAAGTGCCTCATGATGTGTATTGTGCTATATCTCACAAATGATCTACCCTATGTTGTATAGGGCATGCCGCGGCAGTATACGCGGAGCACGGCACATCTACGTTTGACCGGCTCTATGGACCAGACTCCTTCTGGTAGTGGCGGTCCTACGGACCGTGGATTGGGATCTGATCAGCCTTCTGCTGGTCCTAGTGGTGGACAGCCACCTTACACCCCCCGGTCCGAGAGCAGTATCGGCCGTCATCTGCTGCACAGCATGATTCCCAGGCTGCTCCACCGCCTGATAGATTTGAGCAGCTGATGATGATGATGCATCAGCAGCAGATGCAGCAGCAGCAGCAGATGCAGCAGCAGATGCAGCAGCAGTAGCAGCAGATACAGCAGCAGCAGCAGCAGATACAGCAACAGCAACATCAGGATCTGATGGCCACTATTGCTGAGGCCTTGTCCCACGGTGGTGGTGCGGCTCCACCTACTACATCTGCGCATCCTGAGGAGTATTCTGAGCCTCCTGCGCGATGTGAGGATGCGCCTCTGCCTACACCCGTTGCACCTCCTACTGGAGATGTCGGTACTCGAGGTCTACTCGAGCGATTTCAGCGTTTGAGGCCTCCTTCATTTGCGGGTTCTCACAGACCCGAGGAGGCAGAGTTCTGGCTGGACCGCATCTCCAAGATGCTACGGATATTACATTGCTCTGAGGCAGAGCAGGTTGAGCTGGCTACCTTTATGTTTGAGAGGGAGGCCAGCTTATGGTGGAACAGTGTGCTGCGCACGGTCGCAGTGGACTTCGTGTGGACTTGGGAGGCTTTCGAGTCTCGGTTCCACGAGAAGTATTACCCGCAGACATATCGACATGAGCGGGAGGACGAGTTTTTGCGCCTCAGGCAGGGAGGCATGACGGTGACGGAGTATAAGCACCGATTTACCGAGTTGGGCCGCTTTGTCCCGACCATCCTCGTCAATGAGCAGATGAGGATGCGACGATTTACTGGAGGCTTGCGACCTGACATACGGTCGAAGCTTTGCTGCCACACTATCCCTACTTATGCAGCGCTGGTCCACATGTCTATGACGGCCGAGCAGGATGTGGACCGTCTGGCCCGATCACGCGGTACTATGGTTGCGAGAGACCGCACAGGATACACAGAGCAGGCCTATTTTAGGCAAGAGGCTCGAGCCGATTCTCCCCCCAGGGCTGCAGCGCCCGTGCTTCCTATGAGACGCCCGTTGGTGACCTGCAAGTTTTGCGGGAAACCAGGACACCCTGCCGAGAGCTGCTTCTCGCGCATGAGGGCTAGCGGATTTGCGCCACCGCAGAGATTGGGTCGCCCTTATCCCAGGCCATTTCAGCTCCGCCGCTACAGACCACTCCTGCACATCCTTCATTCCGACCTCCTGTGCCGTTCTTCACGCCGCCACAGCGACCCCTGGCTCCTCAGCCGAACCGCCAGCAGCAGGCTCGTGTGCATACACTTGTTGCTGAGGCACCAGATACGTCGATATCGACACCGACGGCTTTTGAGGGTACGGCTTATATTCATGATACTCCTGTTTCCTTATTGGTGGACACTGGATCCACTATCTCTATCATTTCTTGTGGGGCGGTGAAACGCCTATCTTTGCATACTGTTCCCATTAAGGGAACGAGACTCACTACAGCTACTGGGACCTTCTCGGATGTCACGCGACTATGTGAGGGTTGCGCGATAGTTTTGGGTAGCAGCACAGAGCTCGTCGACCTTATTGTTGCTCCGCTATGGCACTACGACGTTATACTTGGCATGGATTGGCTCGCCAAGATGAGGGCGGAGATAGATTGCGATACTCGGGTCGTGACCGCCTATGGACCTGACGGCACAGCTTTCACGTTCTCAGTGCAGGTCAGTTGGCCCTGTCGAGTTGATTATTATGCTGCATTACTTGTGCCGATTGATGGTCCGACACTGGAAGGTACGCCAGTGGTTAGGGAGTTTGTTGGAGTCTTTAAGACTATCCCTGGTTTACCTCCTCGGCGCGAGATTGATTTTACGATTGACCTTACGCCTGGTGCGATGCCCATCTCGTTGCCGACCTATCGTATGCCTTCATGCGAGATGGAGGAGCTGCGGAAACAGATTGACGAACTTGTAGAGAAAGGCTTTATTCGACCTAGTGTGTCTCCTTGGGGAGCACCTGTGTTGTTCGTGAAGAAGAAGGACGGGTCGCTACGATTGTGCATTGATTACCGTAGGTTGAACCAGGTCACGGTGAAGAACAAGTATCCTTTGCCCAGGATAGATGATCTGTTTGATCAGTTGAGGGGGGCGAAGTATTTCTCGAAGATTGACCTTCAGTCAGGGTACCACCAGTTGCGCGTGAGAGAGGAGGATGTACAGAAGACAGCCTTCAGGACGTGCTTCGGGCACTATGAGTTTTTGGTGATGTCGTTCGGTCTGACGAACGCACCAGCCGTGTTCATGGATCTGATGAACCGGTATTTCGGCCCTTCCTTTACCGATTCGTCATCGTTTTTATCGATGATATCTTGATATACTCCACGAGTTGGGAGGAGCACGAGGAGCACCTGCGAGCAGTGTTGGGTACGTTGGAGAAGAACCAGTTGTTTGCGCAATACAAGAAGTGCGACTTCTGGCAGGAGGAAGTCAAGTTCCTGGGACATGTTGTGTCCAAGAATGGGATAGCAGTGGACCTTGCTAAGGTAGCCGCGGTTCAGAATTGGCAGCAGCCTGAGTCGGTTACTGAGGTGAGGAGTTTCCTTGGTCTGGCTGGGTATTACAGGCGTTTCATTCGAGACTTCTCGAAGATTGCCAGACTATTGTCGCAGTTGACTCGGAAGGACCTGAAGTTCGCCTGGAATGAGAAGGCGGAGGCAGCTTTTAAGGAGCTGAAGGACAAGTTGACGTCCGCCCCTGTGCTAGTATTGCCAGAGCAAGGGGTGAAGTACACGGTATATACTGACGCGTCTCGCGTTGGTTTGGGTTGTGTGCTGATGCAGAATGATAGGGTGATTTCGTATGCCTCGAGACAATTAAGGAAGCACGAGGAGAATTACCCTACACATGACCTGGAGTTGGCAGCTGTCATCTTTGCATTGAAGCTCTGGAGACATTACCTCTACGGTGAGGAGTTCGAGCTTTTCTGCGACCACAAGAGCCTTAAGTACATATTCACACAGCGGGACTTGAATATGAGACAGCGCCGATGGATGGAGACCTTGAAGGACTTCAAGTTCGAGGTTTCCTACCATCCTGGCAAGGCGAACCTTGTGGCAGACGCGTTGAGCCGCAAGAAGGCGATTGCATTTGCGGCACCGCTGATGATAGCCGAGTGGGACATGATGGAGTTTGTGCGCGATTTCGAGCAGAGACTCACTGTCGAGGAGCCTTTTGAGTGTGTTGCGCACGTTCGGGTGCGGCCACTTATTGACGACAGGATTGTGGAGGCCCAAAGGGGCGATATACGGCTGTCTGAGCTTCGAGAGCAGGCTAGCGACGCCGTGGACTCCGAGTGGAGAGTTGGTTCTGATGGGGGTTTACGATTCCGTGGCCACCTATGTGTTCCTGATGTGGCTGACTTGAGACGCGAGCTTCTCGAGTCTGCCCATAACTCGAAACTTGCGATGCATCCTGGTAGCACGAAGATGTAGCAGGATATGAGACGGACTTACTGGTGGGATAACATGAAGGCCCACATCGCTGAGTATGTATCTCGGTGTCTGACGTGCCAGCAGGTCAAGGCAGAACATCGCCGACCTCCTGGACTGCTTCAGCCCATGCCTATAGCGGAGTGGAAGTGGGACTTCATCTCCATGGACTTCATATCAGGGCTGCCGAAGACGAGGAAGGGACACGATTCTATTTGGGTGATTGTGGACCGGTTGACCAAATCGGCCCATTTCCTCCCTATCAGAGTTACGAACTCTGCAGACGAGTTGGCTAGACTGTACATCAGAGAGATCGTCCGTCTGCATGAAGTTCCCTTAGAGATCGTGTCGGACAGAGACACGCGATTCACATCCATCTTCTGGACTCGTATCCAGGAGGCGATGGGTGTGAAGTTGAAGTTCAGTACAGCGTTTCATCCTCAGACTGATGGGCAGACAGAGCGGGTGAATCAGATTCTGGAGGATATGTTGCGAGCATGTGTGTTGGACTTCAAGGACAGCTGGGATGACTGTCTTCCGTACGCAGAGTTCGCCTACAACAACAGCTTCCAGGCGACTATTGGCATGGCGCCATATGAGGCTCTATATGGCCGACCTTGTAGGGCACCGCACTGTTGGGCCGAGGTTGGCGAGCGCAGCCTGATTGGCACGGAGTTGGTCCAGACGACTACAGAGAAGATTGATATCATCAGGCGTCGATTACTCACAGCGCAGACCAGACAGAAGAGTTATGCCGATACGAGGCGGCGGCCACTGGAGTTCGAGGTCGGGGATCATGTGTTCCTTCGAGTTTCCCTATGAAGGGAGTCCTTCGGTTCGGAAAGAAGGGGAAGCTCACACCGAAGTTTATAGGTCCATTTCAGATACTGGATCGAGTGGGTGATGTGGCGTATCGTCTCGCCTTGCCTACACCGCTTGCTTCTGTACACAACGTATTTCATGTCTCTATGCTGAAGAAGTACGTTCCTGATCCTACGCATATCATCAGATGGGAGCAGGTACAGTTGAGTGAGGATGCTACGTACGAGCTGCGCCCGACGCGTATCCTTGATAGGAAGGAGCAGGTACTACGTAGCAAGGTCATCCCACTTGTGAAGGTGTTTTGGACACATCATTCTGAGGAGGAAGCTACCTGGGAGACTGAGGCCGAGGTCAGAAAGAACTACCCTCAGATTCTCGAGGACTACGAAAAGGTATAAATTTCGAGGACGAAATTTTTTGTTTAAGGGGGGTAGATTGTAACGACCTGAAAATTTCCGTACATTGGGCCGAGTACCACCTCGACCAGAAATCACATAGGATTAAATCCTTTAGAAATTTAACAAAGTTAACTAAGTACTAAACTCGGTTAATCATGAAATCCGTTGGGATCGCTTTAAATACGATCTGCAAGACCCAAAACTTGCAGAATTGGTGACTCTAGGTTACCCTAAAGTTTAGAGCCAAACTCATTACCCGTCTGCTCTCGGGACTGAAACGAAACTTCGTATGAGGTCTAGATCGCACATCGGGAGTCCGATTAACACGAAGCTAAGGAACCAGGACCGCCCCACTGGGCTTGACAATCATCTCAAAAATCAGACGATTCCGATGTCCCACGGCCATTTATTTCGATCCGGAGCGAGGGAGTGTGAAAAACACTATTTCCATCCAAATGAAAATATCTGGAATAGTGATCTGGCACATTTCGGTTGCGCGTCAGTATTAAGCAACCTGACCGTCGGAATCAGACCAAATTACACCCTCGGATTAAGAAAAATTTCAGGAACATTTACATGTACTCAGAAATTTTGATCGTGGCCCACGGACCGTTGAACTGAAAGTGGTCCGCCACGTGCGATCTGGGAATCCGATCGAGTCGAAAACGTAATCCCACGTAGATTCGCAGAGGGTGAGCTTAAGTCTGACGTTTGGCTCAAAGAGGGCTACCAGAACACCCCTTTTGAGCTTGGAAAGTGGCGAACTGCCTATATATGCAGCCACCCTTGAACCTGAGTCTATTTTGGACATGTTCTAGGCTATAAAAGGGGCTTAGAACAGCCCCTCTCACAGCCATACGAATTTGGGTCCAAACCCTTAGAGAGAAAGAGAGAAAAGAGAGAAAGTTGTGGAGATCGAGGTCGATCTTCCTCCTGCTGCTTCCGCTCCTCCCACGGCCTACACCGCCCTATTCCAGGGAATTTCCCGGCGGTTTCCACCCCATTTGAAGGTAAGAAACCCTAACCCTAGGTCTGATTTGAGCTTGATTAGTGATAGGTTATGGAAAGACTAATCGAATGCGCTCTTTAGGCTAGGAAACTCCTGTATACGGAAGCTCCAACACCCTTGCTGATTCGTTGAAATTCCAAGGGCTGAGGTGAGGACTTAAAGCGTATAAGTTACGGTTTTCAACGCTTTCAATGCCAGATAATGATAGATTCATGATCTGCATGCAAATGCACATGTACAAAGTGCTTTCCGTTTCCTGTTTCGATTAGCGATAAAGAATATGGAATTTTACATACTCTTGATATACGTGGAAATACCGTATACGTATTTTTGTTGAGAAAATGTTTAACATGTTTATTTAATGTTTGATTATATCATGTGTGGATAAAATGCTAGTTTGGCGAAAGGGATCGCAAAAATACATGTTCACGTGTAAATGTCATATATGTGGAAATTGTGTATTCCAGAAATTCCGCATACGTGCGGATTTTGGAAATGTAATTGTGATGATTATTTGCTGTATGATTACGATATATACGGGAAAAATACTCTCGAGGCGAAGGGACAGTCCAAACACGAACTTGCCTAACATACGTCATGTATGTTGGAAAAGTGTATTCTAAGTGTTTGTGTAAGTGCATGTAGGTGTACATGTGTATGTACTAGTGCCTTAGATAGGCGCTGATATGTGTCTTCCGACTCCCTTAGAGACATGTAGGATCCCCTCCATGCGGTGGTTCACCGCAACCACTTAATTGTATTGCGCACACAATTGTATCCCTATGGGGATAGTGCTTTATCACATGCCTTACAACATGCTTTGCAACATGCTTGACTTCATGTTTTACTTCACGCTTTATAACATGCCTACTAACATACTTATGTTGCTTGTTTATCATGCTTTACCTCACATGCTAACGATGAAAACTGTTTGGGTTTGGGACTATGTATATAGTCCAAACACTCGGTACCAGACTTGTGATTGTGGCTGAGATTCATGTCGCCACAAAGGACGTGTCCGGCGAACCCGAGTCGTACTTCGGTTGGCGATAGTGGTTGGCCACGCGGAGTGCTTTTGCGCTCCATATCGCTCAACTTATGGTGCGCTCGAGCTAGTCAGGCTCGCCAACTAAACCGGAGTGTCATTGTGTGTTCACCCTGTTTGGTCGCTACTGCTTGAACCTACGGTACCAAACTTACCAGTGGCGATTCCCGTTTAACCATGGTACCTAGATTCACTAAGTCGCATGAGCCGGGCATGGTGGTATGGGACACCGTGGTCGAGCTGTCGGCCTACGCTGGGGCTATGTGCCTCCCCGTAGTGACCATTGCGCAACTAACTCGTGAGCCGAATACGGTGGTATGGGACACTGTATTCGAGCTGTCGATACTTCGGCGAGAGCCGAGTACGGTGAGATCTGTGCTCGTGCTGACGGGCGACGAGTCCTCCGTGGTATCATCGAGTACACTCCAAGGGTCTGTGATTGGCCACGAGTCTTTCACAGCAACTAGAGTGTGAGTTGAGCCGAGTATGGTGAGACCTGTACTTGAGCTGACGGCTAGTGATTGAGCCGAGTACGGTGAGACCTGTACTCGAGCTGACGGCCAGCAATTGAGCCGCATATGGTGAGATCTGTATCCGCGCTGACGGGTGACGAGCCCTTTGCAATGCCATCACTAAGCTTCTCAAACCATAACATCGTATGAGAATAACTAGGATTGACGACCCTAGAATGGATCATGTTGGGAATGATACAAGAGAGGTACCTTAGTTTCCCAATACTGCTGATTGAAATGGACTAATAAAAACTTGGTAATCATGAGCATCATCGCACCGCATGTGCTTTGTAGATGTGGCGCACTGAGGGAGTTAGCATTCGCGAACGTAAGATGATGTCGCTTGAGGGTGGTTTGGCAAGGGCATACAGCATCATGTCATGTCATTTTACACTTAACAAGAGTAGTTAGAAATGCTTGATTTGTACTGCTTTATCATTACTGCTTGGTTGATTTGATAACATGTTAACTTATGCTTTATTGTTCCACTGAGTTAGCTACTCACTCCCACATTACGGGACGGTGTTGTACACACCAAACAGACTCTGTCGCAGGTATAGAGGGTGCCTTGGTTCAGGAGCCAGAGCCCGACGTTGATGAGGACCAGGAGGAGTTCTCCTTCATGCAGTACTCTGACGACTACGCTTAGGCCGGCTGCATCGCGGGATTCTCGGGGCCTCTTTTGAGGATGTATTTTGGGTTTTTGACTTACAAACAGTACATGTATATTGGTGCTCAGCTAGTACTCATACTCTGGAGTTCAGAAAATTTTTGTTACTTTACATACTTGAATATAAAATTTCAGTCTTCCGCTGCTTTTATACGCAATTGAACTGGAGTATGAATTACTGATTTGGTTTAATCTCATTCATGTTTATTGTGCTAACTCCGA
This sequence comes from Magnolia officinalis, assembly GCA_021015155.1. Lineage (NCBI taxonomy): Eukaryota > Viridiplantae > Streptophyta > Magnoliopsida > Magnoliales > Magnoliaceae > Magnolia > Magnolia officinalis. Next base: position 23,945,732 of record JAJHSJ010000013.1, on the reverse strand, counting down.
CAACATTTAACCAGCATTGTGTATGTTGCATAAGTGATGCGTTGGAACTCGGGTGTTGAGTTCATACTCGACCCCCGAATTTCAGGGTGTTACAATAGGAATACAAACACATATATTGCAAGTAAGCGGTTTAAGTAAACAACCTCATGGAGGTAATCATACATGTCCCTAGGGTAGTTGAGAATCTCATCTCAACACCCTCCTAAGGCATCAACATCCAAACACTTACTCACTCAAGCATTTCCACAAACATTTAACATACACTATTTCAACATACATAGTGTATGTTAACAAACATGTATTAGGGCGAGTCCATCCGCCAAGTAAGTATTTTATGCACACATAATATTTTTATACAACAATTAATCATGGCAAACACATCACTAAAATATACATGTATACTGTACTTCTTACAATACAGTATTTCTACATACATTGTGTATATTAGTAAAACATGTATTTAGGTGAAACCTTTCGCCATATAAGTATTTTATCCATATATCGTATATCCATACAACAAATAAACATGTCTAACACATTTCCAAAAAATATACGTATAGGGTATTTTCTACGAATACCTAGAATATGTAAAATTCCATATTCTTCATCTTTAATCGAAACAGAAAACGGAAAGCACTTTGTACATGTGCAATTGCATGCAGATCATGAATCTATCATTATCTGACATTAAAAGCATTGAAAATCATAACCTATACACCTAAAGTCTGCACCTTTTGTCGTAGAATCGTAACGAAGTCAATAGGTTTGCTAAGCTTCCGTATTCAGCAGTTTGGCAACCTATAGAACGAAATAGGTTAGCTATTTCATAACCTACAACCACCCAAGCCCCAAATCAGATTAGGGTTAGGGTTTCTTACCTAGAAACGGAGTCGGATTGCCAGGAAAGCGACGAGAATGGAGTGGTGAAGCACGTATAGCGACAGGAACGAGTGGCAGGGAGATTTTCCCACTGCTCCCACACTTTCTCTCTTTTCTCTCTTCTCTCTCTAGGGTTTCTCCCAAATTCGTATGGCTGCCATGAGAGAGGGTTTAAGGTCCTTATATAGTCTAAAAACTCACCGAAATAGACTCCAGGTCAAAGTATACTTAGGTTGTAACCAAAACGGGTCAGTTTCAACTCAACGGAGGACTTCTGCCGAGCCTCCTTGAGCCAAAGGTCGGACTTAAGCTTACTAACGCTGGATCTACATTCTATTAAGTTTTCGTTTCAGTGAGATTTCCAGATCACACGTGGCGGACCAGTTTCAGTTCAACGGTCAGCGGATCTCGATCGGAGATTCCGAGTACATGTAAATGTGTATGAAATTTCTCCTGATCCGAGCGTGTAATTTGATCTGATTCTAACGGTCTGGTTGCTTAAAACTGATCCGCAAGCGAGAGGTGCCAGATTACTATTCAAGATATTTTATTTTGAATTAATTTCGTATTTCTCACACTCTTCATTCCGAGCTTAAGCGAATAGCGCTGGGACACTATCTGGATTTGATTTCCGATATGGTTGTCAAGCCCAGCAAGGCGGTCCTAGTTCCTTAACTTCGTGTTAATCAGACTTCCGACGTGCGATCCAGATCCGATACGGAGTTTCGAGATGCCCCCTAGAGCAGCCGGGTAATGAGATTGATCCTAGGTTTTAGGGTAACCTAGCGTCAATGATTCTACAAGTTTTGGGTCTTGCAGATCGTATTTAAAGTGTTTGGTGCTAATTTCACAGGCACTCTAATTTAACACTAGCTAAATCTCGCCTAATTTCTAAAGGATTTAGTCCTGTAAGATTTCTGTCTGAGGTGGTACTTAGTCCTTTGTAGTTTGTATATAGAGTGATCCAAGTTATACTACTTAGCTAGTTTAAGATAGTGTCTAGGGTGAAAGTACTTTGAAAAATTGAAAGATCAAGGTGGTGAAGGGTGGGATTTGTGAAAGAAATGGGTTCACAAGCGATTTTAGCCTTTGGGACTGAGTTTTGACAAGTTGATAAGGTGTTAGGATCGACCCATTGCCTAAGGACGTCTAATCCCAGGTTGGCAAAAATCTAGGATGTTACACGAACTTTGACGGTCCCTGATGGTGGGTCACTTTATGATGACAAATGAACCAATCTGTTTGAATATGGGAGTAGCAAGAAAAAATGGGTAAATTTCACCTTTTTCCCAGGTTTATCAGGTCAGACATGCTTTTACCAAGCATGTAGTCCCATGCAATGCGAGAGGGCCTAATTTCGTGCTCATGCACGCCATCAGAAGTGGGGCCCACGTGATGATCAACATGATCTGGACCATTCATTAGCTTTAGTAAGTTTACTATTTATCTCTGGTTCGAAATCAGCCGGATCTATGGTTCAAATTGGTTGGTTTGTTTGATTTTCTACATATAAGGGTTGATTGTATTGGTTTTAATGATAAGTTATAGTTTAGGATTTACAGATATGAGTTGTTACACGACTAGTCAAGGAAACTTCAACTCGAATTCCAGTCGAAGGTAACCCTCACCAGTCGAGGGTTACGCAGATTATGCAGGGACTGTGTAAATTTGAGGCGGTTTCCAGATTTTTCCAAGTCGGTTCACAAGGAGGCGATGCACAACTATAAATAGGAGTTCCTAGGATGTTCCTAGGCATCATCTAAGGTTTGACGAGTGGAGCAAAAGGGTGGAGCCGCCGTCCAGGAGTTCTTCTTCTTTAGCTTGTTTTTATGCTTTTCTTAAGAGACTTTAGTTCAATCATGTCTATGGTTGGCTAAACCTCTTAGCTAGGGCTAAGAGGTGAAGATTGTAGTGTGATGGGATGTTGCTCTTACTTTGATTCATGTTTGTGTTGAACCTTCTTTGATTCTAGTTTGATTTTAAAGGAATACTTTTAGTTTTTAATGGTATATTGTGAATCAAATTACGGTAGATCTGCAATAGTTTTGAGTATCTTCTTTTCCTGATTTTGAGATTGTGGGATTGGTAAATCCTGTTGTTAGCCATCGTCCCATGGGCATGGTTTGGTGATGGAATCTCTTCCAATTATCAGAATTCTCCTCCATTGAGAATTAGGTCAAGGAAATTTCAGACTGATCTTAATTGTATATCTTCCAATTAGATAGGATAGGACTCCAATTCCAATCGTATGACTTGAATCAAGTAAGAGGGCTCCCTGATCTCTACAAGTGGATCCTTGGAAACCCTAGTTACCACCTTTGAATTTGTTAGTTTTAATCACTTTAATCACAATTACTCTTTCAATTATTCAGATTTAGTTTTAGTTCTTCATCTAGTTCTAATTCTAGTTAAATTCAGAAGGCACACAAGTTCAGTCCCTGTGGATTCGACCTCGGTCTCACCGAGATTATTACTACATCATGACCCTACACTTAGGGTTGTGAACAAGACCCACTATAATCGTCTTTTCATGTTAGCCTGAATATATATATATATATATATATATATATATATATATATATATATATAGATAGATAGATAAGGAAAAGAAAAAAGAGGATATAATATTAGGATTAAAATATTTCTTTACATATTAGTTGTTACCTAACTAAATTCGTGATTTTAGTAAACACTGGAGGAAATTGAGATGTTGATGGGCATAATGACTATTTTAGACCTAGTTGTAATAAGGGAAGATACATGAATTATGGCAAATTTAGATATAACTTGTTAAGAATTTAGGTTGTGATTGCACAATTGGACATATGAGAATAGGGTACATTATCAAGATAATTTTATTACTTATAATGTTACTGATTAAGATGTACATTGTAACGGTCCGACCAACACTGTACAATATTGTCCATTCTGGGTCCCACTAGACCCGCACGGTTTTGTTCCCATGGTTGCCCCCAAAAGGCCTCGTACAAAGAAGGTCCGAACCACACATATAACCACCATTACTTTGGACAACTCTTCCGATGTGGGACAAGTTACGCTACAGTCAACTGCAACAGTAGCTCGCCCAGGCATCCAGCCCCGCCCACATCGCACCTGCACACAGTTAAGTAGTGACCAAGGTGTCACATTATTCCCCATCGAGGGTAGAGCTGTCCTTGGCTCTGATACCATTTCTAATGGTCCGACCAGCACTGTACAATATTGTCCACTCTGGGTCTCACTGGACCCGCACAGTTTTGTTCTCGGGGTCGCCCCCAAAAGGCCTCGACAAGGAAGGTCCGAACCACACATATAACTACCATTACTTCGTACAACTCTTCCGATGTGGGACAAGTTACACTAAAGTCAACTGTAACAGTAGCTCATCCAGCGCGGTAGCTCACCCAGGCATCTAGCCCCGCCCACATCACGCCCGCCCACATTGAAGAAGTGACCGGGGCGTCACATACATTATCAAATTTTGAGGGCGAGATTTTATTTAAGGGGGTAGATTGTAATAATCGAGTTTGTTTAGCCAGTTACACGCACTTAGACACACTTGTACACACAAAACTACCTCACTAGAAGAACAAGTGTGGTAATTTAGACACCATGATTGAAATAACATCTCTTACACTAATGATAGAAGTATTGAATTTTGGGGATGAAATTCTCTTTAAGGGGGGAGGATTGTAACACCTTATATTTTCATTACTCAGGTATTACTAACAACTAATGTTCGGATTGTATCAATCTAACCGTTGGATCAATCAAGATTTATAAATAAAATAAGATCATCAAAGTATGGCCCACTCAAGCTTTGGATTTGCCTCATCTTGGGATAGATGTTAACTTGCACCGTAAAACCTGTTGGGTGAATTAGATGTTAGAAAGGAACATCACAGTGAACCCTACATGATGTTGGGTGTACACTAGTGGGTGTGCACCCACTCTGCAATAGACTAGAAGCCTGGTCAAAAAGCGTTTGACCTAAAGATTTTTTAAATCGGAGACATTTCTCTCTCTTTCTTTTATTCTCACCAAAATGATATTGAAACAGATTGTGACCATTGTTTTGATATGTGGCCCACCATCACTTCACCTCAGGGTGATATGACCCATCCATCATGTGTGCAACAAAGGTAAAACCAAAACCCTAACAGATCTCATGTGTTAGGCTACCATACAAGCACACAATCAATGGCGCAAGCTGAGATTTACGTGAAGATTTTTCAAAAATGGAAACTATTTGAGCAGCCTCGTTGGCGATCCGAGTGGGATTTTTTCTCCTTCAATCTCGACCGTCCGATACAAGCAATCCCAACGTTCCATTGAGGAGCACGCGGATTGCTAGTTGTTCAATAGAATAACAAAATCTGTTTGCGAAGAAAGAGTGTGCGAGTAGGGAACCCTAGATTGAATTCTGACCTTCTAATCTCAATCCCACGGCCTAGGAGAATTAGGGCATCCCTGTATATCAAAAGAGTTGAGCAGCAATTCGATTTTCCCCTCATCTTTTACAGAAAACTTAGGATCCGCCATTTTTCTTCCAAGCTTGAACCCACCAATCAAATGGCTACTGAGCTTCATTCATTATTTTCTCCAAGCACCCATGCTTTGATCTAAGATGTTCAGAAGAAGTGAAATGAAGAAAGATGCGCCGGGAGAGAAAATGTAATAGATGCTTGACTTCTCTTCTCCGTTGATCTTGCAAACGCAATCGCATGAAAGGGGTTCATCTTGATATCAGAAACACAAGTCTAATGTTCCTCACAAGCATCAAAAAATTCTCAAAGTATCATCAAGATCCATCCATAAGAATAGATTCTAGATAGAGATCAAAACGGCATTCAAGCGTCAGGTGTAACATGATTTTGTGTTAAACAGACATTGTTTCAAGATGTATAATGACATTTTTTTTTTTTTTTTTTAGAACAGTTGAGGGAGCTAGGTGGACAGTGGTATGGGCATAGATCAGGGACGAATGGAAGAAAAGAAATGATAAAGAAAGAAGAAATCGAGAAGAGAGAGATTCGTGGGACGAGTTGTAGACTCACTGAACTTGGTCAAAACGGATTAGGTCCTAGTGGATCGACTCAAATTCAGTGGGGTCTGGTCTATCCGAAATTATTGAATATAATGAATTTCAAGAAAAGGAAGAGAAGAGATGAAGTTAAGGAAAGGAAGAAGAAGGAGAGAGAGATAGAGAGAGAGAGAGAGAGGGAGGTGTGGTCTGCCGAGTCAAACCGAGTTGACTGAGTGATCAACTGGGTTCAACTGTATCTAGATCCATTGTGGAGCGTCCAGGGGTTGTCTCCCAAGTTGATCTAGTCTCTCCTTAGAGTATAGAAGAGATCTAATCTTTTTGCATTGAGTTAAGTTGAACCGAGTTGACTCAGTTGGGGTCTGTAGAGGCGAGCAGTAGGTTAGGCCTGGTTTAGATCTCAACTGTTGGTTCAGCTCTCATACACTCCGAGCTCTTGGGCAGCTTCATCACGGGGTAATGGACTTGATTATGAATCAAGTTGGAGTGACTCAAGGTAATATTAGGTAACTCAGTGAGTTTCTGAGTTTATATATGAGTTTATGTCTATATGAAGCCTCTCTAGACTCTAATTTCGGCATTATCTTGTCGTCGATTTTGAGGGTTGAGTTCTTGAGTGAACTTAGTCGCAATGTGGTTTGTTTCAGGGCATCGAGTCATATTGAATTGGATCAACTTTTCAAGTTTAGGTATAATCCTCAATCTAGTTGACGAGTTTAATAGATGTAAGTAAATATCTACTGCCTTGAGATTTTTAATTCTAGTTTCACTTGTAGATTTTTATAGTCTTAAATTTCATAAAGATGATCTATGTTTCCTTTCCCATTTAGATCAAAATCTTTATATATAGTTTCATGTTTAACCCTTCTTTTTTTAAAAAAAACAAATCTAATATATGTAAATCCTAATCACTTCATATTGGGAATTTTTGTTAGTATCTGATCCTTACTCGTTTTCATATCCTTTCATCATTAGTTAACAACTTGTCTTGGAAAGGTGAGGATCACCCTTCAAGCTTTTCACCATTTCAATGGTTATATTAGTTTACTTTCATTTATCTTACATGCTTAACTTATTTCTCATGTGTAGTTTATATGAATAATTTAGTTTCGTTTAACTTTACACATGTATTAGGATGTGACTTGAATTATTTTGTACATTATAAAATTGATATGCGTTATATTGTATAATTGTCTTCTAATCTAGTTATGAAAATAATTTTATTTGGATATAGTTGATAAACTTGTAAGTTGATGCAAGTGATGTTTATTTGTATTTAGAGATTTGAATTGATTATAGTTTAGTTTGTCACTTTTTCGTATTAATGAGTTGTATTGAAAATCTAATGCAATATGTTGATGGATATGTACACCAGGAGATTTCTCGAACTTGTGGCCGGTTGTGAATGGATTAAGTGTTATTTGGTCGTAAACTTACCATTACGTGGATTATTTATACCCTTGTGTCTTGTGAATTATATTCTTTATGGTGTCTTTAAATGGACTTAGTGCTAATGTGACTTATTGGGAGGATTTTTTTGTTAGAAATATACTTGGACTTTTGATAGTAATGTCTATGTATTGAATCATGAGTGGCTACTAGTTATAAAAGTTTATATAAATGAAATACTATGAATTTATTGTATTAGAATAAGAACTTGTAACCTTTCAAGTGTATTTTGATTGTACTTGTAAAGTCTCATGAGTAAAGGATGGTGGTATGGGACACTATGCCCGAGTTGACGGCCTATGCTGAGTGATGACCCCCCATAGTGACCTTTGAGCTTCTATGATGTGTTGATTATAAATTAGACTAATAAATGATGGATTAATTATGCATACATGGCATGCGATCTTTATCGGGTGCCTGATTGACTGTTTGAAAGAATAGTGTACTGTTTGAATGACCCTTTTTGCATTTTGAATGAGTCGACTGTCTGAAAAACCCATTCTTTTACATTAATGAGCCAACTGATTAGAAGGTCTATTTATTTGTTCAGTTGGATGTGCATCCACAGGCTGATTACATTCATACATTCATTCATTAATCAAGATTACATCAACTATTGAATATCGTGATGGTTTGTATTATATTTGTGAGGAGTGGATTGTATCTCTTTATATTATACTTTGAATTGTGGTTTGGGTGTGTAGTTGGTATTGTACTTGTCACTTGTGACTTGTAATTTAGATATAATGATTTCTTGAGTTATTACTTGAAAAACATGGATTTGTGTCTTCTTTTGATTCGCAGGTGGTATCCTCTTATATTCTACTTATGAAGTATAAATTGTATATCCATGTATTCTACTTGTGAAGTATAGATTGAATATTGAAATTTTCTGAGTTTATTTGAATATTACTCTTAACTAATATGATGCCTTGATAATCTTGGGGGTATACCTCATTAGGATAGTCAATGACGCTATCAAAACATATTCAGTGGTGTAGGATACATAAATAATGTAAAGGTTGGCACTTACATGGAGTAAGAGGAACTATCTGATCTTGCAATTTAAATTTATTACTTATTAACTGTCTTTCATATTCGCTTTAATACCTTTTTGTATTTGTTAGTGACTTAAATCATTGGTTTGTATAAGCACTATGGGTTGCCATTTGTATATGTTGAGATATATATTTTAGACATTCCCTTTATCTATGGTTTGTTTTTCCTTTCATTGTGTTGCTTCTAAAAAAAATAAAAATAAAAAAATAAAAAAATAATAATAAATAATAAAAATTACTATGAGATGTGGGCTATCCTTAAACGTTAACAATCAGGATTTCAGAAAACGAGCACTAAACTTGGGTTACGAAATCCTGGGCATTACATACCTCTTAGATCATTTGTATGATTTGGTCACGATCTATCCATTGTGGTTCAACCATGGGTTGTGGTTTAGGACCTGCTCAGTTTTGTTCCTCATGAAATAATAGATTTCTAGAAAAATGTTGGAAGAGATGTCTTCCCAACATACCTTGATTCCGAACTTCAGGTGTAAAATTCCTAACCTCCTGGTCTAGTCACCTGGACTCAGTGTGCAATGGAGCATTCCGCCACTCATGACTTGGGATGGGAGGCGAGCTTCACTATAGGGGAGGCATCAAAGGCGGCTGAATCATGTTACCAATAGAACTTCCTTCAACATGATACTACATTGTCGTATATGCCCTTTTGGTAATGATGGCCATCAATCAGTGCATGGCTTCAGTGTAGTTAGTCATCCATTTGTTCACAGTCTTAGTTTAAACACAGAATTGCTCGGCTCGAGCATGCCCCAACTCTGCCTTAGCTCTCCCATATTCTTGAATGTGTTAAATAGTCATTTTCACATCCTAGAGTCCGACCCTTATCTCTTCAAGAGATGCGATACGAGAGGTCAATGCCCTCTCCTGGTTCACGGGACTGAGTGTTGAACTATTGTTTAGATTCAATGATTTGGGGGTTATTATAACTGGCACGTCCTCGGTCGGAAGTAGTACGGTTGGTGTCGAAGGTTTAGATCCAACAATTTGATTTCTTCTTCTATTCATATTTTTTATTGGTCGATTAGTAATGTCGAACCGATAAGTAAACTACGACGAGGATCCCACTGGCATACCAAACTTATGTTGTAGTTCGATTTCAAATTTGGTCATGTGATTAATGCGAGCATGCCAGAATTGAATGAGCAGCTCAATTCAAACCGAACTGTCCCCAAGCACCAAGATATGCATATACGTCAGAATCGACTGTATATGACTGTATTCTAATAAGATTGGTCACTTATTCAACCACTTGCACAACGTTGCTTAAGATGATCAGGTGATATTCAGAGGATGGGGGTTCGTCCTCTGAAAATGGGTCACACCTTTGCCTTCTAGATGAAACGACTTTTTTCTCTTCAATATAGACAATTTTTTAAAAAAGAAAATTCTTATTATCGGTCGTGGAGAACAACTGCAAAACGCCTATCTAAATGGAGAACTTTGTTTGATACTCGAACTGAACCCAACGAATGAGTGTATACTTGAATTATAAATAAAGTTAACAACTACTTGATTACTGTCACATATTATAATAAGAAATATAAATAACAAGTAAAGGTAAAAATTATACTAATGAATGTAATCGACCCATAATTAAAAAGATAATTGAAATATAGATTTGCTTTGGTTTGGTTCGTACGAGACCATTTCTTCTATTGACTTCCTTATTTAAAGCAATAGATCACTCATCTAGACGCTTTTCACATTCTGATGGTTATTATAACGGTTTCAACACTACTTGTTTTCCTTATTTCTAATCTTGCCATTTGTCCCGATAATCTCTTCAACATGACTACGACTTTCTCTTAATGGATGACATGATATTGCTAGATGAATGCCAATTGCATTGCCGTAAAATCCTCTCCATATATCTCCAAAATTTTTTAAATACACCACGCAACTTCCTTTTGATTACATGTAACCTTTTTCTAATCGGCTCTTATAAAAATGAGCCGAAATAGGGATGAATACCTTTTTCACCTAGCCAATGGCTACTTCCAGATGACCTATCATATGTGGCCATCTGTTAATATGGATCCCTTAGCATTTCACTAACTTGTACATTCTTCCTGAAGTTTTGTATGCGTGCATGATTTATATTTTTCAGCCAATGTCACTGGTAGAATGGTTGCCTCTAGCATTTGGTCGCACGTATATCAATGGGGATGCGGATTGCGTCCTACCCCCGCCCGAATGGTAATCCGTTCGGGCAGGGCTCTGTGGGGCCCATCGTGATGTAAGTGTTTTATCTATACCATTCAACGCTTTTTTCAAATAATTTTAGTATGTGAACCAAAAAATGAGGCAGGTCCAAAGCTTAAGTGTACCATAAAGTGGGGATTGAACTTCCATCATTAAAAACTTCTTGGGAGCCAGAGAAGTTTCGAATGAAGCTAATATTTGTGTTTTCACTTCATCCACATCTACATGACCTTATGAATAGGTTGTATGGTAAAATAAAAAAATAAAAAAAAATCACATTGGCCCTTAGAAAGGTTTTAACGGTGGGTGTCATTATCATTGTAGGTTCCTTTGGTGTGATCCACTTAAGCTTTGGACCTGCCTCAATTTTTGGTTCGCATGCTAAAATTATTTGGAAAAAAGCGTTGAACGGCGTGGATAAAACACTTACATCATGGTGGGCCCCATAGAGCCCTGCCTACCGTCCAGGCAGGGCTCAGTGGGGCCCACCATGATGTAAGTGTTTTATCCACGCTGTTCAACGCTTTTTTCCAGATAATTTTAGTATGTGAACCAAAAAATGAGGCAGGTCCAAAGCTTAAGTATACCACAGAGTGGGGATTGAACGTCCACCATTAAAAACTTCTTGGGAGCCGGAGAAGTTTCAAATGAAGGTGATATTTGTGTTTTCAGTTCATCCACGTCTACACTACCTTATGAATAGGTTGTATGGTAAAAAAAAAAAAAAAAAACATCACGTTGGCCCTTAGAAAAGTTTCAACGGTGGGTGTCATTATCATTGTAAGTTCCTTTGGTGTGATCCACTTAAGCTCTGGACCTGCCTCAATTTTTGATTCGCATGCTAAAATTATCTGGAAAAAACGTTGAACGGCGTGGGTAAAACACTTACATCACGGTGGGCCCCACAGAGCCCTGCCCGGACGGTAATGGGTAGTACGCAATCCGCGTCCTATCAACAGGCTATCGTATGTACATCTCCGGCCTATTGCAGGACGCATGGCCTCCCGTACCATGTGTGTCCTAATAAAGATGTCTCTAACTCATCATGATTTCCTTCGGCTGATCTGCGAATCCTAACACATGGTAACTTCTCATCCATTGGATCTGGCTGTGGCAGGCCCGGTGTAAACACCACTTAATAGGGTGCAATGATAATAGAAGTGGACAATTTAGAAAACTTCAGCGGATTATTTCACAACCGTACATTTATTCGATTAATTGTGGCCCACCTGACTAGTTGACCGATATGATTCTTGAGATAGAGATCAATCTACACAGCGGTACCCTTCTGATGGATGGCTTGGATATTGCATCAAATCTGTCACGCTAGCATATATGGTGGTGTGTGCATTATGGTGACCCACACAACCTATGGTTGGCATTCCATCCCCAGTGTTTCACATGATGTGTCTAATCTGAGCTGGGGATGGAGCTGATTTTTTTGCCGTAGCACCTAATACCGAGGACGAACCTGACAGACGGAGTCGATTTTACATATACAATATGGTGGTGGCCTCCAAAACTGGTGGATGCAACTGGTGTGGAAGAGAATTCAATGTGTGGCCAGATGGTACGCCCGATCAAGCATTGTGGACTTGCTCTCGGGGCCCTATGTAAGGGACGGGTTTGGGCCTGATCCACTACAGGCCTACTATCACAGGCCTGCCCCAATAAACATACTAGGCCCGGTCCATTTCACACAACTAGAAATGGATGGTTGGGGTTTTACTCCACTATAATTTGTATTAAATCTAGTTTAGATGTTCTAAACATAAGATGGTCATGCTAGGACCGAGCTCCGCCCGATTTATCCACACCCAAAAGAACCTGACGAGCCTCAATCACTAGCCCTGGCGTGAGTGTGTGGTGGTGTGTGCGCGTGTGTAAAAATAAAATAAAAAAAAAAATTTAAAAATTTATTAAAAAAAAGGCCCTGAAGGGGCCGCCTGACAAGCGGATCTGATCTCACACATGTCTTCCTCACTTCCACGGGTTACGCACGTGCACTTTCAAGGTGCGCTTGGCGAATGCTTTTACAGTCGTCATGCTTATCCATATATTCAAGATAAGCTTGGGAACTTTTTAGTCAAAAGATAAGCTAGGCATCTTTTCAGTCAAACAAAATGATTTCGCCTACTATCATTACATTGGTGCGTAATGCGCACTACTGTTTGTGTGAAATTTGAAGAGGTATTATATGGTAGCGATTGGGTTATAGGAGACACGGTAGTGGATGTTTCCCTGTGGGGCCACCTTGATGTATGTGTTGTATATCCGCTGTCCAAAAAAATTTCAAGGCATAGTCCAATAAACGAAGCAGGTCCAAATCACAAGTGGAACATACAGCAGGGATTGAATGTCAACCTTATCAACAGGTTGGATGGCAACTAATCATTACGGTAAGCCCTAAGAAATTTTTAATGATGGGCGTTCAATGACCACTGTTTCTTGTGTGGCTTCGTACACTTGAGATTTGGATCTGCTTCATTTTTAGGACCATAGCCTAAAATAAGATGGAGAAATTGGTGAACGGCATAGATATACAACACATACATCAAGGTGAGTCCAAGGGTCAGGCAAACACCCATTGAGGCCTTACCCAGGTGACACCTAATCCACTCCCTATTATATGGCAATGATCCAGGTGGGACTGGAAACGGATTGGCTAGTCCCCTGCCACCAGCCAATGGCTGATGGTCGGTACTCTGTGGGCCCAACCATGATGTATGCGTTTCATTCATGCCGTTCATATATTTTTATAGATTATTTTATAGTATGAGACCAAAAATGAGGTATATCCCAATCTCAATTGGATCACATTACAGGAAACATGTTGAATGAACATTGACCATTAAAACATTTTTGGGGACGATAAAACTTTTGGATCAAGTTGATCTTTATTTTTTCCCTTCATCTGGGTCTGTATGACGTAATCAACAGATTGGATGTCAAATAAACAGTACAGTGGGCCTTAGGAGGATTTTAATGATGGATATCCAATCACTATTGTTTTCCTGTGGTGTGGTCCACCTGAGATTTATATCCCTCTCATTTTTGGGTTCAAATCCTAAAATGATATGCAAAAATGGATGAACGGAATGGATGAAACACATACATCATGGTGGGCCCACAGAGCACCGACCACCAGCCGCCGGGCTGGTGGCAGGAGTAGCCAATCCGTTCTCAGTGGGACTCACTTTCAGTACCCGAGCTATTTATTTATCCAGTGGGGCCATCACGATATCGGTCACGCCCAAGTAACTGTCATCGACTGTGTAACCATCGTCACATTGACAACTAATAGTCCTCATTTAATGAAAGCCAAATCTGACCGCTAGGATCATTTGAGCATTTGATATGAATGGTTTGGATCTCTAAAAGGTCTGCCCCACATTTGCCATATGTGGTCGGAGGGGAGCTCCATCAAGCATTATGGACTGCTCTTGGGCGGTATCTACTGTCAAATGGGACGGGTTTGGGCCTGTCCTTGGAAGGTCTAAGCCCGGTCCTAATGTACGTGCCACTGAATTCCGGCCCAAGCCACCATGGGCCTTGTATTTCACACAACTAAAAAGGGACGATTACGATTTTACTCCATAATAACCGGTATTATATCTAGTTCAGATACTGTAAATATAAGAATGGCCATGCAAGGCTAGATCTTGGCCCGGTTTATTGACACACATAAGGACCTGACAGGCCTCAATCACTAATGCCATGCCCGGCACAATTTTGCCAAGTGAGTTAGGCCTTTTGCCCCAATAACCTAGCCCGAAAGTCTGATGGGCAGGCCTGGCCAATTTAGGGCCTAGTCTCTAGTGGACCACACTTATGCCCAACACATTTAGTTGCAAGGTGAGGAGGGGAATTGGGCAATGAGCCCACACTATTGGGAAACCATGAAAGCACACGGAGTAGATTCAAGAGGAGTAATCCAATCGCACAAACCAAGCACAATAAGAACACAGCGTGAAAAAACTCTGTTGAGACAAAAAATAAATAAATAAAATGGCACAAAGTGATAGATGATCACTATGAAAGCAAAAAATTACAGAAAGAGAGAGAGAGAGAGAGAGAGAGAGAGAGAGAGGGAGGGGGGGGGGGGGGGGGGGGGGGGGGGGGGGGAGAGCTTACCCGATTCAAACAACCTCGAATTTCACCCTTACTACACCTTTTGAAACCCTTGGATGAATTAGAAACCCTAGTAATACCTCTCAATCCTTCTTACACCCATATATATAACCTATAGAAGGATACCAAGCAAAATTGAAAACAAATCCCGCAAAATTACAGTTCTGCGTAAATCTACGCTGAATAGTTCGATGGCATCGAACACACTTCGATGTCATTGAAACTTAACCTTTGATGGCATTGAAGTCATGTCGATAACATCAAACTAACACCCAAACCGTCCAGAGACAAAACTAGAAAATCCGATTGTAACGATCCTTGTTCAATGGCATCAAACAAACCTTCGATGTTATCAAACACATACCGATGGCATCAAAAAGACGCTCAATTAGTCCAGGGACCAACTAGAGAAAATCCAAAAAATCTCGATGGGATCGAGCACTGTTCGATGCTATCGAAGGTGACATCGAACAATCTATCGATAGCTGTCACGCCCCGAACTCGGAGACCAGGCTCACAAAATTCCCGATCGCCGAATCCGGCACCGACAGCCTCCGTAGAATCCCATTCTCGGCTCCCAGCGCCCATACGCCAGGTTCCGATCCTGGAATGCTACAAGGAGGATTTCTAATAATCCATTTGATTCGTAATGAGCATAACCAAGCATAACCCACGAACAATAACCACAAGAACACCATCACAAAATCCACTATGAACAAAACTTTGAATACAGGGCGTAGAAAGGAAAATACAAGATAGTGCAAATAACAAAAACTCCAAAAGCTCGGTGGCGCGCTCCAACTGCGGCGAAACTACAGCTGCGTCCTGGCGTCACCTGCACGCATCAATCGTGCATAAGCTTATAGAAAGCTTAGAGGGCGGTGTAAGTGTGTGCGAACGTGCTCAGAATGCAATGCCGGAGTAATGCGGAATCATGCTGATGAGTACGAAAATGCAACCAGCCGTACCAAGGCTATACAGTACAAGATGTGAATGCTATCGGTCATACCAAGGCCATGCGATGCAACATGTAAGTCAAGCATGCCAATCCTCATCCAAATCCTCATGTCAATACAGTTCTCAGTCTGGATAATCACCGGGGTTCAGTACACTCCAAATGGCACTGTCTCTCTCCAAGCAGCACAGTCCAAGTGAGCGTAAGAAACCTCACTATCCGCCTGGCCAATAGTTAGCCAATACCTATCCGGCACGTCGATAGCGAACCCATTTCCGAGCTAGTCAAACTCAGCCTAGTAATGCCCCCTACTCTCGGGCGAGTAAGGCCACACTCCTTTCCAACCGACCACGACACAGTGGGAGACGCGGCCTCATGGTATTCGGCCCTCGTGCGCTCGTATATCCACTCGGTCTCGACGTTGGAGTCATCCTCTGGTACCATCGGGTTCAGGGACTCTCACCCAGGGACATCTATGGCGCCCCAATTGCTTGGAACAAGATTTTTCGGTATCCAACCAGCCACCCACGATATATCTGTGGAGGCTATGGCCCTGATGTCGCTAGGGCATATCTCAATCATACAGATGCAAATGCATGAACCACACTACCAATCATGCAACCATCCTGCGTGAAGCACGAGCTCATGTAGGGCAACTACGCCTATCAGGGAGCCCGTAAACAGTCTGCCCGAAGGCATATGCTATGATCAGACACTCCTCCTCTCAAGCATACATATGATGCGTATGATCATGAATCATGGGCTGTGCTAAACATGTTATAAAGCAATAAACTATCCTCTTAATGAAGATGGGCCTATATGGCCTACATGAAACAGATACGGGCCTATCAGTGGCCTTAGGCAGAGTTATAATGTGGACATCAAACCAACATTACTCGTACAATGTGGACGTCAAACCAACATTGTCCCCAGGGCTCGGCTCACCTCAAATACCATTAAATAAATTCTGGTGGAATCACACATTGCAATGTGCCTTAGGTACATCCCACTGGGCCCTAAATACATCAAACGGGCCGTATCTCATAGGCCTTATATTCATCAAGTGAGCCACCTCAATGACTCTCACCAATGGGCCCTAGGTACATTGCAATGGGCCATCACCCATGGGCCTTACATTCATCACAATGGGCCTCACAACATGGGCCTTATATAAACCCAAGTGGGCCTCAACAACGGGCCACAAATACATCAAATGGGCCTCATAACGTGGGCCTAAATATATCAAGGTAGGCTTCAACAACGAGCCTATGAACACAACAAGATGGCCTACATCCATGGGCCAATGTACACCAAAGTGGGCCTTAATGAGGGGGGGCCACAATTACATCAATTGGGCCTAAGCACACTAGCCCATATGCATCTAAGTGGGCCTCAATAACGGGCTTACCAAAATATTTATTTTCCTATCCAATCTGTTTATATGGTCATATGGACCAAGGCCCACCATAATGTTTACTTTTCATCCAATCTATTTATAAGGTCAAGTGGACCTTGGGCCCACCGTGAAATTTATATGCCATCAAACCTGTTTATAAGGTCACACGTGACCTGGGCCCACGGCCAGGGAGCCCACCAAAATATTTATTTGCCAACTGACCTGTTCAGTGGGTCACGCGGCCAGGGCCCACCGTAATGTTTATTTGCCAACAACCTGTTGATATGGACAGTAGACTAATGAGCCCATCATGATGTGGTCCACAAATCCAGCCCACACATTATGTGTGTCCCCCCATATTGACCGTCCAGACCAAGTTTCACCCGTGTCCAAATCTCAGGTAGGCCCCACCAAGTGATTTTATATGTTTAGGCACATCTTCACATGATTTAAGATGGTATGGCCCACCTGAGTTCCATATACGGCTGAATTTTGGGTGGCCCATGGCCAGGGGGGAGGCCCACCCAATGCACGGTGCTGATGCAAGAAACGCATCACGTGGGGCCCACGGCTGGAGCCGTGGGGCCTGGCTCGTCCGCCCGCCAAGCGCAGGCGCTGCCTGCGTCGGCAGCAGCAGCGCTGCTGCTTTTAACAATTTTTTTTTTTTTTTTTTTTTTTTTGGGGCCTACCTAGATGTGATTCACAATCCAACCCATCTATTATGTGTGTTTCACCAGTCTGGCCGTCCAGACCGAACTTCAGCTACATCCAAACTCCAGATGGGTCCCACCAAGTACTTTTATATGTTTTGGCATGTCTTTACATATTTTAGATGGTATGGCCCACCCGATGATCGGATCATCTTGAAACTTCGGCTCAACGCCTAAAATGATCTGAAGATTAGAATAGACGGTGTGGATCACATACATACGTCAAGGTGGGGCCTGCATACGTAGCCCACTCTAAAAGTAGTTTTTTTTTTTTTTTTGTTAGCTTGTACGTACACACCCATGCAGTATGCGCACTCCTGTCGCACGTCCAGCGTCCAGGGACGCTGGACGGCATGGATAGGCACAGCATCATGGTGGGTCCCATAGGGACGTGGTCCACCATGCATTCTTGTATATATTTATATATAAATTATATATATGTTAATATAATATAAATATATTTCATATATATTAATGTAATGGATGGGATCTCCTTGAAATGTGGTGGGCCACTCTATCTGATGGATGGGGTATTTTAACACAAATTGGTGGGGCCCACAACATCCTAGGGAGAGGAAAGAGAGAGAGAAAGAGAGAGAGAGATACGGTGAGATAGAGGGGAGGGACCCCGCCACTATGGGCCCTCCATGGTACACTTCATACATCAAGATAGGTCCCACCAACAAGTGGGCCCTAAAAATGCGAATTTAACGGTGGATCACCCACCTTGTTGGCCTCCTCCTTGCTCCCTTAGGTTTCTTAGCTCCTAGCCTCCTCTTTCAATGGTGGTTGATGATGATCCAACGGTTGAGATGGGAGATGTGAGAGTAGGGGAAAGTGGGCCACACTTGGAGAGGGAGAGAGTTTGAAACGTATTGGAGCTTTGTTGCTTGGAGGGATTTGAGAGAAAAATGAGGGAGAGAGAGAGAAGTAATGGGAGATATGGATGGAAGGGATGGGTGGAGTGGTGTTGTAATAAATGGGGATGGGTTAAGTTAAAAAATGGGTAAAAGATGGATGGTGATGGAAGAGAGAGAGTGGACTTTTGAAAAAGAATGATGGGTTGTGTGTACTTGTTGTTGGGTGAGGTGGCATGGAAGTATGGTGGTATACTTAACTTGATTGATGGGACATCTCGTAGAGATTCCCTCGAGATTCGCAAAGTGCGGCGTTTCTTCGAACCGAACGTTGACTGACATCTTCCCACAAAGGTATCGGTTCGATGCGTGAGTCGCGGTGTTGGAAACGCGGCGACGGCGCGATCGCTAGGATAAAAGTTTCGGATCGAGCCGACTTCGGCATACGGGACTCAGCTTAGGATCGTGCGCAACGTCGGAAATGGGTCGAGGGTTGCCGGAATCCGACCGGTAGAATTGCGGAAGCCGACTGAATGGTACGGTTTAGGTTACGGGTCTTACAACTCTCCCCTCCAAATAAAAATTTCGTTCTCGAAATTTGAACTATCATTGTAACTAGTCATAACTCATAATAGAAGAGGAAACAATGCATCGTCATATAAAAATCGGAGACAGCATACAAAATACAATATATGGTCAATCATCAAAGAGGTGGGGATAGCGCTCTCGAATTTCGGCCTCGCGCTCCCAAGATGCCTCGTCAACAGAATGGTGACCCTACTGAACCTTCACCAAGGGTATGACCTTGGTCCGAAGGACCTACTCCTTCCGATCAAGGATACGAACTGGCTGCTCAATGTAAGAAGCGTCCTCACGAACCTCCAACGGCTGCCAATCAATAACAGGTACCACGTCTGACCCACATTTCCTCAACATAGAGACATGGAAAACGTTGTGGACGCCAGACAACTGCGGTGGCAAGGCAAGCCGATAGGCCACGGCGCCAACGCGCCCGGTGATCTCGAAAGGTCCTATAAATCTCGGGGCAAGCTTGCCCTTCGCTCCAAATCGAACTACGCCCTTCATGGGCGAGACCTTGAGATACACATGGTCCCCTACGTCAAACTCCAAGGGACGACGCCGGCGATCAGCAAAACTCTTCTGCCGACTCTGAGCTGTGCGCATCCTCTGCCTGATGATATCAATAGCCTCTGAAGTCTCCTGCACAAGCTCGGGACCTAGGAGACGCCGCTCTCCAACCTCGGTCCAACAACTCGGAGATCTGCACGGTCTGCCATACAAAGCCTCAAAAGGAGCCATGCCAATGGTCGTCTGATAGCTGTTGTTGTATGCGAACTCAGCCAATCGCAGATGCTCATCCCAGCTACCCCCGAAATCAATCGCGCAGGCCCGAAGTATATCCTCAAGTATCTGATTGACTCTCTCGGTCTGGCCATCGGTCTGTGGATAATACGCGGTGCTGAGCTGCAAATCAGTGCCCATAGCTCTCTGGAAGCTCCCCCAAAACTGAGACGTAAACCTCGAATCTCGGTCAGAAACGATCGAGACTGGAACGCCATGCAGTCTCACAACCTCCTTGATAAATAACCTCGCAAGCCGGTCCATAGACCAAGTCGCACGCATCGCGAGAAAATGTGCCGACTTCGTCAGACGATCCACAACAACCCAAATGGCGTCATGACCGCGCTGAGTCCTCGGCAAGCCCATAATGAAATCTGTCGACACGTGCTCCCACTTCCACATCGGGACGCTCAACGGCTGCAATAGACCAGGAGGTCTCTGATGATCGGCCTTGACACGCTGGCATGTGTCACACTCGGCTACAAAACTGGCAATCTGGCGCTTCATCCCCGCCCAGAAATACTGCCTCCTCATATCACGATACATCTTCGTCGAGCCAGGGTGGATAGAAAACCGCGATCGATGTGCCTCGGTCATAAGATCTCTGCGCAACTCTGGAATATCCGGGACACATAATCGGCCTCTGAAGCGAAGTCCACCATCAGATCCAATCTGCCAATCCGTCTGACTCTCAGATGCTGCCTCTGCTCGGTAATCCTGTAACGACTCATCTGTCTGCTGAGCATCGATCACCCTTGCAATAAGAGAGGGTTGAATCGACAGGCTCGATAGCTGAACGATAGAAGACTGCAGACCAAAATCAAAGTCGTACTCTGCTATATCCTCGAGCATCCTCCACTCCTAAATCATCATATGTGCCACCAGGCCTCGTGGCTGACGGCTGAGGGCATCCGCCACTACATTCGCCTTGCCTGGGTGGTACTGGAGGTCAAAATCATAGTCTTTCAGAAGCTCCATCCAGCGTCTCTGTCTCATGTTCAGCTCGGACTGAGAGAATAAATACTTCAAGCTCTTATGATCAGAGAAGAGCTCGAACCTGACCCCATAAAGATAGTGCCTCCACACCTTCAGTGCGAAGACAACTGCCGCCAGCTCTAAATCATGCGTGGGGTAGTTCAGCTCATGGACCTTGAGCTGACGAGACGCGAAGGCTACAGGCCTGCTGTGCTGCATCAGGACAGCACCCAAACCAATACGTGAGGCATCGGTAAATACAACGAATCCATCACTCCCAGAGGGAAGAGTGAGGACAGGAGCGGACGTCAGACGGTCCTTCAACTCCATAAATGCTCGATCGCATGCATCAGTCCATACAAAATCTACGCCCTTTCGAGTCAGCCTGGTCATCGGGGCAGTAATACGGGAGAAGCCCTCAATGAAACGCCGATAATAGCCCGCCAAACCAAGGAAACTGCAGATCTCAGACGCTGTCGTGGGCTGGCTCCACTGACGCACTGCCTCAACCTTCGAGGGGTCCACTGCGACACCCTCCCTCGTCACCACGTGACTGAGGAATCTCACCTCCTCCTGCCGGAACTCGCACTTCTCCAGCTTCGCATACAGCTGGTGGGCACGGAGGGTCTGCAAGGCGATCTCCAGATGCTGCATATGATCCTCACGGGTCCTCGAATATATCAGAATGTCGTCGATGAATACTACAACAAACTGATCGAGATATGGACGGAAGACCTCGTTCATCAACTGCATGAAGACCGCGGGTGCATTGGTCAGTCCAAAAGACATGACCTGAAACTCAAAATGACCGTAACGCGTCCGGAAAGCCGTCTTCGGGATGTCCTCCTCTTGGACACGAATCTGATGATAACCGGAACGCAGGTCAATCTTCGAAAAGAACTGTGCACCCTGCAGCTGATTAAATAAATCGTCTATCCTCGGGAGTGGGTACTTGTTCTTAATTGTGACCCGGTTGAGCTCGCGGTAGTCGACGCAGAGCCTCAACGAGCCATCCTTCTTCCTGACGAAGAGTACCGGTGCTCCCCAAGGCGAACTACTCGGACGAATGAATCCCAACTCACGCAACTCGTCCAACTGACGCTGCAACTCACGCAACTCCATCGGTGCCATACGGTACGGGGCCTTTGAGATAGGCGCGGTACCAGGCACAAGATCGATCTGAAACTCAATATGACGACGCGGCGGCAATCCCAGAATCTCCTGGAATACGTCGGGGAAGTCATAGACCACCGGCAACTGATCAATATACGATGCAACGGGCTCTTCAACTGTGCAGGACATCAAACGTGACAATGGCTCTCCTCGGGGCTTTGCAATGAACTGAAACTGTCGCAAGCTGGGTATGCAGAACGTGACTGTCCTCGCGGAACAGTCCATGATGGCGTGATACTCGGCAAGCCAATCCATGCCCAAGATAACATCGAAGTCCGTCATCGGCAACACAAATAAGTCAGCAGGTAAGAATATATCACCGACCAGAATAGGGCAAGATGGACAGAAACGTCCCAATACTGCGGTCTTCCTTAAGGGCGTCGATACGGTTAATCCCTCACTGGCGGACTCAGTCGGTAATCCAGTCGATCGGCAAAAATCCTCAGACATGAATGAGTGCGAAGCGCCAGAATCAAACAATACTCGGGCGATGCATGAAGAGACAGGAAGTATACCCTCAACGACTCCTCCTGAGGTCTGTGGGTCCTGCTGAGCCGCATAAAACCTAGCCTGAGCTGGCTGGGGAGGTGCCTGTCCCCTCTGAGGTCCCTGGTGCTGCTGCTGCCTCTGCGGCTGCCTATGCTGCTGTCTCTGCTGCTGTTGGGGCCTCGGTGGCTGAGGTGGCTGAGGTCGCTGCTGATGGGGCCGCTGCTGCTGTGCTGAAGGCTGCTGCTGTGGTCGCGGCTGTCCTGGAGACTGCTGCGGCCCTCTAGACTGCTGCAGATGAGGACGGGGGCACTCAGATATGCGGTGTCCAGAACCTCCACATCCAAAACACATCCCTGGGAACAGCTGTTGGGGTGGCGCAGAAGGTGCCGCTGACGCTGCTGGTGCTGCTGGTACTCTAGCGGGTGGATGATCCCTATACCTCTGTGGTCGTCGATGCTGCTGAGAGCTACTGGACTAGGCTGGCCTCTTCCGGCCTCTCCTCTGATCTCGACCGGTCTGAGAGTCAGCCCGCTCAGTCTCGTAGATCTGGGCCCTCCGTACTACCGCCTGAAAGGTCGAGAGCTCGTGCCCAATAACACGGCCTCGAAGACCGAAACGTAAGCCGCTCTCGAAACGGCGGGCCTTCCGCCCCTCATCATCAACCATATATGGCGCAAACCGTGAAAGCGCCACGAAGCGAGCCGCGTACTGCGCCACGGACATGTCTCCCTATACTAGAGTCTCGAACTCTCGTGCCCTCTGACGACGAATGTGGTCGGGGAAGTACTGCTCCTCGAATCGGCTAACGAAATCTTCCCATGTCCAGACATGATCAGGTCCTGCGACACGGGTAACAGAGGTCCACCAGTGCTCTGCCTCACCCTGGAAAAGGAATGTGGCCAATCGGACTCGCTGCTCGGTCGTACATGACATAATATCAAAAATCTTCTCCACATCGGAGTGCCATCTCTCAGCTGCTGTCGGATCTGGCTCGCCCTGAAATCGTGGAGGATCCATCCGTCTGAACTCGCGAAGAAGGGCACTCGCGCGCTCCTGCTCTGCCTGGGCTGGAGAAACAACTGGGCGTCTGCCCTGCCCCTGAAGTGCAGCTGTCACAGCCTGTAACATCTGCTGTAACTGCGAGGCACTCACAGGCACGGTCGGATCCACGCCGGCATCAGGCGAAGGAACGTCATCCTCAGGCAGAGGAGCAGGGATCTCTAAGGGTGGAACGGGAAAAGCGGGTGGTAAGGCTGGAGCCTCAAGTGGCGGAGTGGGAGTCGAACGGGTCACTTTCCTAGGCGGCATGTCCTATGGAAAAGATAAGGCGCCAATCAATTTCGAGAACTACGCGTTAGGGAAGTCAATCGGAAGGTTTCGCACTTGGAACCTAACCGCCTTGAACTCATAGTAAATATGTGATACCGTTCTCGGTTATTCCCAAGTTATACTCTGATACCAACTTCTGTCACGCCCCGAACTCGGAGACCGGGCTCACAAAATTCTCGATCGCCGAATCCGGCACCGACAGCCTCCGTAGAATCCCATTCTCGGCTCCCAGCGCCCATACGCCAGGTTCCGATCCTGGAATGCTACAAGGAGGATTTCTAATAATCCATTTGATTCGTAATGAGCATAACCAAGCATAACCCACGAACAATAACCACAAGAACACCATCACAAAATCCACTATGAACAAAACTTTGAATACAGGGCGTAGAAAGGAAAATACAAGATAGTGCAAATAACAAAAACTCCAAAAGCTCGGTGGCGCGCTCCAACTGCGGCGAAACTACAGCTGCGTCCTGGCGTCACCTGCACGCATCAATCGTGCATAAGCTTATAGAAAGCTTAGAGGGCGGTGTAAGTGTATGCGAACGTGCTCAGAATGCAATGCCGGAGTAATGCGGAATCATGCTGATGAGTACGAAAATGCAACCAGCCGTACCAAGGCTATGCAGTACAAGATGTGAATGCTATCGGTCATACCAAGGCCATGCGATGCAACATGTAAGTCAAGCATGCCAATCCACATCCAAATCCTCATGTCAATACGGTTCTCAGTCTGGATAATCACTGGGGTTCAGTACACTCCAAATGGCACTGTCTCTCTCCAAGCAGCACAGTCCAAGTGAGCGTAAGAAACCTCACTATCCGCCTGGCCAATAGTCAGCCAATACCTATCCGGCACGTCGATAGGGAACCCATTTCTGAGCTGGTCAAACTCAGCCTAGTAATGCCCCCTACTCTCGGGCGAGTAAGGCCACACCCCTTTCCAACCGACCATGACACAGTGGGAGACGCGGCCTCATGGTATTCGGCCCTCGTGCGCTCGTATATCCACTCGGTCTCGACGTTGGAGTCATCCTCTGGTACCATCGGGTTCAGGGACTCTCACCCAGGGACATCTATGGCGCCCCAATTGCTTGGAACATAATTTTTCGGTATCCAACCAGCCACCCACGATATATCTGTGGAAGCTATGGCCCTGATGTCGCTAGGGCATATCTCAATCATACAGATGCAAATACATGAACCACACTACCAATCATGCAACCATCCTGCGTGAAGCACGCGCTCATGTAGGGCAACTCCGCCTATCAGGGAGCCCGTAAACAGTCTGCCCGAAGGCATATGCTATGATCAGACACTCCTCCTCTCAAGCATACATATGATGCGTATGATCATGAATCATGGGCTGTGCTAAACATGTTATAAAGCAATAAACTATCCTCTCAATGAAGATGGGCCTATATGGCCTACATGAAACAGATACGGGCCTATCAGTGGCCTTAGGGAGAGTTATAATGTGGACATCGAACCAACATTACTCGTACAATGTGGACGTCAAACCAACATTGTCCCCAGGACTCGGCTCACCTCAAATACCATTAAATAAATCCTGGTGGAATCACACATTGCAATGTGCCTTAGGTACATCCCACTGGGCCCTAAATACATCAAACGGGCCGTATCTCATAGGCCTTATATTCATCAAGTGAGCCACCTCAATGACTCTCACCAATGGGCCCTAGGTACATTGCAATGGGCCATCACCCATGGGCCTTACATTCATCACAATGGGCCTCACAACATGGGCCTTATATAAACCCAAGTGGGCCTCAACAACGGGCCACAAATACATCAAATGGGCCTCATAACGTGGGCCTAAATATATCAAGGTAGGCTTCAACAACGAGCCATGAACACAACAAGATGGCCTACATCCATGGGCCAATGTACACCAAAGTGGGCCTTAATGAGGGGGGGCCACAATTACATCAATTGGGCCTAAGCACACTAGCCCATATGCATCTAAGTGGGCCTCAATAACAGGCTTACCAAAATGTTTATTTTCCTATCCAATCTGTTTCTATGGTCATATGGACCAAGGCCCACCATAATGTTTACTTTTCATCCAATTTATTCATAAGGTCAAGTGGACCTTGGGCCCACCGTGAAATTTATATGCCATCAAACCAGTTTATAAGGTCACACGTGACCTGGGCCCACGGCCAGGGAGCCCACCAAAATATTTATTTGCCAACTGACATGTTCAGTGGGTCACGCGGTCAGGGCCCACTGTAATGTTTATTTGCCAACAACCCGTTGATATGGTCAGTAGACCAAGGAGCCCATCATGATGTGGTCCATAAATCCAGCCTACACATTATGTGTGTCCCCCCATATTGACCGTCCAGACCAAGTTTCACCCGTGTCCAAATCTCAGGTAGGCCCCACCAAGTGATTTTATATGTTTAGGCACATCTTCACATGATTTAAGATGGTATGGCCCACCTAAGTTCCGTATACGGCTGAATTTTGGGTGGCCCATGGCCAGGGGGGAGGCCCACCCAATGCACGGTGCTGATGCAAGAAACGCATCACGTGGGGCCCACGGCTGGAGCCGTGGGGCCTGGCTCGTCCGCCCGCCAAGCGCAGGTGCTGCTGCTTTTAATAAATTTTTTTTTTTGGGGCCCACCTAGATGTGATTCACAATCCAACCCATCCATTATGTGTGTTTCACCAGTCTGGCCGTCCAGACCGAACTTCAGCTACATCCAAACTCCAGATGGGTCCCACCAAGTACTTTTATATGTTTTGGCATGTCTTTACATAGTTTTAGATGGTATGGCCCACCCGGTGATCGGATCATCTTGAAACTTCGGCTCAACGCCTAAAATGATCTTAAGATTAGAATAGACGGTGTGGATCACATACATACGTCAAGGTGGGGCTTGCATACGTAGCCCACTCTAAAAGTAGTTTTTTTTTTTGTTAGCTTGTACGTACACACCCATGCAGTATGCGCACTCCTGTCGCACGTCCAGCGTCCAGGGACGCTGGACGGCATGGATAGGCACAGCATCATGGTGGGTCCCACAAGGACGTGGTCCACCATGCATTCTTGTATATATTTATATATAAATTATATATATGTTAATATAATATAAATATATTTCATATATATTAATGTAATGGATGGGATCTCCTTGAAATGTGGTGGGCCACTCTGTCTGATGGATGGGGTATTTTAACACAAATTGGTGGGGCCCACAACATCCTAGGGAGAGGAAAGAGAGAGAGAAAGAGAGAGAGAGAGAGATACGGTGAGATAGAGGGGAGGGACCCCGCCACTATGGGCCGTCCATGGTACACTTCATACATCAAGATAGGTCCCACCAACAAGTGGGCCCTAAAAATGCGAATTTAACGGTGGATCACCCACCTTGTTGGCCTCCTCCTTGCTCCCTTAGGTTTCTTAGCTCCTAGCCTCCTCTTTCAATGGTGGTTGATGATGATCCAACGGTTGAGATGGGAGATGTGAGAGTAGGGGAAAGTGGGCCACACTTGGAGAGGGAGAGAGTTTGAAACGTATTGGAGCTTTGTTGCTTGGAGGGATTTGAGAGAAAAATGAGGGAGAGAGAGAGAAGTAATGGGAGATATGGATGGAAGGGATGGGTGGAGTGGTGTTGTAATAAATGGGGATGGGTTAAGTTGAAAAATGGGTAAAAGAGGGATGGTGATGGAAGAGAGAGAGTGGACTTTTGAAAAAGAAGGATGGGTTGTGTGTACTTGTTATTGGGTGAGGTGGCATGGAAGTATGGTGGTGTACTTGACTTGATTGATGGGACATCTCGTAGAGATTCCCTCAAGATTCGCAACGTGCGGCGTTTCTTCGAACCGAACGCTGACTGACATCTTCCCACCAAGGTATCGGTTCGATGCATGAGTCACGGCGTTGGAACCGCGGCGACGGCGCGATCGCTAGGATACAAGTTTCGGATCGAGCCGACTTCGGCATGCGGGACTCGGCTTAGGATCGTGCGCAACGTCGGAAATGGGTCGAGGGTTGCTGGAATCCGACCGGTAGAATTGCGGAAGCCGACCGAATGGTACGGTTTAGGTTACAGGTCTTACAATAGCATCGACAGGCCCCAATGTCTAACTAGATTTAATACATCAAATACAACAAGCCCAAACTAGGCCATTCTTTCCCAACTGAAATAAGGTTATGGCCCAAGAAAGTCGTGAATGGGCCTAGACCCGAGACCACTGCCTCAACCAAATATCATTCAGACCCTCTTAGCTCATCGATTTTATCTATAGGGCCCTAAAAATTTTCATCAGGGATCATCCAACATGCCTGTGTGGAGCCTACTTAGGACACTTACCGATAAAAATCCAGTAGGCCTTTATGATGAGCCAATCTTCGATAGCTGGGCTGAAACCTTCGATTCCATTAGCTAAGTTGGCCTCGCTCGCCTGACTCCAACTCATTTTGTACCGGTTAGAGCTGCAATGGCCAGCCTCGGCCGGCCATTTCCACCCCTGGATTGGTACAGAACTGGATTGGGTATTACCGACTCAACCTAGCTTTATATCACTCGTCCGATATTAAAGCCATTTGCGGAATTGCTACCTCCACCCACAGCCCCATCATTCCGGTTCCTGCCGGCCATCTTAGTGTGTTGTTATGTTCCAGCATTTGGGGTGACAGTTCGGCCACCGTGTATTTTATAGATGGACACGATTGGATACATATGGGCCGCATGAGCATCCAAACTGAATATCAAGTGTGACTGACAATCTTCTAACAAAAAAAAAGTTGTCAGGATTTTGGGCCAGGGAGTGACCTATCAAATCAATGAACCATATGTTACACACCTGTCCCTAGTGGGCACGTGTGGCATAGCCCCACGTCTATCTATAATAGATAAGCATCCTCCTGTCAGATTGAATCATGGAATATAGGATCGTCGATCGATCGTCGATCTATGCATCAATCATGAACATCACGTAATCATAGACTTAAATGCATATTAAACCTCGATAGATTTTATGCACCTTAGGTCCTCTTAAAAATACTGAAATGAGATTTGGGCTTGTGAGTGAACAGACCTATATTTATAAGAAAAGCGTCTAGAGTAGTTTAATCCTCTTACTGAGTCTTCACATTGTATTAGAGTTGTGCACGAGTCGAATTATCTCGCTCAACTCAATTCGGCAAAAGCTGGATTCGCCTCATCTCAAAATTGGATTCGAACCGAGTTGAGTTGATTTTTGGAGCTTGAAAAAAATATCGAGCCAAGTTCGAGCTTGCCTGAGCTTGACTCGACTAAGATCGAACCTCAACTTGAATCAACTCAGATCAAGCTTACTAACTCGGTTATTTTGATATTGATGTTGTTCGCTGAATGTTTGATGAAATGACTCAATGAAGTGTTGTTTTAGGTGCATACATTCTCCGTGGGATCAGTTGGTGGCGAGGAAAGAATGTATACAAAACAAATCATATATATATATATATATAATATATATATATATATATATATATATATATATATATATATATATATATATATATATATAAAAAAAAAAAACTTTACATTAACAGGCTCAAGGACCGAGCCGAGCTGAGTTTAAGATAGGATTAGCTACTGGCAGAGCTGAGCCGAGCTGTGCCAAGTTTGACTTGGTTAGACTTGTGTACAACTCTACATTAGATAGAGACCATGTCCAATTAAAGTATTGTTGATGCATACACAATCCAAGTGTATTCAACTAAGATATGCAATAAGTAGTATGTGATCAAGATCGAATAAGATCGATCGCATATTCAACCACTCGCACAATATGTTAAAATGATCAGGCGATAGTCGGAGGGTAGAGTTCATCTTCTAATAATGGATTGCACCTTTGCCTTCTATACGAAAGGGTTTTTTCAATTAAGATAAAAGAACCAGAAGAATTTTTATAATTAGTTACGAAAAACATATTGATGCTAGAACTAAATCCAACATATGAGCATAGATCCAAATTACAACTAAAGTTAACAATTACTGAATTAACACTACAGAGTACGGTGAGAAATGTAAAGAGCAGGCAAAAGTAAATGATTACACTACAAAATGTAATTGACTGGTAGAAAGTAAAATGATTATATTAAGGAATGTAAATGGCTGATAATTAAAAGATATATTTAGTTTGATAGGGTTAGTATGAGACAATTTGTTTTGCTGAAATCTTTTGTTATTTATAGCCTTAACCTGGCCATTTATATGTTTCCCATGTTTTGACGGTTGATATAACCGTTTAGTATAACTTAACCCTCCTTGCTTCTAAACTTGTCATTTGTCTTGTAACCACTTTC
This sequence comes from Magnolia officinalis, assembly GCA_021015155.1. Lineage (NCBI taxonomy): Eukaryota > Viridiplantae > Streptophyta > Magnoliopsida > Magnoliales > Magnoliaceae > Magnolia > Magnolia officinalis. The sequence continues at coordinate 23,915,374 of JAJHSJ010000013.1, read as the reverse complement.
GCACGATCACTCTTCACTCGACCGCTTAGTAGATGACGTGGCGTTGCTCAATACGCTCTAACTGTATTATTGTATAATCATCTTCACGCATAGAATTAGATGGTATTAAGTGGGATGAAATTACTTTTTTGCAATAAATGCACTTGTCGGTGGATTGTCTCTTAATCCCATGGGAGTGAGCTTATTCAGTTTGGTGTTTGGATTACGTAGGATGTATGGGTTTTGATTCATGTAATGTTTTGATTGTACATGGAAAACAACTACCAATCTCAAAAACCGTGTTTGAAAACTACAATGAGAAGGTGGGGCCCACGTTGATGTTTGTGAGTAATCCACCCCATCCATCCATTTTCTGAGATCATTTTAGGAAATGCTACCAAAAGTCAAGCAGATCCAAAACTCAAGTGGGCCATACGAGAGGAAAGAGTGGGGAAAGAATTTCCTACCGTTGAAACCTTTCCGAGCTCCACCTTGATGTTTACATGTCATCCCAACTGTTTATAAGTTCATTCTTGTCGGGAGGAACTGATAACATAGAAAACTTTACCATGATACAAAACTTTTGTGGCCATATGAATGTTTCAATGGTGGTGACTCAATCCCCACTGTTTTCTCTTGTGTGGCCCACTTGAGTTTTAAATCTACCTCATTTTTGGTCTCTTATCCTAGAATGATCGTGTAAAATAGATGGACAGGGTGAATTCCTCAAAAATATGAAGGTGGGCCCCACCTCCCTTCCCAGCATAAGAACTTCCTACCTCATGCTTTTAGGAGGAAATCCCATAGATTTCGTAAATCTGGTTGAATTGTGGAAGGCTCTCCCTACTCTATGCGCAGATCCAATGTTGGAAACCCATGATGAACCAAACATGGATAATTTTTCAAACCAATGGATTTAAAGTTCCATCCCACTAAATACACCACGCAAATCCATCAAGAATTACATGCAACCTGCTCTAATTGGCTCTAGCAAGAATTGACGACAATAGAGATGAACACCTCCAGCTGGACATAGATTTCCTGCGAAAGCCTTTCTTAGAAAGTTCCCGTGCAAGCCTTTCTTAGGAAGTTCCTATGCAAGGATGTTGGGTGGATGCAAGGATGTTGGGAGGGGTCCATTGCGATGTTTGTGAGAAATCCACCCTGTCTATCCATTTTTTAAGCTCATTTTAGGATATGCAACAAAAAACGAGGTGAACCTAAAACTCAAGTGGGCCATTTGAGAGGAAACAATGGGGATTAAATGAGTACCATTGAAACAATCTTATGGGCATAAAAGTCTTTTTTTTTTTTTTTTTTTGTTCACTTCACCCATAGGGATTAACCTTATAAAGGGTTTGGATGACATATAAACATCAGGGCAAAGCTTAGGAAAGTTTTAACCATAGGAATTTCTTTCCGTAATTTTCCCCTCATGTGACCCACTTGAGTTTTGCATCCACCTCATTTTTTGTTGCATGTTTTACAATAAGCTTGAAAATTGGACGGACCGGTAGATTTCAAAAAAATATTACAAAAGGGCGGTTCCATAGGTGGGTCCACTGTGATGTATCTGTTTATCTAAGCCATTCATCTCTCCTCTTAGATCATTTTAAGGTATGTACTTAAAAATGAGGCAGATCCAACACTCAAGTGGACTGGGTGCGGATTAGATATTGACAGGTTTGAATAGCCAGACTCGCTACTGAAGTGACATCACCAAGTTCTATGAGCCCCACCATGATGTATGTTTTGTTTCCATGCCTTCAATCCATTTGGAGAGATCATTCTAGGGCAATATTCAAAGAATGAGTTAAATCCAAATCTCCATTGGAGCCAGCATAGAAAACATCGGGGATAGTGAAGCCCACCTTACGCAAGGGAGAACGTGAGGTCGAGCACCGTCTTCCTCAAGAGGATAACTATTCCGAATCCACGGAACTTCTCTGGACTCCTCACAGAGACTTTCTCGAATCCACGAGAAAAGAGAGCAGAAAATAGAAATAAATTCTAATAAATTTGAAATAGATTAATGAATGCATAAAAATGAGTTCACAACCCTTTAAATAAGGGTACTAAGCAATGGGAAAGAAATCATAATCAAACTACAACTAAAACTCCTAGAATTCACAACTTACTATAAATAGTAAACTTACTATTTATAGACGGTCGTGATGTCTACTAGTGCGCAAGGTTTTCAGCCAAAAATAGTAAGTGTCCTATTTGGCTTCACCAAACCGTTCCCCTAATTATTCTAAGCTCTTTTCACGTTGGACGTAACTCCTAAAGCCCGACGGATGAAGAGTTATAGTCAAACTAAAACTTACTATTTATAGTAAAAACGAAATTGAAACAGGGAAATGACCGTCGAATCAGGGGTTTCTCGCAATTCCGAGCATCGCAACCTAGCATAGCTGGGTTGGTTGGCTAAAGTAGCTCGTTCTACCCCAAAATCATATTTTACGTCGGCTAACTCATTCCGTATTGCGAGATACGCCTGATTGAAGGTCTGATGGTCTAGATCACTTCTGTCACCGACCGGGCCTTTTCTAATCCATCTTTGCCATGTAATTGTCCACGACCCGCTCAACATCACCACCATTAAAAACTTTTAAAGGCCACAAAAGTTTTAGATCAAGCTGATGTTTGTGTTTTCCCTTCTTCCATGTTTTTTTTTTTTTTTTTTTTTAAAAAAAAAAAAAAAAAAAAAAAAAAAAAACAAACTTTTAAACAGGTTGGATTTCAAATAAACACTATGGTGGGCCTTAGGATAGTTTTAACTGTGGGAATCACTCTCCCCATTGTTTTCTATGCTGGGTCTACTACAGCTTTTTATCTACCTCATTTTTTTGGTTCCTGCCTTAAAATGATATCTTAAAATGGATGGACGGTGTGAATACAACACATACATCATAGTGAGGCCACATAACTTGGTGATGTCACTTCAGTAGCAGATTCCTACTCGACCTGATAGTATCTAATCTGCGTCCCAAGTGGACGACACCAAAGATGACTTTTGCATTTAATGCAACTTGCATTAATGATGTGTGCATTTAATGCAACCTAACATTATTATTTGGTGTGATCTAAATGAGCGTCAGATCTGCCTCGTTTTTGTACAGATATCTTAAAATGATTTAAGAGAAGGGATGAACCCAGTGGATAAATAGATACAGTGGGCCCACCCATAGAACTGCCCGACGGGGTAGTACGCAATCCGCATCCCCTTGTGCAGGAACTTCTTATGAAAGGCTTTCTCAGGAAATCGTGTCCCCTTCAGCTGGACACGGATTGCGTCCTACCCCCGCCCGGACGGTAACCCGTCTGGGCAGGGCTCTGTGGAGCCCACTGCTATATAAGTGTTTTATCTAGGCCGTTGAACGATTTTTTCAGATAAATTTAGTATGTCAACCAAAAAATGAGGCAGGTCCAAGGCTTGAGTGGCAAAGTGGGGATTGAGCGTCCATCATTAAAAGCTTCTTGAGAGCTGGAGAAGTTTCGGATCAAGCTGATATTTGTGTTTTCACTTCATCCACGTCCACATGACCTTATGAATAGGTTTTATGGTAAAAAAAAAACATCACGTGGGTCCTTAGAAAGGTTTCAACGGTGGGTGTCATATTAGTGCAGGTTCCTTTGTTGTGGTCCACTAAAGCCTTGGACTTGCCTCATTTTTTGGTTAACATACTAAATTTATCCGAAAAAATCGTTCAATGGCGTGGATAAAACATTTACATAACGGTGGGCCCCACGGAGCCTTGCCCGGACGGATTACCATCCAGGCGGGGTAGGACGCAATTCGCGTCCCCTTCAGCTCCACTTTTTCAACGGATTTTTGCACCGATATATATATATATATATATATATATATATATAATATATATATATATATATATATATATATATATGGGAAAAGGTACTATGCACTCGAGCGGTCGTCCGTGAGGTCGAGCTGTGTGGGCCCCACCGTGATGCCTTTCGAACATCAACACCGTCCACCAAATGCACCATTCCATAGTGGGCCTAGACGGCCTAAAATCAGCCGTATACGGAACTCAGGTGGGCCATACCATCTAAAATCATGTGAATACATGCCAAAAACATATAAAAGCACTTGGTGGGGCCCACTTGAGTTTTCCATGCACCTGAAACTTGGTCTGAACCCTCATTCAAGTGGGACACACATAATGGATGGGCTGGATTTGCAAACCAGCTCTCGGTGGGCCCTCAAAAATGGTTATGAATGTTTTAATGGTGCATGGCCCTTCTGCAGTTCTGTATGTGGTGTGGCTCATTAAAGTCACGGATTGACTTGATTTTGGGCCGTCCAGGCCCACCATGGAATGGTGCATCTGGTGGACGGTGTTGATGTTCGAAAGGCATCATGGTGGAGCCTACACAGCTCGACCTCACGGAAGACTGCTTCACGCTCGAGCGCATAGTACCTTTTCCACACACACACACACACACACACACACATATATATATATATATATATATATATATATATATATATATATATATATATATATATATATATATATATATATATATATATCGGTAAGACACGTAGGATGATGTTCTTCGGCCACAAGCTGCATATATATCGGTTAAGACACGTAGGATGATGTTCTTCGGCCACAAGCTGCATCCTCCGGAGCACCACCACAAGCATAAACCCACGAATCTCTCAAGAGGTTTGCTGGATCCACATGCACCTTTAGACACAACACAAGTGCCAAACTGGCACGCGTGAACTTTATCTGAGCAGTGCAAAAGGTGGGCCAGAGTGGATCCGATCTTGCATGACTGTCTGACTGATTAACTCATTATTACACTGGGGTAACTGTACGTTGTACATGGACCGTTAGTGGAATCATTAATTATATGCTCCAATGTTTTGACAGTCTGATTTTAAAAGTTGTTTTCTTAACAGTGGGGACCATCGTATGCACGGTGGGGATGTCCACACACTTTCCAAATGGACGTGTGAGACCAGCCAATCTCCATGGTTTCTAAATTTCCCTTCAATTACCCTCCTCAACTCCACGTCAACTAACCTGTCACGTCCCTTTTTAGCCACAAAATATGAAATGAGAGGACGCCACACGGCTTCAATTCCACTCTACCTGCCGTTTGCGACAAACAAGGAGAGAAATGGCCAGGGAGTAGCCATCCATGTCCCCATCCCAATCCAACCCTCTTTCTGTTCCCATGTGGCAAGCTTCTCTGTAATTTGATTTTGGACCACTCATCGGGTAAGGAATACCTGGCAAGGCCCAGATCAGCCCATTTTTTTCTAATGGTTCATGTGGAACATATGGTCTCAGATTCTTGAAACTACCTCAATGCCTCTACTGTGGATGGAAGATGATTCCAAGTATACACTAATCCGGTGATCCTAGCCATTGGATCGTTAGCCTTCAGATTGAAGAACTAGTTACCAGTTGACCCCAGGATTTGGCCCACTGGATAGAAGGCTATCATTTGAAAGACCTACCGAGTCGAAATAGATGTAGACTCAGTGGGGATCAAAATCGAACCCCACTCAGACCATGGCATCGGCGTATTTAACCCAACCTAGTGGACTGTTTGATCTTGTGTGCTTGTCACGTAGGATCGAATCGCGCCTGCATCCCGGTTTGGTTATACATGGGCGTGGAAATAGCAAATTCCCCGGTAAAGAGGATAAAACACGTAGCAAACGTGTCAACATATCAGGCGTGTAGCACATCTGATCAGTACGTTGTAGGCTTCAACGAGGACGTTGTTTTACATGTTGGCCCTCGTGATGGATGACTTGCCTGAGTTTGTCTCGTGAAGCGTCTTCTTGGTCACGGCCTAGATAGACTGCACATGTGCCAGTTAGTTACGTTCGTCGAGTGCTAAGGTGCGGGTAGGACTAATATGTAAAAGCTAGAACATTGGGACTACTGATTCCAAGTCTGCATCTTCCATCGGACCACAAATGTGCGGTGTCCGGTATGTTTTTTTCTGGCGTGAACGTACCTTTGCGTAATAATCTGGCTGATGAGGATTGCGTGGTGACCCTGCAACCACTGACGTGCTTGGATGTGTGATTGACACATGCCAATGTCACACTTAAACATGTCTGAATACTGTTAGGTCGTGCATGGGTACATCCCCCATTATCGTGGTAACTGCCGCCACCAGTAATGTGGAGTTGAGTATGATATTTACGGATAGCGTATGGAGGAGATTTTTCGATAAGCATAGCCAGAACGTGTCGTGTATTGCTTGAGCGGCCGATGGAGAAACGATTGTGATCAAACAATTATATGATAGGTGGCAAGAGAATAAGTAATTGAAGCAAATAATGTGGGAAGCATCTAGAGAACAATAATACAGAACGGTTATGGTAATCGTCATACCAACCCAAACAAACCAAACTTATCTTTTAATTATCCTATCGATTTACATTCCATAATGTGATCTTTTACTTACCTCGTTAGAAAAATGATATTTTATAGTGCAATATTTACTTTCAAAGCCTGCTGTTTTACATTATGTAGTGTAATTCATAGCGATAACCAAGTAACCTATAATATTTAGCTATAATTTGAATTTACGCTCGCACGCTGGACTCAGTTCTTCAATCAAAAGAGTGTTCCATAGCTGTTCTTCACGATCGACTGTAAGAATCTATTTTTCATTCCATTTTGTCTGCACTGAAAAGTCCTTTCGTACGGAAGGAGAATGTGCAACCCATCATCAGAGAACGAACCCCACCCTTTAAATATCGCCTGATCCGATTTTACACATCAAGCGAGTGGCTAAATAGGTGACCGATCTCTTTGGATCTCAATCGTATACTACATGTCTGCCTATCTTGGCGCTTGGGGGTCATTGTTGTTCGGTTTAAATTGAAGCTTCAATTTCAATCTTGGCATGCCTACACACCTAGTGCAGAAAACAACGTCCAAACAATTTTCTGGTACACCTGGTGGGACACTATCTCTAAATTGCCGGTATAGCCTTGCCTATAATTAATAGAAGAAGTGCCCGTATTGCCGGGGTTAAGGCCTCTACACCAACCGCACCCCCTCTAGTTGAGGACATGTTGGTTTTCGCAACCCCTGAAGTGTTAAATTTAAACAATAACTTGACAACTGCCGCTGGAGACCCGGGAGGACCATCCACGTCCTGAACTGTTCTTCCGGAGTATGTAGTTGTCATGGTCCAGGATGTTCAAATGAGCATTTAGCTTGTGCAAGAATACGAAAGAGCCCAAGGAGAACAATTTTGTACTCAAGCAGAGAGTAGAAATCGATATGTAGCCAGCTAGACCAAAGTCATCTCGCGATTGATAGTTATGATAATTGAACGATGTTGAGTGTCAAATATTGCATATTTCCACTTGTTTATATTTTGATTTTATGAATATGATAATGCTTAATGAGTATATTTTATATATGTTTGTGTTGCGAGGTGAATCTGAGAGCTTGGATTGAAAAGAATGTTAAAAGCATGGATTTGATACTCAAGAATCACTAAGGCAAATGATGGATCTTAGGAGACCAATAATGAATAATTCATATGTTAAATATGCAAGGCCCGTATCCTAGACCGTACTGTTTCGTAGACTCTCCCGATCCTCCTCGTCGAATTCGGTAACCTGCGATCTGTAGATAGCGTTTGCGCGTGACCCTAAGTTGTATCCTTTAGATTTAAGTCGACTCAACCCAAAACTTGTATCATTGTGATCGCACTGTCGCCGCGGTTCTAACACCACATCTTGCGCACCGATGCGATACCCAGGCCAGGAGATGTGGGCCTGCGTTTATCTCGAAGAAATGCTATGCATTTGTAAATCTTGAGAGAATCTCTACAACCCATCACATCAATTAATCAATCACAAGTCAAGTAAACATCCCATCACAACCCATGCTTTCTTTCTCCCCAAGACAAGCAACCCTTCCCAAAGTCAACTCTCATGTTACTCACACCCATCACCTCTCTCTTACAACCACCCTCTCTCTCTCACTCTCATTCTCTACCCATTCCCCAAGGAACCCCAAGAGTAGGGGTTACATCGAGTCGAACTGAGTCGAGCTGGCCTCAGCTCGACTCGGCTCAGTCACTAGCTATCCTTAGCCCGAACTCGGCTCGGCTCGGTCCTCGAGCCTGATTGGCTAGCTTGGCTCGGTTCGGTTAGCAGCTTGGGCCAAGTTCGAGCTTAGATCGAGCTGAGTTCGCCATTGAGGCATTTCCACAAACACCTATCTGTCTGTTTGTGAAGCAGAAACAATGATTTTACAGGTATTTTATCAAACACCTTCAATGCAACATAAAAAATAAGAAAAAAGGGTATTTGTTTCATTTACATACCTTCCTTGCAACAACTGTCCTTCCGCTAGGTTGGGGACTAGCTGGCGCATTGCCACCAAGAGGAAAATTGAAGTAGATAGCTAAGCAAAAATGATAGACTACGATTTCCACCATTTTTTAAATTGTGGGGAGTCATTTATCATACATGTGGCATACATATGACTCAAGCCAGGCAATTGAGATTGCCAGCCCCTTTATGGAGTTCGCATTGCCGAACTTTCTCCTTTTACTAGTTATTTTATGGACACCAATCAGGACATGCTCCATCTACATTTGGGCCCACAATTTGGATAGTCTTGATTAACACACACATATGTTACAGTGTACAACCGCCACCATTCCAAAAATGGTGGAAAAAACTACATGATAGTCCCTTGATTCTCATGCATGAAAGATTCACCCAAGTAAGTGCTTCTTACACATCTTCTCGGTAAGGAAATCCTCTTGCATGCTAGCATGTTGAGTCATTTTATCAAACACTTGGTGAGCAACATCAATGGCAAAGTAACCGAGTCACCGAACTAGTTTGATTCAAGCTGGATTTGATCCAAGTCGAGTCGAGTCGAGCTGGGGCCTGCTCTAACTCAGCTCGAACTCATTTTCGAGCTCAAAAAATCAACTTGACTCCACTCAAACTCAGCTTCGAACAGAGTTGAATCGATCTTTTTCGAGTTGAGTTGAGCGAGCTAACCGAGCTAGCTCGGTTCGTGTACACCCCTACCCAAGAGTGTGGATGTCCAAGCATTCCAAGGAGAAAAGAGCTTTCTGTGTAGCCCACTTCCTACCCCCAAATCCTCATCCTAGACCTTCAATCCTCATCATTTTTCATCAAAGAGAGAGCTAAGGAGTTTGGCATTCCATAGAAACAAGAAATCCAATAGTGGGCGTTTTATAGGCTTAGATTTATGTTTTGATGATGGGCCAAGTGGAGCTTACCGATTGATGGTATGGATCTCACTTTGGACCTTAGGTGTGGCCGATGGCCCACCATGATTCATATGATCATCCCATGATGAGGCCATTCTCCATGGACCCTATCATGATGTTTATTTTCCTAGTGTAAAAAAGTCATCTAGACCTTGCATTTTGGTGGAAAAGGGATCTTCACCATTGATTTTGATTGGTGTGTCCACATGTATTGGGACCCACACGATGTATGTTTTATATGAAAGGGAGGGCTCATAGTGGCGGAGCCCTCCATCGTACGTTTCTCTCTCTCTCCCTCTCTCTCTCTCTATCTCTCTCTTTTTCCCATATTTCATGGCCCACCTTGTTGTTCGTGTGACATCTACACCGTCCATCCATCTTGCTGTCCAGATGGTGGAGCCCACTGTGATGTTTACGTGCCATCCTCACCATCCAGTTACTGGACAGTGGGACGCACTGTGATGTATCTAATTTATCCATGTTGTCCATATAATTTTTTTGGACGTGGGACCCAACCCACACGTGCTGCACATGTGGGGGTGGGGCCCACCTTGATTGTTTGTATATCCACACCATCCAATCCCTAGACGGTGGGATAGATCGGCTGGTGTATCTCACCCAGCTATATAGCGGTTGTAGTGGCGTCATCAAGTTCTGTGGGTCCCACATGATGTATGTGTTACATCCAAACCGTTCATCTACTGGGTCACACCAGCTATATAGCTGCTGTAGTGATGTCAGCAAGTGTGGGCCTGATCATGAATTATGTGTTAGATCCAAACTGTCCATCCACAGCGCGAACTCGTCTTAAGGGTTAAGAGGAAAAAAATAAGACAGATTTATCTATCAGATGGACTACACTGCAAAAACCAGTGGAGGATTGAACGCCTACCAGTGAAACCCGTTTGGGGTTCCAAAAGTTCTAGATCAATATGGAATTTATTTTCCTCTTAATTCAGGTCTTTGTGACCTTATGAATAGATTGGAAAATAAACATTATGGTGGGCCCTAGGAATTTTAAACGGTGAAAATCATTATCTCTACTGCTATTTGTGGTATGGTCTAGATGATCTTTCGATCATTATCTCCACTGCTATTTGTGGTATGGTCCAGATGATCTTTCGATATGATCCATTTTTTTTGGGTAACGCTCTAAAATGACCTCTAAAAATAGATGAATGGTTCAGGTAGTCCAGTTAGGACGATGGGTCCCACTGGATGTATATGAGGCCCTTTGTTACGACCCATATGATGCAGCCCACTTGATGTATATGAGGCCTTTTGTTACGGCCCATGTGATGCAGCCCACTTGATGTATATGAGGCCCATTGTTGTGGCCCATGAGATGCGGCCCATTGTGATGTATATTAGGCTCGTGTGAGAGGCCCATTGTGATGTATATTAGGCCCATGAGATGAGGCCCTTTGTGATTGTTTATGAGGCCCATTGTATGTGTGAGGCCCACTATGATGTACGTGCTATAAACACACTGTTTATCTATTTTTAGGCCGTGGGCCCCACCGCCTTATGCAGGCCCACCATGTATGAGTAATGGGCATGCGTTGTCCATCCATTTCCTAAATAGTTGGATGGCCAAGGGCCTCGTCATGATTCCGATTCTGATTTCCAAATGGACCACACCTTAGCACATGATGGTTAAATGTCCATCGTTGTAAGCTTCCTAGGGCCCATTGTTATGCCCATGTCCACCCTTAACCTAGTGTGCTAACCCAAACCATTGGGCCCCCATTGATGATGATACTTTCCACCGTCCTTGCAGGGGACCCCACCTTATGATATATGATATGGTAGTACCTTGAATAGGTTATGATAGTTTAACATGGACCATTCCATATAGACTTCTATATGTCTAGCGGGGCGTATTGTTCAGCCCTTACTCTTGTAAGTAGCATACCGGTTAAGGCCTATCATCGCCTGCTATATCTGATAATCATGCTAGTGTACTTAGTCTAGTAGGACACATTGAGAATATACTTAGTATAGCATCATGCTACATGTCGTGGTCGGTTGCGCACACACTTACACCACCCTCTAAGCATTTCGTAAGCTTATGCACGACATTGTGTGCAGGTGGCGTCGGATGGCAGAAGAACTGAGGCAGGAGAGTGTGGCAGATTATTTTGAAGCTTTTTGATCATCTTATATTTCCCTTTCCGCATTGTACTCAAATGTTTCATTATAGTGGATATGTAATGATGTTGTTTTGTAACTTGGTTATGCTTGTGGTTATGCTCCATTACAAAAAAATTCATATTGAAAACCCTCCTTGTAGGATCCCAGGATCGAAATCTGGCATATGGGTGCCGGGAGCCGAGAATGGAGCGCTACGGAGGCTGTCGGCGCCAGATTAGGCGATCGGGAATTCTATGAGCCCAGTTTCTGAGTTTGGGGGATGATAAAATATCCAGAGAAACTAAGTACAAAGGATGAAGAAATGACTCAAAAGATTTCAGAATCCGCATTAGAAAATAGACAAATGAACCTAAGTTCAGTTCAACCGAAATCGCACGAAATAGCTAGCAACCAACGATGGAATTCAGAGCTAATTCGGTTCGATCAAACCCAAGTTCGATCCAACTGAAGGAAGGATTTGGTGTGACCAATAGTGCACAAAAAGCTCTAACGAAGAATAATGAATTTTGAAGTTAATTCGGCTCGACTGAGGATTAATTCGGTCCAACTGAAACTTAAGTTCAGTCCGATCGAACACAAGCTCGGTGTGATCGAAATTGGGCAACTGCTGAAACAGAATCTTGTCATGATTTGAACTCGACGTCGGTCCGACCGATGCACAATGCGGCTACGTAAATTTGAGGTAATTTCAAGGTCGGTTTACGAAAATTCCAAGGAGGTGCGAAAGATAGTGTTTCATAACTATAAATAGGAGTCCCTAGGACGTCCCAAATAATCTTCTAGGGTTTAAGGAGTGGAGCCAAAGGGTGGAGAAGCTTCCCAAGGGTTTTTCTTCCTCTTCCTTAGTTTATTTTCATATTTTATTTAAGAGTTTTTAGTTTAATCATGTCTATGGTTAACTAAACCTCTTAGCTAGGGCTAAGAGGTGAAGCTTGTAGCATGCTGGGATGATTTTCTTTCTTTGATTCTTATTCTTGTTGAACTTTATTGATTTCTAGTTTGATATTAAAAGAAGATTTTCAATTTTCTATGATTTATTGTGACTCAAATTACAATAGATACTGTGATAACTTTGGATATCTTCTTTTCCTATTTTGAGATTGTGAGATTGGTAAATCCTATTGTTCACCATCGTCTCCTGGGCATGGTAGGGTAATGGATTCCCTTCCAATCATCGCAATATTCTTTCATGTATGGCTAGATCAATGAAAAGTTCAGTTTTGGTTTAATTACTTTATCTTCTAATTGGATAGGATAGGACTCTAAATCCAATTGTCTCTTGAATCAAGCAAGGTAACATCCTAATAGCTACAAGTGGATCCTTGGCACCCTAGTTCCCACCTTTAAATTCATAAGTTTTAATCAACATTATTCACATTCACTTTTAATTATTTCAGAATTCAAATTTAGATCTTCTTCTAGTTCTAGTTCTAGTTATTTTCAGAATATGTACAAGTTTAGTCCCTGTGGATTCGACCTCGGTCTTACTAAGTTATTAATACACCCCAACCCTACATTTGGGGTTGTGAACAAGTTTTTGGCGCCGTTCCCGGCGACTATGGCTGCATTTTTGTAAGATTAATTGGTATTAGAATTAGGTTAAGACTATGGTTTATTTTTCTACTATGTTTTTAGGATATGATTTTTTCTGAAATTATTTTTAGAAACTAATATTGTTTTATGTTTTGTAGGATCCTAACATAACAACTCTCATTCAGTAATTTTGTTCCAACCCTCTCTCTTACCTTTTCTAGATCTCTTATTTGCTTTAGTTTTTCTAGTTTTCTTTTTAGGTTTAGTTATTTAGTTACTTGAGGGCCGAGAGTGTTTCATGCTTAAGTGGGTTCGTGACAACACCCTCTGTCTCTTGAGTGAAGGAGGATTAGTCGAAGGGTTGCCTATCCATCGCAGGATTGGACACCACTTGAGACCCTCCATGTCAATAGAAGTGATGGATGCAAATCAACCACAACCTCCAGTTGAGGAAGTTTAAGATGAAAATGATGTGTATAATGCACATCCGCCTCGTAATCTATGAGATTATTTACAACTGGCGGGGGTGAGTACACCTTCCTGCATGATATTTCCATTGAATGCAGGAACCATGGATGTTAAACCGGGGGTAATTTAACTCCTTCCTAAATTTCATGGACTAGAATCTAAAAGTCCATACTTACATATGAAAGAGTTTGATGAGATAATATCTACATTATACTTCCCAAACGTGTCTGAGGACACAGTAAGGCTGAAATTATTTCCTTTCTCTCTAAAAGAAAAGGCTAAGTCGTGGTTGCATTCCTTAAGACCACGGTCCATTGGCACATGGGTTGAGATGACAAGGGAGTTACTTGAAAAGGTCTTCCCATATCACAAAATGAATACCTTAAGGAAAAAAATCATGAATTTTGCATAAAAAGAAGATGAGACATTTTTCCAATGTTGGGAGCGATTTAAGGATCTTATAAACTTATGTCCACAACATAGCTACAAAACATGGAGGATAACAAGCTTTTTCTATGAGGGATTGACTTCATCCATGCGCCAATTTGTAGAGATGATGTGTAATGAGAATTCATGAACAAGGAAGCCAATAATGCGTGAGATTATTTTGATAAACTTGCTGAAAACACACAATCATGGGATACCTCCTCAAGAACTACCACTTCTAAGCCTACTTAAAATAGACCCTACAAACACAAGTTTCTGAAAATGGAAACTTTTCTCCGTAGCTTAGCAATCCACGTGAGCAGTTCTCTCGAAATCCTAACCGTCCGTGAGATGCAATCCTAGCCCTTCAAAGCTAGGTTTTTATAAAAGAAAGAGAATGAGAGAGAGAATCGGCCATTTTCTTCCTTCCTTCGAACCCACCAGCCAACACTTCTCTAAGCTTCGAAAATCCTTACTTATAAGCTTTCTAGGGTCTATACAAACCTTCTTAAAGGGTTGGATTAGAGGAAGGAGACGTGGTTTTCAAAACGCCATTAATGGCCGTCTCTTTCTTCCTGTTCGAACCGCATTAAGGCAACTCGAGTCGGGCTAAGTTCTGGTAAGGTTGGAGCTCCTGTTGGCAGTGGTTGAAAGAGAGAGAAGAGAGGTAGATGGGGAGAGATGTGGTGGATGAGCTACACTCACATTGAATGTGAGGGCTGCCGCAACAGGCTATTGCACCAACTGACTTAATCGAGTTGAGGTGCGGTCCGAGTCAGGTCTGGTTCGAGCCATGCTGAGAACCCAACAAAGGAAAAAATGGAAGAAAAGGAGAGAGGATGTAGCAAAAGTCATTTCTGCAGAGTATTTTTATCGCACCTAACGCTCTTTTAGTCAAAAAGGTCCTCTGGATTTGGGTTTCTGTAGTTGCTATTGCAGCCATTTACATTTGGGTATGAATGGATCACGCAGAGGAGCTTCGGAAACCCCTCAAGTATTGTCGCTCCTCTCATCTCATCTTAAAAGATCTATTCAAAAGAGTGAGAAGATATTGGAGACAACAAAGAAAGAAAGAAATCATTACAGTTTTCCATGGTTCTAGAGCTCCCAACTTGAGCATTAGGTAGTACATCGATCAAATTTTCAAGTATTCAAACTGCAGCCCGTCCTGCTTTGTCCTTACACATATTTACATGGATAGATTCCTTCAACAACCAGATATTCATCTTACTTCCCTCAACGTCCACCGACTTCTAATCACGATTGTGGTGGTAGTAGCCAAGTTCATTGATGATGCATTTTTCAACAATGCATATTATGCTAAAGTTGGTGGAGTTGATGCTTTGGAGATGAACAGATTGGAGCTGAAGTTCCTGTTCGGTTTGGATTTTAGACTTCATGTGGATCTAGGGACATTCGGGAGATACTGTTTATAGCTGGAGAAAGAAGTTGCTGAGGATCACATCAGATAGAGCGACCGATTCAGGTCTATGGATTGAACGGCTGGACTAATAAGGAAGATGTAGGTGCGGCCGTTACACCATGGCAACCTTCTCACGAGATCGGGCTGAGTCCTGCGAACCAGTCTACTTAGCTATGCCAACTTCCAATTTTTGTTATACATTTAAATCGTGGAAATCAAATTATCGTTATTTTTGCTATTGTGAGTTATTATTAGATGCTATAAACTCTACTACTTGATTGTTAGTATTAGATATTAATATTTATCATTATTAATACTATTCTTATTTTGTCATTAGTGGACTATTGATTATAAGATTAGTGCTGTTGGTACTAACTGACAATTATTACTTATTATCACTTTATTCCCAACACTATTATAAATTAATCATATGAATTAGATTACAAACTCTAAACCAAAGTCTAAGATTAGATTAATGGATAAAACCCTAAACCTAGGTAATCCAAACCCTAGAATAAGACCTTAACCATGAATAGCGTATGAAGCTTGGATCTAACCGTTTAATTTTACAATTTATGGTAGGATTTGATTATAAGGGAACACGCATTCCCTAGCAATGCTAGTAGGCGGTTCAACCTATAAGGTGATGATTTCTTCCCCTTAAGCTTTCCATTTCCAAATTAGTCTAAGTAATAGTCTTTACTAGCATCACAACTGTTATTTCATAACATGCGACCTCTTACACTAGTTATGAACTCTTAAGACATGATTTATATTTGATTTATAATTGATAGTTATGAACCATACTTGCATGCGATAGTTACTTGCATGATAACTCTTCTTTTGATTGATAGTTCACATCATGACCTATTGTGATTATTATTCTTAACATATGCCTGCCATGCTATAACTACATGCTTTCACATGAATTGTTGTGAGTCACTAATGAATCCCTATTTACAGCACTTCCTAATGGGTAACTCCCTCTTGTGTACGTGAACCCATTCTTAGGATGTAACAAGATGGGTTGGTGAGAAATGGGCCCTCGATTTAAAGGTTATATGGGACATGAAACATTAATGTGAGATTTACCATCCATAGGGCATACGGCTTGAGTGGCTTAAAAATGATCCATTTTAACCGCACTGATTTAGCCTTGCTTGACCCCTTTTTGCCGTTTTGATTCGATGCCGATGCCCACGTATCCTTTTCGCCATTGCGATTTAACATCTATCCTATGTTTTGAGATTTGATGACGTGGCTTCAATGGCCTATACCATGTGATGGTAATTCCTACTTATGGAATTTGATTGGCCACTAGTCGATGAGAACCTATTAAACATCTTTAGATGAGGAAACCTCGTGAGTTAGGGATGGTGGTCATGGGACACTATACCTGAGCTGTCGGCCTACGCTGGGTGACGAGCCCCCTATAGTGACCATTGAGTTACTTAAATTGGTTGATTGAAATTGGAATAATAATGGTTTAGCTAATCATGCATTCATAACATATTGGCGATGATGGGTGGCTAATTCTGGATGCTATAGCACGTGCCCTTTCATTTGGGGTATTGTTTCGCTAGATCTTAGACCACCGACTATCGACATTTGGTCACTATGTTGTACGAGTTATGCTACGCTAGTGGCCTACGTACGTGATATGTATGATGACTTGGCACTATGCTGTACGAGATATGCTACACTGGTGACCAGTCTTATGCACGGGTGATAAGCCCAAGTCCGACTGGATGAGCATCCCCAAGTTGATGTGCATTCATGCATCCATGCATTTAAAAAGACTGCATCATGTATTATTTTGATTGCCTTGTTGTTTTAACTATGCTTAGCTAAGGCGGCGGTGTGTAATCTTGAGTAAAATTCACGCTGAGTTGGCCACTCATCCATCAAATATTTAACCGTACAGGTAGAGCAGGTGGCCTAGATGATGCTCATGTTCATGTTGATGAGGAGTAGGATACCATTGTCGAAGATGCCTGATTGTGTTGCCAAGAGTTGTTATGTGCTTTTACAGTTTAAGATTTGTTATGATTTACTTTGTTTAACCAGTCTTTTTCTATTTATTAAATCTGCTGATCCAGAGATTTCGTCTGAAAGTCTGTGTCCTCCGGTGTCGCCAGTCAGTCGCTTTTGCGATTGACCCCAGACGTTCAGTGAACTCTACTTGTTTCGGTGAGTAGAAGTAGAGGGAGACAACCCTTCCTTTGTCCTTCCCCCCGATTTGAGCCCTGGGATAGTGGTTTGTATAAGTCATTATGGGTAGCTCTTGTATATGATAAATGTAATTGCAAAATTTTCCTTTATGTTGATTTGTCCATTCTACGCTAAATTGCTAACTCTGATGAATATATATATATATATATATATATATATATATATATATATATGGAATTTGGTTTTCTATAGGTTAACACTCAGGTTTTTGGGAAATGAGTCATATACTCGGGTCCTGAAAACACGGGGCATTACAATTCCTCTACTGGATGCTATTAAAAAAAATCCCTTCATATGCTAAATTTTAGAAAGATCTATGCATTACCAAAAGACGGCAAAACATTCAAAAGAAAAATTTTCTGACAGAAAAGGTCAGTGCCATCCTCAAGCAAGATGTGCCACAAAAATATAAAGATCTTGGTAGCCCAACTATCACATGTATAATTGGGAATCACCAGATTAAACATGCACTTCTTGACTTGGGGGTGAGTGTAAATTTGATTCCTTACTTAGTTTACGAACAATTGGGTCTAGGTGAATTAAAACCCACCTGGACCATATTATAACTTGCCGATCGCTCAGTTCGTGTACCGAGAGGGATGATTGAGGATGTGTTGGTCCAGGTTTGTAAGTGCTATATTGTATAAAGCACACCTCTGTTTGTCAAATTTCGTTTAGACAAAACAGCTTATGAAGTGATCCATCTAATGTGGATCAAGATGGAAAGTTCAAGTCAAGTATTAAATCATGATGGAAAGTTCAAGACAAGTAGTGGATCAAGATGGAAAGTTCAATAAGTTCAAGATGATTGAGTTTAAGTTCTACTAAAGATCTAGTAGCATATCAAGCTCCATCTTCAACTACAAGCTCTATGGAAGAATCAAGTAGAAGAACAAGTTCCATAAAGTTCAAGCATCCCATCTACTTCAATGTTCAGTCTTTTTTAGGTATAACAGACCCTAGAAAGACTTTAGGCTTAGTTTCTTTCAAGACATAAACTTAAATGAGTTTTTATTCTTATGTTAGGCTATAGTTCGACTAGTCTAGGCTAAGCTTCGACTAGTCTAAGATATTTTCGACTAGTCCTAATTTAAACTTAGACAAATCGAATTTTCTGTTACTTCTTCAACCAGTTGAGTAGACTGCTCGACCAGTCGAGGGTTGCTCAACTTAAAGTCCTAATTTTTGCACCCTTGATTACTCAAATAGGGCCCTCGACCAGTCGAGCAGGGCCTTCGACTAATCAAAGTTTTGTTTTATCCGATCGCGCTCAAATTTGAAAATATGTTGGAACGAAATTCGGTTCTTAGACAAGTCGAAGCAACAAATTTTTTTCTATAAATAAAGGCCTTCTCTTAATCTAAAAATACAATTCAAGTACATTAAATCCATCACCAAGAGAGATAGAAGTAGTAAATGCTAAATCTAGCACCAAGTGTTGTCAAATTTTGTTGTGCCAAATCATTTAGAATCTGTATCATGTATTGATGAGATAAATAGATCAACTTCGTGCATTTTAAAGTTGTCCGAGTCATTGTCGAATTTCTCTATGTATTCAAGATAAAGAAGCATTGTCGAAGTTCAAGATTTCAAGCTCAAGTACAAGTACAAGTTCAAGGCTTAAGTTCAAGTTTAATCTTCAAGTTTAGTACTTTAAAGACTCAAGAAGTCAAGTCTTTACTCAAGCTCAAGTTCAAGATTTGAAGACAAGCTTCAAGTATTTCAAGAGGGTGAATTAGCAGAGCAAATGATGTTTCAATTGTTCAAACTCATAAACAAGGTATGGATGACCCTAGATTGACCATAGGTTAGGTCACATTCATTACATATGCTATGTGGGTCATTTCTTAAGTTTATAGGTCTTTTCCTCGACCAGTCCAAGCTCTGGCTCGACCAGTCCAAGCTCTGGCTCGACCAGTCCAAGCTCTGGCTCGACCAATCCAAGAGTTTCTCGACCAGTCTAAGGTTTATTGTGAATTTTTAAAAATTTCTTTTGGACCCTCGGCTAGTTGTGGAGACTGCTCAACCAGTCGAGTGAACAATGCTCGACCAGTCATGCAGACTCGACTCAAAGTCCAGCAAGGTTTTTTGGTCTCACTCGACCAGTCGAGTGCATTGCTCGACCAGTCGAGTAACGACCTTATCTTATCGTGCCAAAAATTTTATAATTTGGTTGGTCCTTCGACCAGTTGAACCGACCCTTAGAGCAGTCGAGAGAACAATATTTTTACCTATAAATAGTGGACGAATCTCAGAGTTTTTCATCCATTTCAAGCAATATCAAACCATCACTCCGAGAGATAATTTCCTGCTCTTCTTAAGCTATATTGTGTTCGTTTTAAATTCTCTTAAATAGCTTTATGTATTTGATTTTTTGATCTCCATTCAAATCTAATTCTTTAAAGAAGGGAATTGTGATTTTACCCTCTTTGAGATCAAAATCAAATCAAGCTAGCCGAGGCTGAATTAATCTAAAAATCATTTCGATTTAAAACCTTTCATTTGTGAAACTGGACATTGAACATCTTCGTTTACATTAGATTGGTTCTACTGAGCTTCATCAGAAGGAGAATTTCCAGATAAGTGCCATTTACATTTTGTATATCTTTTGTGGTTTGCGAGGTTGTGCCAGGAAAATCTCAATTTTGGTTTTGTTTGAGGTATCTAGAAAATCTCAGAGCGTGAGGTTTTTGTAATTGTGTAAGCTCATCTAAAGACACAATTGTGAAGGTTTTAAGGTGAACCTTGGAAAACCTTTTTCATAGTTAAAGCCAATATACTGTGGGTGTGGATATTGGGAGTGGAGTAGTTGTGTGGCTATTTTTCAAACAGTTGGTGTACACACAAATGAACCATTATAATTCCTGAAGTTGTGGTGGATATTTGGATTTGTTTATGTGTGAATGTTATAATTTACTTTGAGCATTTGTGGTGAATGTTGTAATTTATTTTATGCACTTGTGGTGAATGTTGTAATAACTTAGTTTATTTTGTTTGCCACTTTATTGGTTTGAGTTTTTGATACTTACAGATGTTCTAGTAAGGTTGTCCTTACTTAAGCCTTTGGTTTTTGGTGTTAGATTATCCTTAGAACTAAGTTTGTATCAACCTCTCAAGACTAGTGCATTTGAGGTTACTATTTACTTGTGCTTTTTTCTTTTTTGACTGTGCTATCTATCTTTATATTGCGCATTTATTTTTAATTTGGCATGGTCCTATTTACCCCCCCCCCCCCCCTCTCTAGGACGTTTTGCTCGGCCTTTTTAAGTGGTATTAGATCCTAATAGCTCCTTTTTATTATTTGAATTCATTTCCTGAGCTAACAGATCTGAGCTTATAAGATGTCAAATTTTAATAGCCTCTCAATCACTTTGCCTCCACCTTTTGATGGCTCAAATTATGCCTATTGGAAAGCAAGAATGAGGATCTTTTTAAGGTACATAGATGAGAGTGTGTGGCAAGCCACAGTGACTAGATGGATCCCTCCTACCACTGAAGTGACTGACACTGACGGATCTAAAACTGTAAAGGTTACGCCGTATTTTTCTTGGACCATACTTCAGAAAAATGAGAGTAGTGCCAATGCAAAGGCTTTAAATGCAATCACTTGCGCACTATCACCAGATGAATTTAAAAGAATTATATCTTATGATACTACAAATCAAGCCTGGGACATTCTAGAAATGACACACGAGGGTACGAATATAGTAAAAAAATCTAAACTTCAAATCCTCACCACTCGGTTTGAGGAGATACATATGGAAGAAAGTGAAACTTTCATGGACTTCTATACCGAGTTAAATGACATAGTCAACTCTATGTGGGCTCTTAGTGATAGTATCCCAGAAAGAAAAGTCTGTGCAAAGATATTGCGCTCATTGCCTGATAGGTTAAATTCTAAGGTCACTGCCATTCAGGAACTTCATGATATGGATAATATGAGGGTTGAAGGGCTTATTGGTTCTTTACAAACTTACGAGTTAAATTTTAAGGCTCCTAAAGGTAAATCCATAGCCCTTAAATCTCCTAAAAATATTTCTCATGATAAAGTTAGTAATTCTAATTATGAAAATTCTGAAGATGATATGACACTATTAGCTAAGAAGTTTTATAAAATTTTTAAAAGCAAAAAGAGGGTAGATTTTCAAAAACCTTCTGAAAAGAAAAGGACTAGATCTAAAAATTGAAAATCTATTAAAGACAGCCAATGTTTCAACTGCCATGAATACGGGCATCTGGCAAACAAATGTCCAAAAAGGGACAAACCTAAGTGGAAAGGTATGCTGGCCACATGAGATGAATCGTCTTGCTTTGAAGCTTCTTCTGAGTCAGATGATTGTGAACCCGAGTCTACTCATGAGGTCAAGGCCTTAATGACTCTAGCCAGAGTCACTTCCTCAGATAGTTGTAATTCAACTTATGATGAAAATTTGAGAAGTAACCCTGAAAATGATGATGATTTACAAGATGCCTATAATGCCCTATACAGGGAGAGTTGCAAGATAGCTGTAAAACTAAAACTTCAAAAAGAAAAGTTTTTAAAGTTAAAAAGAAGATTTTGATAATTTAGTTTTAGAAAAATTGTATTTTTCTGATTGTTTTGAAAAAGCTAAGTGTGATTTAGATTTCAAAACATCCTAAGTTGAAAACCTTAAATTAAAAAAAAAATGAAAAACTAAAACTAGAAGTCTCTTCTCTCTTGAGTTTGAAGGATACTTGGAGGTATGCCCAGGGTGATCCTAAACTAGAAAGACTACTAACCGGATTAAGGAAATGTGGTGATAGATCTGGTCTGGGCTATAATAAGAATATACCTCCTAAAAGTAAGTCCACTCCTCCTAAGTTTGTTAAAGGGGAGTCATCTAACTCAAAAGGGAAAAGTTTGAATCAAAATAGTTTCAAAAATACTAAAACTTTTCAAGCTATGAAACCTAAAAGCAACCATATCAATTATAGAAATCAGAACCCCTTAGCTGAGAAAATTGTTGATTTACTCAAGGAGTTTCTAAAATCTAACTCGAATGGTAGAATATATAGCAAGTACAAGCGTAGAAAAACCGACTATGCTCTAAAACCCAAAATAGTAATGAAATGGGTCCCTAAGGTTACTTGTCTGCTTACCCACACCGCTTTCAAGGCTTCGAGTCAATCAAAGTGGTACCTAGACAGTGGTTGTTCTAGACACATGACAGGTGACAAAGATTTGTTCACCAATCTTAAAGACATGACTGATGGCTCAATCACATTCGATGATGGTAGCAAATGTAGAATTGTTGGCCAAGGTACTGTTCAACTTTATAATCTTCCTCCATTTGAGAATGTTTTGTTTGTAGAGGGCCTTAAGCATGATCTCTTAAGCATTTCTCAAATTTGTGATAACAAATATAGCATCGAATTCACCAACTAAAGGTGTGAAATTTCTAATGAGAATGGTTCTGTGATATTAACTAGTCACTGTACATCTGAGAATTGCTATATAGTTAGTGATTCAAGCTCATCTAAGCTATCGTGTTACATGGTCCAAACCAATGAGACCGAACTCTGACATAAATGCCCAGGACATGTACACTACTATAATCTTTATAGACTGAGCAAAGATGAAGTAATAAGAGGTCTACCCAAGTTAAGAAAAATGAATAAAATTTGTGGTGAATGTCAGATTGGAAAACAAACTAGAAGTGCTCACAAGAAAGTGAACTCCAGTGCGACATCCAAATCCCTTGAACTCCTTCACATGGATCCCGTTGGACCTACTAGAACTGAGAGTCGAAGCGGTAAGAAATATATTTTGGTAATAGTATATGATTTTACCAGGTATACATGGGTAGTTTTCATGAGAGAGAAATCTAAAACTCTCGACGAAGTGAAAAGGGTACTCAAGCTTATCCAAATAGAGAAGGAATCACATGTGTCCAAAATCTGTAGTGATCATGGTTCTGAATTTGACAATAGTAGTTTTGAGAAGTTCTGTAGTGATTATGATATATTGCATGAATTTTCTGCTCCTAAGACACCTCAACAGAATGGGGTTGTTGAAAGAAAAAATCGTGTGCTTCAAGAAATGACTAATGTGATGTTAAACAACATGAAACTTCCTAAAAATCTTTGGGCTGAAGCAGTGAGCACGACTTATTATATTATTAACTGTGTTTATACTAGAAAGTCAAATAATAAGACTGCATATGAATTGTGGTTCGATAAGAAACCAACGGTCAAATACTTTCGAGTTTTTGGCAGCAAAGGCTATATTCTACGTGACCGGGAAAATCTGGGAAAATTCAACACTAAAAGTGAAGAGGGTATTTTCCTAGGATGTGCACTAAATAGTAGAGCGTATCGTGTTCTCAACAGGAGGATTGGTGTAATTCAGGAGTCCATTAATGTGGTTATAGATGATCACCTGAATACACCTGTCTCAAGTTCAAAAGATGATGAAGTCTCTTTATTTGATAAACCAGACTCTTCATCTAGTTAAAATGACACTGAACTGCGGTTAGTTAAAGACCATCCAACTGATCAAATACTTGAGAATCCTCTCACTGGTGTGAGCACTCATAGACAATTAGAAAATATTTGTAATTATGTGTGCTTTACATCCCAAATTGAGCCGACCAACGTAAAATAAGCGCTTGTCGATGAAAACTGGATAGTGATTATGCAAGATGAACTTAATCAATTCATAAGGAATGATGTATGGTACTTAGTTCCTAGACCTAATGATAAACATATTATTGGAACTAAATGGATTTTTAAAAATAAGTCTGATGAATTAGGTAATATTATAAGAAACAAGGCTAGACTGGTTGTACGAGGGTACACTCAGATAGAAGGCATCGATTATGATGAAACCTTTGCCCCAGTAGCTCGTCTTGAATCTATCAGACTGTTCATATCCATTGTTTGTTACAAAAATTTCAAAATCTATCAAATGGATGTCAAGAGTGCTTTTTTGAATGGTGATCTACATGAGGAAGTATATGTAGAACAACCTACTGGTTTTGAAGACCCTGAACGTACTGATCATGTTTATCGCCTGAAAAAGGCACTCTATGGATTAAAACAAGCTCCTAGGGCATGGTACGAGAAATTGACTAAGTTTCTACTAAGTAATAACTTTGTAATGGGGAGTGTTGATAAGACACTGTTTGTAAAGAAACACAATGATCACATACTGATAGTACAGATATATGTTGATGACATTATATATGGATCTACTTATTCTAACATGTCTGTTGAGTTTGAAGATTTGATGACGTCTAAGTTTGAAATGAACATGGTTGGAGAACTGAATTATTTTTCAGGTCAGCAAGTGAAACAGCTTAAAGACGGGATCTTTATTTCTCAAACCAAGTATGCTCTAAACTTGGTGAAAAAGTTTGGATTTGAGAGCGATAAAAACTTCGATAATCCTAAAAGTATGACACTTAAGCTCTCTAAGGATTCAACAGGTAAAAGTGTAGATCCTAAGTTGTATCGCAGTATGATAGGTAGTTTATTATATTTAACTGCGAGCCGACTTGATATTGCATCCAACGTAGGCATCTGTGCTAGATATCAATCTGACCCTAAAGAATCTCATCTGATTGTTGTTAAGCGTATTTTGAGATATGTCGCAAGTTCGACCAATCTTAGTCTTTGGTATCCCCATGATACTAATATTCAATTAGCCGATTATACAGATACTGATTGGACTGGTAATACTGATGACCGCAAGTCTACCAGCGGTGGATGTTTTTATGTAGGGAACTATCTTGTTTCGTGGCATAATAAAAAATAGAGTTTTATATCGCTTTCCGCAGCTGAGGCTGAGTATATTGCAGCTGGTAATGCATGCACTCAGGTTGTGTAGATGAAGAGGATGTTAAATGATTACGGATTTGTGCAAGATTCTATGGTTTTGTATTGAGATAATTCTAGCGTAATCAACATTTCTAAAAATCCAATCCAGCATTCACGAACTAAGCATATTGACATTAGATATCATTATATTCGTGAATTAGTGGAAGATAAGATTATTTCATTGGATTATGTTTAAAAAGAAAATCAACTTGCAGACATTTTCACAAAACCACTTGACAAAAACAGGTTTGCTAAATTGAAATTAGATATTGGTATGTGTAATGTGATCTGAGTTAATTGTGTTTGCTTATACTATATTGCATGTGTTTATTTATTTTTTTTTTTAAATTAAAATAAAAAAATTACTAAAAAATGGAAAATTTTCAGGTTGCACGACCAGTCGAGTACACACTCGACCAGTCGTGGCACGACCGGTTGAGTATGTACTTGACCAGTCAAGTAGATCGGGTTCGAGGGTTTTAAATGTGAAAAAAAGTAAATTTTTCTTCATTTCTCTCATCTTCTCCAACAAACCCTTCCACGACCGATTGAACCCACCTTCGATTGCTACTTGGTTAGTGTATCTTTTTCATTTTCCTTTTGGATTTAGGATCTTTGCACTTCTATTTCCTTGATTTTAAGGTTTATTTCAAGTTTTCTTGTGGTTTCTTTAGTTTTCTAGCTGAAAATGTGATTTGGGAGAAACTCTCCATTCTTTTCTTATTTTTCTTTTGTGCATTGTGTAATGGAAGGTGGAAATAAGAAGAGATCCTCTCGTGGTCCCTCTTCTTCCCGTTCCACACCTATTTTAGTGCGTACTCTTCG
Organism: Magnolia officinalis; assembly: GCA_021015155.1. Classification (NCBI taxonomy): domain Eukaryota; kingdom Viridiplantae; phylum Streptophyta; class Magnoliopsida; order Magnoliales; family Magnoliaceae; genus Magnolia; species Magnolia officinalis. Next base: position 23,889,219 of record JAJHSJ010000013.1, on the reverse strand, counting down.
ACCACTCGAAGAGGACCCTAAATATGAGCGGGATATTTGTCTCCGCAATGTGATTGTTGAGCGGACAGTTAACTTCAATCATTTGAGACCTTTCAATATTGTTCCCATCCTTAAAACTGTAGGATGAGCTAACATTTTGAATTGGGGCGGTCCTGCATACCGGTCTATTGCACAGGCCATGTTTGCTTGTATAAGTGACTTTTCCATTGAAAATTTAACTTTCACTGTGACAACTAGAGAAGGTCCAGTTGATGTTGACTGTCACTTGATATCTGGCTTAATAGATATTCCTGTGAATGATGAAGGAATACCTATCTCTACGTTAGTTGCAAGACCATCTGAATCTGAAAAACGTATGCTAACTAGAGTGTTATGCAACATGAATACCGAATGGAACTCTAGTGTTGTGCTCAATTCCAAAAATATGTTATCCAGATACAGGATTCTTTATCGTATTTTCATTTCTAATGTCTATCCTCGATTTGCTAACAAAACTGAGTTAACTTCTTTCATGGCTCGCATACTTCACTCAGTTATTTATGGTGTTCCTATATGTCTTCCGTCTCTTATTTGTTATATCATTATTCAGTTTCATCTCCATCCTGGCCGTAGTGATATTCTCTTTTCATATCTGATGACCACACTAGCCATTCATAGTCTTGTGGTCATGCCTGTTGGAGAAGCTCCTATTAACTATTTACCCTTCAACAATTCTAACATTAACAAGATGAATCTAAGGTTGGTACCCGGCCAAGTTGATAGGGATGATGTAGGAGTTGATGAAGAAGCTAGCGAGGAAGATGCATTACCTCCTAATGATGTAAATATGGATGATTTATTTAATGAATTAGAGTCTGATTTTGAGGTTGATCCTAACTTTCAGCCTTTAGATTTTAATGAGCGATTGAGAACCTTAAAGGAAAAGGTTGAAGGTTTGCATGTATCTTAAGAAACCCAATTCAAATATATGCACAAATACCTTAGGTGCATTAATAAGGGATTACATCAGATTGATCCTTCTATCCCTGCTCCTTTCTCTGGTTCTGATTAGACTCTATTTATTTTGGGCATGTATTAACTTTTAACTTTTATTTACGCTTGGATAGTATTTGGGCATTTGAACATGACTTTATGTTTCCTGAATATATTTTGCTGATCATGTTTATGTTATTTACTCTCTTATTTCTTATACTTCTCATATCTCTTTGGTTATATCATCCGATTGTATTTCTTTCCTTTGTCATATTGTGAAAAAAAGGGGGAGAAGATGTGGAATGTTATTAATGCTTTATACTTTATGATGGTTTTATGATGATTAGGGATGTGTGGTGATTGTAGATATGGTGTATTTTTTTTTTTTTTTGGATTGGACATGTATTTGATTTATACAAGTTCTACATATCACCTCTCCTAGACTGAGGGGGAGTAATGGATTGAGGGGGAGAGTATTTGTTGCACATGTAGTGAATGATTCTTTATTTGGTTTTGTCACAAATTTGACAAAGGAGGAGATTGTAAATGCAATATTATAAATCTAGCACCCAGTGTTGTCAAATTTTATTGTGCCAAATCATTTAGAATCTGTATCATGTATTGATGAGATGAATAGATCAACTTCGTGCATTTTAAAGTGGTCCAAGTCTTCGTCGAACTTCTCTATGTATTCAAGATGAAGAAGTGTTGTTGAAGTTCAAGATTTCAAGCTCAAGTTCAAGGCTCAAGTTCAGTACTTTAAAGACTCAAGAACTCAAGTCTTTACTCAAGCTCAAGTTCAAGATTTGAAGACAAGCTTCAAGTATTTCAAGTGTGTGAAATAGCAGAGCGAATGATGTTTCGATTGTTTAAACTCACAAACAAGGTATGGATGACCCTAGATTGACTATAGGTTAGGTCACATTCATTGCATATGCTATGTGGGTCATTTCTTAAGTTTATAGGTCTTTTCCTCGACCAGTCCTAGTCTTCATTCGACTAGTCCAAGCTCTAGCTCGACCAGTCTAAGAGTTTCTCGACTAGTCCAAGGTTTGTTGTGAATTTTCAAAATTTTCTGTTGGACCCTCGACCAGTCATGGAGACTGCTCGACCAGTCGAGTGAACGGTGATCGACCAGTCGTGCAGGCTCGACTCAAAGTCCCTCAAGGTTTTTTGGTCCCAATTGACCAGTCGAGTGTATTGCTTGACCAGTTGAGCAGGCCACTCGACCAGTTGAGTAACGACCTTATCTTATCGTGTTAGAAATTTTAAAATTTGGTTGGTCCTTCGACCAGTCGAACTGACTCTTAGACCTGTCGAGAGAACAATATTTTCACCTATAAATAGTGGACAAATCTTAGAATTTTTCATCCATTCCAAGCAATATCAAACCATCACTCTGAGAGATAAGTTCCTGATCTTCTTAAGCAATATTGTGTTCATTTTAAATTCTCTTAAATAGCTTTATGCATTTGATTTTCTGATCTCCATTCAACTCTAATTCTTTGAAGAAGGGAATTGTAAGTTTACCCTCTTTGAGATCAAAATTAAATCAAGCTAGCCCAGGCTGAATTAATCTAAAAATCATTTAGATTTAGAACCTTTCATTTGTGAGATTGGACATTAAACATCTTCATCTACATCGGATTGGATCTACTGGGCTTCATCAGAAGGAGAATTTCCAAATAAGTACTATTTACATTTTGTATATCTTTTGTGGTTTGTGAGGTTATGCCAGGAAAATCTCATTTTTGGTTTTGTCTGAGGTAATCCATAAAATCTCAGAGTGTGGGGTTTTTGTAATTGTGTAAGCCCTCTAAAGACACAATTGTGAAGGTTTTAAGGTGAACCTTGGAAAACCTTTTTCATAGTGAAAGCCAATATCCCGTGGGTGTGGAGTAGTTGTGTGGCTATTTTTCAAACAGTTGGTGTATGCACAAACGAACCACTATAATTCTTGGAGTTGTGGTGAATGTTTGGATTTGCTTATGTGTGAAAGTTGTAATTTACTTTGAGCATTTGTAGTGAATGTTATAATTCATTTTATGCACTTGTGGTGAATATTGTAATAACTTAGTTTATTTCCTTTACCTCGTTATTGGTTTGGGTTTTTGATACTTACAAACGTTCTAGTAAGGTTGTCCTGCCATATTTGGTTTTTTGTGTTAGGTTGTCCTTAGAACTAAGTTTGTATCAACCTCTCAAGACTAGTGCATTTGTGGTTACTATTTACTTGTGCTTCTTTCTTTTTTGATTGTGCTATCTATCTTTATATTTCGTATTTAATTTTAATTTGGCATAGTCCTATTCACCCCCCCTCTAGGACGTTTTGCTCGGCCTTTTCAGAAGCCCCTATTATACTCAAGCTATTGCACGGTATTTATAAATTTTAAAATAGCTTATTTGTTTTAATTCCTAGATCTCCTATTCTTTGAATTTCATTTTATAAAGAGAGTAAATACTCTTCTTTGAGATCTTAAGGAATTCAAACAAGTAGCCTTTGGTTTGAATCTATTTAAAATCAATCTAGAGCCTTGAACCCTTATTTATGTGACTGAACATTAAACAATCTACGACAAGAGAAGCGGTTCTACGGCTACATCGACTGATACATCTTCAAAGGTGAAGATAAGTATATTCTGTTTTTTGTATTTCGAGTTTATTGAGATAGGCAGAAAATCTCATTTGTTGGTTTGTCTGAGATAAGCAGAAAATTCTCAGAGAGGGGTTATTTGCTTGTGATAACCCTTTAAAATCACAACTGTATCAGGTTTTAAGGTGACCCTGTGAAAACCTTGTTTATAGTGAAAGCCAATATCACGTGGATAGTGATTATTGGGAGTGGGTAGGTGTGGCTGTTTAAAAACAGTTGTTGTACACACCGAACCACTATAATTCTTGGTATTTGTGGTGAATGTTTTCTTTTTGCATTTGTAGAGAATGTTTGTAATTTCATTTATGAAAAAGTGGTGAATGTTTGTAATAGATAGGTTTACTTTCTCTTGCTTGGTTTCAGATCCTAATTCTTATAAAAGTTTGTGAAACAAGGTTGTCCTACCTAAACTTTGTTTTGGGTGTAGGTTGTCTTACGAACTAGTTTGAATCAATTTTTTAATACCAGTGCAATTGAGATTTCTGATTTATTTATTATTTCAGCACTTTAATTTTTATTTAGCATAGTCCTATTCACCCCCCTCTAGGACTTCTTAAGCTCATCTTTTCAAGTGGTATCAGAGCCAAGTTTCTCATTTTTTGGATTAATTTCCTTAAGTTAAAAGATCTGGAGCTTTTACAATGTCAAATTTCGATAGCTTGTATATTACCAAACCACCACCTTTTGATGGCTCTAACTATGCATACTAGAAAGTCAAAATAAAGATTTTTCTAAAATCCTTAGATGAAAGCGTGTGACAAGCCACTGTAACCAAATGGAAACCTCCTATGTCTGAAATATTAGGCAGTGATGGAACTAAATCTATGAGAGAAACTGCATTCTATTTATGAACTGCAGTTTAGAAAAGTGAAACAGTGCTAATGTTACGGCCTTAAATGCCATAACTTGTGCTCAATCACCTGATGAATTCAAGAGAATTATTTCAAGTGATACAGTCAAACAAGTTTGGGATATTCTTGAAATGACACATGAATTAACTACTATAGTTAAGAAATCAAAAGTTCAAATCCTCGCTACTAGATTTGATGAAATTCGTATAGAAGAAAATGAAACTTTCATGGACTTCTATACGAAACTAAATGATATAGTAAATTCCATGTGGGGTTTAGGAGATGGAATCCCAGAAAGCAAGGTTGTGCTAAAATACCGCGATCTCTTCCTGATAGATTTAACTCTAAGGTTACTGCTATTAGTACACTCATTTTTGCACCTTGGTTTATCAATCACGTGAGTCATTGTGTCTTAAAGTTCGTTGAGCCCTTGGAATATGAAGACTAAAGACAAAGCGGAGTAGAAGCATCAAGATAGCAAGAACAGGTAAACAGGTGGTCTTGGTGATCCTAACCTTTGTCCCAAAATAACTCCTTAGCCTTTAGATGATTTGGACCCAAATAGGAAAACCTACTTAGATCATCTATTCAAGCCATTATAAGTTCATATTTTCCATCATCATAGATTTGGCTTAAGGAAGAATGAAGTTGTTGAAGATTTAAATGACAAAGAACTTAAACAGAAAAATCTGTCTAATTTTCGGTAGCAATATGTGCCATCGAATGGCACTTTCAGTGCCATCGATTGCCACCGACGAATAAAGTTCGGTGTCACTGAAAGTGCCTATTTCATCAAGCAACTTCAGGATTTAATTCAGTACCACCGGCAAAAAATTCGGTACCACCGAATGCAAGTTCGGCGACACCGAAATCTACTCAGTAGCACCGAAAACTAGCCGTTTTATAACCATTTTCTATCCGTTAGAAGCTTTTATCTATAAAAATGGCTTGTAAGAACTTGAAGATAGCATGGATTAAGGCATTTTAAAGACTCTAGTGCATCCCAACCCTAATCTATAGCCTAGAGCTCTTTTCTATTGAGATTCATGACCTCTTCCTTGTGATTCATCACTCAACAAGCATTCCATGCTTTTATTAAGGAAGAACATGATCTCATGTCTTCTCTAGAGTATTGAGACCAACCTTATAGGTATATCTATAGTCTTTATGATAGTCTAGAGTATCCATCGGTTGAATTACCTGGGATAAACAACTTCTCATTAGTTGTAGGTGATTCAACCCATTCCCATCACCTTGGTCATCTTAAAGAAGAATCAAATGCAAGGAGATTGATCGTGGAGCTGAAGCCTTGGCGAATCAGCGACAAAATGATCAGGGGAGCATTAGGGAGCTGATTGAAGTACAGGAGAGTGGAGATCAAGCAACCTAAGAGGAGCTGTAAAAAGGGACTCAATCCGACAAGTAAGTGTCATTGTTATGAGTCCAAAGGTTAGCCTCATTCCTTATGAAGGATTGAGGCTAAGAGTTTTCTATCCACAAACTCGATTAGGTGCCTAGTGTGGGACCTTGGCCTGTGTACCTAAACATAGGTACCTTGTGTGGGACCTTGGCCAGTGGGCCTAAACAAAGGGTTGGGATTAGGACCTTGGCCGATGGGCCTAAACGAAGGTTCGGGATTACGACCATGGTCGGTGGACCTAATCGAAGGTTCAGGAGTAGGACCTTGGCCGGTGGGCCCTAAATGAAGGTTCGGGATTAGGACCTTGGCCTGTGTGGCCTAAATTGTTGGGTTCGGGAGTAGGACCCTTGCTCTTTTGTAGAGCATAAATCTTAGGTTCGGGATTAGGACCTTGGCCTGTATGGCCTAAACTGTAAGGTTCGGGATTAAGACCTTTGTTCTTGTGTAGGGCATAAATTGTAGAGTCCTTGTATAGGGCTACAAAGGTTTGAGGTGAACCTGATTTAAAGCCTCCGATAGTGAAATCCAGTGCACTCTATTATTGAGTATGGATGACGAGAGTGGAGTAGGCATGTAGCCAAACCACTATATATGATTGTGTTTGGTATTGCTATTTGCGCATTTATTTAATTATGCTTGTGTCTTGAATGTTTAATTGTAACGATGATTAGATAAATGTTTAGGATTGACAGGAATCACATTCCACACACTTATATACATTGTCTTATATAGGCTAGTTGCTTATCTTTCATATCTAGTATAACCTATGTGATTGGACCCTCTATTAGCTTGGAAGCCTTTAGAGTTATATTGCCTTGCTTAGTTTAAGTCAGATAATCAGAATTTTAAACTGGCATAATTTTTAATTGGTCCTAATCACCCCCCCCCCCTCTAGGACTTAGTCTACATTCTATAGCCCCGCCACATTCCGTACTTAGACGTATTGCGGCTTATTACTGTAATTTCAACTACCATTAAGGAATTGAGAGATATTGATTATATAAACTTTAAGGAGTTAGTTGGCTCTCTCCAAACATATAAGTTAAATTTTAAAGCTCCTAAAGGTAAGTCTATTGCTCTTAAATCTTCTAAATCTGTTTCAAAAGAAAATTATATTAATTCTGATTTGGAAGATACAAAATATGATATGACATTATTAGCTAAGAAAATTTACAGAATTTTCAAAAATAAGAAAAGATCAGATTTTCAAAAACCATCTGACAAAAGAAAAGGAAAATCTAAATCTTAGAAATCTATAAAGGACAGTCAATGTTTCAACTGTCATGAATACAGGCGCTTGGCAAATAAATGTATTAAAAGGGATAAGTAAAAAAGAAAGGGCATGATAGCTACTTAGGATGAATCATCCAACTCTGAAAGTTCTTCTACGTCTGATGAATCAGAACAAGAAAATACAATTGATGTAATAGCCCTGATGACTATAGCCAGAGTCACCTCCTCAGATAGCTGTAATATATCTGCCTATGAAAATCTCAGGAGTGACCTTAAAAATGAAAATGAAGATGATCTTCAAGATGCCTACCAATGCCCTATACAGGGAAAGTTGCAAAATTGCTATCAAACTGAAAATTCAAAGAGAGAAATATGTTAAACTAAAAGAAGAACTTGAAAACAATGTTTTAGAAAAATCTCAATCTTTTAGATTGTTTTGAAAAAAAAAACAAGATTTAAATTTCAAAACCTCAGAGTTAGAAAAACTCAGAACTGAAAATGAGAAACTAAAACTCGAAGTTTCTTCCCTTTTGAGTTCTAATGATACCTGGAGATATGCCCATGGAGACCCAAAACTGGAAAAATTGTTAACCTCATCCAGAAAATGTGGTGACAAATCAGGTCCGGGCTATATCAAAAATGATTCTCAGAAAAATAAGAATTCATCTCCTATATTTGTAAAAGGAGAATCCTCAAACTCTAAAGGTAGGAATTTGAGAAATTTTGGTTAAAATAATTTCAAAAATTCAAAACCTCTTTAAGTTCCTAAAAATAACTCAAATGCCATCAACTATAGAAATCAAAGATATAATAAATCACCTTTAGCCGAAAAAATTGTGGACTTACTCAAAGAACTTCTAAAATCCAACTTAGATGAAATCGAAGTTAATAAAATGTGGAGAAATTCCAACTCCCAAAAACAAAGAAAATTCAATGGAACTCTTAAATCAAGAACTATAATGAAATGGGTTCCAAAGGTTACATGTCTTGTTGTCCACACAGCATTCAAAGCCACTAGCCATTCAAAATGGTACCTAGATAGTGGATGTTCAAGACATATGACATGTGACAAATTGATATTCACCAACTTCAAAGAAGTAAATGATGGATCAGTTACTTTTGGAGATGGAAGTAACTGCAGAATCATATGTTAAGGTACTGTTCAACTCTCTAATCTTCCTCCCTTTGAGAATGTACTATATGTTGAAGGTCTAAAACATAACCTCCTAAGCATATCTCAAATCTACGATAATAAACATAGTGTAAAATTTACAAATCATGGATGTGAGATTACAAATGACAAGGGAAGTGTGATATTAAATGGTCATAGGACTTCTGAGAATTGCTACATTATTAATGACTCATGCTCTTCTAATTTTTCATGTTACATGGTTTAAATAGACGAAATAGAACTATGACATAAACGTCTTGGACATATTAACTTTAGAAATCTTTATAGATTGAGCAAGAGAGATCATATTCGTGGCTTACCCAAATTAAAAGCGCATGTTAGATTGGCAAGCAAATTAGGAGTACTCACAAGAAAATGAACTCCTTAGCCACATCCAAATGTTCACAACCCCAAGTGTAGGGTCGCGATGTAGTAATAATCTCGGTGAGACTGAGGTCGAATCCACAAGGTCCAATCTCGTGAGTAATTCTGAAAGTAACTATGTAACATCCCGGATTTTCGCCAACCTAGAATTAGACGTCCTTGGGCGATGGGTCAATCCTAACACAGGTTTAACTTCCCAAACGCTCAATTAAAGCCTCAAATCCCTTTTTAAACAATTTTTTTCACAAATCCCACCCTTCACTACCTTGTGCTTTCAATTTTTCAAAGCACTTTTGCCCTAGACACTATCTTAAACTAGCTAAGTAGTAAAACTTGGATCACTTTATATACAAACTGCAAAGGCCTAAGTACTATCTCAACCAGAAAACAATTAGGATTAAATCCTTTAGAAATTTAACAAAGTTAACTAAGTGCAAAACTCGATTAGCCATGAAATCCGTTGGGATCGCTTTAAATATGATCTGCAAGACCCAAAACTTGCAAAATCAGTGACTCTAGGTTACCCTAAAGTTTAGAACCAAACTCATTTCCCGTCTGCTCTCGGGAATGAAACGAAACTTCGTATTAGGTCTAGACCGCACCTCGGGAGTCCGATTAACACGAAGCTAAGGAACTAGGACCGCCTCACTGGGCTTGACAATCATCTCAAAAATCAGATCCAGCCGATGTCCCACGGCCATTCGTTTCGATCCAGAGCGAGGGAGTGTGAAAAACACTATTCCCATTCCAAAATAAATATCTGGAATAGTGATCTGGCACCATTCGCTTGCGCATCAGTATTAAGCAACCAGACCGTCAGAATCAGACTAAATTACACCCTCGGATTAAGAAAAATTTTAGGAACATTTACATGTACTTGGAATTTCGGATCGTGGCCCACTGACCGTTGAACTGAAAGTGGTCCGCCACGTGCGATTTAGGAATCCGATCGAGTCGAAAACGTAATCCCACATAGATCCATGTGTGGTGAGCTTAAGTCTGACGTTTGGCTCAAGGAGGGCCACCAGAACCTCTCTTTTGAGCTGGAAAAGTGACGAAATACCTATATTAGCAGTAACCCTTGAACAGGAGTCTATTTCGGTGAGTTTTGAGACTATATAAGGACCTTAAACCCTCTCTCATGGCAGCCATACGAATTTGGGTTTTAAGAGAGGGAAAAGAGAGAGGAAGTGAGGGAGAAGTGGGAGAATCTCCCTGCCGTCGTTCCCTGCCACCACAAGGGCTGCACCATCCCTTTCTTGACGCTTTTCCGGTGTTTCCGGCGTCGTTTCTAGGTAAGAAACCCTAACCCTAATCTGTTTTGGGGTTTAGACTGTTGTAGGTTGTGAAATAGCTAACCTATTTCGTTCTCTAGGTTGCCAAACTGCCGAATACGGAAGCTTAGCAAACCTATCAACTCCGTTACGATTCTACGACAAAAGGTGCGAACTTTAGGTGTATAGGTTAGGGTTTTCAACGCTTTCAATGTCAGATAATGATAGATTCATGATCTGCATGCAATTGCACATGTACAAAGTGCTTTCCGTTTCCTGTTTCGATTAACGTTGTAGAATATGGAATTTCACATACTCTAGGTATACGTAGAAATACCGTATATGTATTTTTTGGGAGAAATGTTTGACATGTTTATTTAATGTATGATTATACTATATATGGATAAAATACTAGTTTGGCGAAAGGAATCGCCGTAATACATGTTCACTTGTAAATGCTACGTATGTTGAAATTGTGTATTCTAGAAATACTGTATACGTATAAATTTTGGAGATCTATTTATCATGATTATTTGCTGTAATAATATGTTATACATGGATAAGATACTCGCTTGGCTAAGGGATAGCCCTAATACATGTTTTGCTAACATGCACCATGTATGTTGTAATAGTGTATTCTAAGTGTTTGTGAAAATGACTGAATGAGTATGGAATTCTCATTCGTGCTCGCCATGACTAATTGTCATGGATTCATGATTTATGTATTGGCGATGCCCCTTGACGAAAGGATTTGCCCTAAGTCACGCCACGACCAATATACACTATATATGCTAAAATGTGTGGCCCAAGTGTTTGTGGAAATAGCCGATTGAATATGGAACTTGGGTTCCTGCTTGCCATGACTATCCGTCGTGGGTGTACGTGTGTTATGATTGGGGCAACTCCCTAGTGAAAGGATTTGGCCTGATGCCTATGTGATCGACATATGTCATGTATGTCGATGTATGTTTGTTTAAGTGTTTCTTGAAATGTCTGAATGTGTAGTAGTTAGCAAATTGTAATGTATAAGGGTGTTGAGATATGATTCTCAACCTCTTTTAACTATGTGTATGATCTCCTTTGATAGTTGTGTGATTAGGAATTGAACATGTACAAACTCATGCTTGTGTTGTGATTCATAACATGCTCAACTGCTATATGATTTTAACTATGTAATGCATATGTTTAAATTTATATTTACGTTGTATGATCCGTCATGGGTGATGGGGGAGCAGAGCAACGAGTGCGTGCAACAGCCCTGGTAGCCCTAAACGGATAATACCAGACCTTGACTGTATGAGTTGAATCTTGATCCATTACTGCTTTATCTATCTGTAATTGATTGTGTTTGGGGCTATGCTTATGGCCCAGGCAATCGGTAATGGGATTGAATTCGTGGCTGAGATTCATTTGCCACGTGGGATGTGTTCGACGAACTCGAGTCGTGCGTTGCCTGTCGGCAGTGGCTAGGCCACATGAAGTTGTTTATGCACTTCATGTCGTGCAGCTCAATGGGCGATCGTGCTAGTCGAGCTCGTCAAGTAACCCGATCTGCCTTATGCATGTTCACCCTGTTTGGACGCTACTGCTTGAACCTAGGGTACCAAACTTACCAGTGAAACCCCCTTTTAACCATGGTACCTCGATCCGCTAAGACGCATGAGCCGGGCATGGTGGTATGGGACACCGTGGTCGAGCAGTCGGCCTACGTTGGGGCCATGTGCCTCCCCGTAGTGTCTATTGCGCAACCAAACTCGTGAGCCAAATACGGTGGTATGGGACACTGTATTCGAGCTGTCGATACTTACGGCGAGAGCCGAGTACGGTGAGACCTGTGCTCGTGCTGACGGGCGACGAGTCCTCCGTAGTATCTTCGAGTATACTCCAAGGGTCTGTGATTGGCGACGAGTCTTTCACAGCAACTAGAGTATGAGTGGAGCCGAGTACGGTGAGACCTGTACTCGAGCTGACGACTAGTGATTGAGCCGAGTACGGTGAGACCTGTACTCGAGCTGACGGCCAGCAATTGAGCCGCATAAGGTGAGATCTGTATCCGCGCTGACGGGTGACGAGCCCTTTGTGATGCCTTCACTACGCTTCTCAAACCATAATATCGTATGAGATTAACTAGGATTGACGACCCTAGAATGGATCATGTTTGGGAATGATACAAGGGAGGTAACTTAGTTTCCCAATACTGCTGGTTGAAATGGACTAATAATAACTTGGTAATCATGAGCATCATCGCACCGCATGTGCTTTGTAGATGTGGCGCACTGAGGGAGTTAAGCATTCGCGAACGTAAGATGATGTCGCTTGAGGGTGGTTTGGCAAGGGCATACAGCATCATGTCATTTCATTTTCGCACTTAACAAGAGTAGTTAGAAATGTTTGATTTGTACTGCTTTATCATTACTGCTTGATTGAATTGATAACATGTTAACCTATGCTTTACTGTTCCACTGAGTTGATCACTCACTCCCACGTTACGGGACGGTGTTGTACACACCAACCAGATTTGTTGAGTTTCAGGTGGTGGCGATGTTTGTGAAGCAGAGCCGCACTACTTCTATGATGATAGGAGGAGTTCTCCTATCTGTATCTCTCTGACAGGTCAATGAAGACCTGATAGTGTATTGACGAGGCTATGGTACTTGGGATAAGAGACATTACACTTCCTCACAATTGGTATATTTTAGAACTGCACTTGTATTTATTTAACCTGGTAATGTTATCACACTCTGGAGACTCATCATAGTTTATATATTTTATCTATTTATCACAGTCTTCCGCTTGCAAATTTAACTGTCTCTGGAGTATGATATGCTGTTTTGGCTTAATCTCACTCATGTTCAATGCACGAATACAGTCAACATTCAATCATCATTCATTTTGTTACATAAGTGATGTTTTGGAACTCGGGAGTTGAGTTTATGCTCGACCCCCGATTTTCAGGGCGTTACAAACTAGAAGTAGAACTAGAAGAAGATGTGAATCTAAACTGGAAATTAAAGAGAGTAATTGTGAGAGAATTAATTAGAAACTTAAGAACTTAAAGGTGGGAACTAGAATTTCTAAGGATCCACTTATAGTAATCAGGGAGATCTATGCTTGATTTAAGGACACAACTGGAATCAGAGTCCCATCTTATCCAGTTGGAAGATATCTCAGTAAAACCAAATCTGAACTTCCTTTGACCTAATTCTCAATGGATGAGAGTTGTGAGAACTGGAAGTGATTCCATCATAAAACCATGCCCAGGAGACAATGGCTCACAATATGATATACCAATCTCATAACCAAACATAAGACAATCAAGAAGATTACAAGGGATTCCATCATCCAACCATGCCCATGAGATGATGGTGAAAAATAGGATTTCCTAATTTCACAATCTCAAAACATGAAAAGAGATACTCAAAGCTATCGCAAATCTATTGTAATTTGAGTTACAAGAAACCATTAAAAACTAAAAGTATTCCTTAAATATCAAACTAGAATAAAAGAGAATTCAACTTAAACATCAATCAAAGCATCCCATCACGCTACAAGCTTCACCTCTTAGCCCTAGCTAAGAGGTTTAGCCAACCATAATCATGATTGGAATTAAAACCCAAGAAGAAAGCATGAAAAACTAAGGAAGAAAGGAAAAAAATGTTTGGCGACGACTCTCTGCCCTTGTGCTTCACTCCTCCAAACCCTAGAATGATTAGATAGATTCTTAGGGATGCCCTTGGGACTCCTATTTCTAGTTGTGCAACACCTCCTTTCTCACCTCTTTGGAAAAATCTGGAAACTGTCTCAGATTTATGCACTCCGCGTAACTCTACATAACTTCGCATGATTCATTCAATGACATCGAAATGCCTTTGATGTTATTGTAGTTGTCTTTTACACGTGCTTTTTTCGTGCTTTTGTAGCTTCATCCAGACTCTGTAACCTTCTATGTCATCGAACCTACCTTCGATGTCATCGAACATTGTTTGAGGAATCGATAATGTGTCCAAAACAGTCTAGAGAGTCTATTTAATTTCTTCAATAAATTCGATGTCATCGAAGCGTACTGCAATGTCATCGAGCAGATCTTCAATGTCATCGAGGAAACCCTCAAGTAATAAAAAAAATGGTGCCCAATATGTCTAGCAAGTTTTGCCGAAATTCCACAGAAAATTTGATGTCATCGAGTGTTCACAACCCCAAGTGTAGGGTGCGATGCAGTAATAATCTCAATGAGACCAAGGTCGAATCCACAGGGACTGAACTTGTGTGTCTTCTGAAAGTACTAGAAGTAGAACTAGAAAAAGATGAAAACCCAAATCTGAAATATTTGAGAAAGTGATTTTGAATAAGGTAATTAAAACTTATAAATTTAAAGGTGGTAACTAGGGTACCAAGGATCCACTTGTAGCAATTGGGAAATTACCTTTCTTGATTCAAGGATACAACTGGAATCAGAGTCCTATCCTATCCAATTGGTAAGAAGAGATTTGTCAGATCTCTGAACTTCTCATGGATCTAATCATCAATGGATGAGAATTGTGAGGATTTGGAAGTGATTCAATCACCTAACCATGCCTAGGAGATAAAGCAAACAAAAGGACTTACTAATCCCACAACCAATCATAAGAGAATTGTGAAGGTTAGGAAGGATTTCATCATCCTACCATGCCCAAAGGACGATGGTGAACAATGAGATTTCCTAATTTCACAATCTCAATTCAGAAAAAGAAGATATTTCAAGCTATCACAGATCCATTGTAATTTGTCACAACAAACCATTAAAAACTACAAATATTCCTTAATAATCAAACTAAAATTCAAGAGAGTTCAATAAAACATGAATCAAAACAAAGCAAACATCCCAATCACGCTACAAGCTTCACCTCTTAGCCCTAGATAAGAGGTTTAGCCAACCATAGACATGATTGAACTAAGAACTCTTAAATAAAACATTAACTAAAGAAGAAGAAGAAAAACTCCCGGACGGCGGCTCCACTCTTTTGCTCCATTCCTCAAACCCTAGAAGATGCCTAGAGATGCCCTGAGACTCCTATTTATAGTTGTGTATCATCTCCTTTCGCACCAACTTGAAAAAATCCATAAACTGTCTCAAATTTACGCAGTCTGCGCAAAACCTACGTAACCCTCAACTGGTCGAGGACCACCTTGATTGGTCGAGGGTCACCTTCGACTGGTCGAAGATCACGCGAATTAAAAAGATTATGTTGCTGGAGTTCGAGTCGAAGTTTCCTCGACTAGTTGAGCAGGAGCTTAGACGAGTCAAAGTAAAGCTTAAACCAGTCGAAGCTTCGACTAGTCGAGCCAGAACTTAGGTCAGTTGAAGCATAGACAAATTCACTTCAAATCTTCAATTTTCTTCATTCTTTACTTGGTTTCCTTAGATCTTGAGGTCTTGAAATATTCAATCTTGGTCTCCTAAGATCCATTCCTTGCCTTAGTGATTCTTGAGCATTAAATCCATGCTTTTAACATTCTTTTCAATCCAAGCGCTCAGATTCACCTTGCAATACAAACATGTATAAAATATAACATTAAGCAGCATCATGTTTATAAAACCAAGATATAAATGGGGAAAAATATACAATATTTGACACTCAACATCGAGCAAGTCTTCGATGTCATTGAGCAGAGCTTCGAGTCATCGAACAAGTTCTGGAGTCATCGAAAAATGTCTTCAATTTGTCCAGCGACCAACTCGATTTTTCTTCATAAATTCGATGTCATCGACCCATGTTCAATGTCATCAAATGTATCCTTGATGTCATCGAACGGTGTTCGATGACATAGTCAATGTGTATTTCGCACTTGTTCTTTCAGCTTCGTTCCTTCTCCACCTGGTTTTCTTGAATCTTGGGACTTTGAAATCTTCAATCTTTGTCTCCTAAGATCCATTCTTTGCCTTGGTGATCTTTGAGCATCAAATCCATGCTTTTAACACATTTTTCAACTCAAGCTCTTAAATCTACCTTGTAACACAAACATGAGTAAAATAGGACATTAAGCAGTATCATGTTCGTAAAACCAAGATATAAATGGGGTTCAATATGCAATATTTGACCCTCAACACCAAACCTCTTAAACTACTCTATATGGACTTAGTGGGACCAACGAGAACAAAGAGTAGAGGTGGAAAGAAGTATTTTCTGGTTATTGTAGATGATTTTACTAGATATACTTGGGTAGCCTTCTTGAGAGAGAAATCAGAGACTCTCAATGAAGTTAGAAAAATTCTAAAATGAATTTAGACTGAAAAAGAAGTACACGTAATCAAAATCAGAGGTGATTATGGAATTGAGTTTGAAAATAATAATTTTGAGAAGTTTTGTAGAGACCATGGTATATCACATAAGTTGTCTACTCCTAAAACACCTTAACAGAATGGGGTTGTTGAAAGAAAGAACAGAGTGTTACAGGAAATGGCTAATGTAATGCTAAATAACATGAACTTACCAAAAAATTTATGGGTTGAAGTTGTTAATACTGCTTACTACATTATAAATCGTGTGCATGTTAGAAAAGAAAAAGATAAAACAGCCTATGAGTTATCGTTTAATAAGAAGCCGACCGTCAAATATTTTCAGACTTTCAGAATTAATGTTTCATTTTACGTGATCGAAAAAATTTGGAAAAGTTCGAAGCAAAGAGTGATGAGGGAATATTCTTAGGTTATGCTCTAAATAGTCGAGCATATCATGTTCTTAACAAAAGAACAAGGGTGATTTAGGAATCTATTAACATAGTAATTGACGAGATCACCTGATCACACCCGCACCAAGTCAAGATGATGAAGAAGTCAACATTATAGATAAAACTGACTCTTCATCTAAATAAGATAATACTGAATTAAGATCAGTCAAAGACCATCCGACTGATCAGATATTGGGTAACCCTCGTACTGGTGTTCAGATAAGAAGACAGAAAATATATGTAATATCGTTTGCTTCACTTCTCAAATTGAACCGACAAATGTAAAAGAAGCACTTACATATGAAAGTTGGATATTAGCTATGCAAGAAGAGTTAATTCAATTCGTCAGAAATGATATTCGGTACTTGGTTCCTAGACCTTCTGATAAACATATAATTGGAACCAAATGGATTTTTAAGAACAAATCTGATAAAATGGGAAATATTATTAGAAACAAGGCACGATTGGTTGTACAAGGCTACACTCAGATAAAAGGAATTGACTTTGATGAAACCTTTGCACCAGTTGCACGTCTTGAATCCATTAGATTATTTATTTCAATTGTTTGCTATAAGAAATTCAAAATATATCAAATGGATGTTAAAAGTGCGTTTCTAAATGGTGATCTACATGAAGAAGTATATGTTGAACAATCTAAGGGCTTTGAGGACCCTAAACTTTCAGATCATGTGTAACGTCTTAAAAAAGACACTTTATGGTTTGAAACAAGCTCCCAGAGCTTGGTACGAAAAGTTGACTAAATTCTTACTTAGTCACAACTTTATCATGAGAAGCATTGATAAAACATTATTCGTAAAAAAAATATAATGAATATATATTGATAGTACAGATCTACGTTGATGATATTATTTACGGATCTACATGTACTAACTTGTCTATTGAGTATGCAGATCTGATGAAATCTAAGTTTGAAATGAGTATGGTTGGAGAATTGAATTACTTTCTTGGATTACAAGTAAAACAACAAGAAGATGGAATATTCATCTCACAAACCAAGTTTACCTTGAATCTTGTAAAGAAATTTGGGTTTGAGAATGGGAAGAAGTTTAATACTTGTATGATTACAACTCTCAAACTCTTTAAGGATGAAACATGTAAAAGTATAGACTCCCGTTTGTATCATAATATGATTGGTAGTCTTCTATACTTAACTGCTAGTGGACCTAATATTGCTTTTAGCATTGGAATATGTGCTAAATATCAATCTAATCTTAAGGAATCACATCTAATCACTGTCAAACAAATAATCAGATATGTCGCGAGTACTGCTAACTTAGGTCTATGGTATCCACATGATACAACTGTACAACTTGTTGCATATACTGATGCAGATTGGACAAGAAACATCGACGATAGAAAATCTACCAGTGGTGGATGTTTCTATGTAGGGAATTGTTTAGTTTCCTGGCTCAGCAAGAAACAGAATTCTATATCACTCTTAACAGCTGAAGCTGAATATATTGCAGCTGGCAATACTAGCACCTAGCTGATCTAGATGAAGAGGATGTTTGTTGATTATGGGATTGGGCAAGATACAATGATATTATATTGTGATAACTCAAGCACAATTAATATTTCAAAGAATCCTATTCAACATTCTCGCATGAAACATATTAACATTCGATATCATTATATTCGAGAATTAGTTGAGGACATGAGTATTTCATTAGAATATATTTAGGTCGAAAAGCAGCTTGCAGACATTATTACCAAACCGCATGACAGGAATAGATATTCCAAATTAAAAGATGATATTGGTTTGTGTACTTTAATTAATTAAATCATGTTGTTTATGCATTTTTATTTATTATATGTTTATAATTTTTAAATGCAGAACATATAAATAAAATTAAAATTTTAAATGTAAATTTTTTTTCGAGCTGTTGACGGGTCGAGGTGCGCGTGATTACACATTAAAAGGGGGAAAAACTACTTTTCTATTTCATTTTTCTTCTTCTTCCTCGATTAGCCGGTGCATCCCTCGACGAACCCATCTCCAAATCTTCATTGTAAGTGGTTTATTTTCATTTTTCTTCTAGATTTGGGTTCCTCTTTGCTAGTTAATCCTCCATTTGTGGTTTAATTGAGATTTACATCATTTCTTTAGTGGAGTTTTGAGCAAAAATCTAATCTAAGCTCAACCCATCTTTTTTATTTTTATTTTATTTTAATATTCTCTTTCACAATCTCTAAATGGAGCATCGTATTAAGAGGAAGGCTACTCACAAGGGCCCTAGCGGCTCCTCCTCCACGTCGACTCAAATTAGTTGAGAACCCTAAAATCTCCCGAAGAAGATTCGGAGCATGTTAGGGATTTCTGCACCAGGGAAATTATCATTGAAAGGACTATGAATGTAGACTACATTGCACCATTCCATCTTTGCCTATCCTTACTGCTACTGGTTGGGAAAATATTCTCGGTTGGGGCAGAACGACTTACCGCTCCATAGTGCAAGGCATGTATGCTTCTATAGGTGACTTGTCCCTTGAAAATCTAACATTTTCTATTAATTTTCGAGAAGGGATAGTCCCTATTGATCGCCACTTGATTTCAGGTTTGCTTGACGTAAACATCAATGATGATGGCATTCCCATTGCCATTCTTGCTGAAAAATGACACATACTGAGCGACAAGCTATCACTCACAAATTATGTTGCTTTGACGCTGAATGAATTTCTATCAATGCCCTCCGTGCTAACCAGATGCTTCCTAAATATAGTCTTACATCACATTTTCATGTCCAATGTGTATCCACGATTTGGGAATAAGTCTGAACTTACTCCCTTCATGACTCGTGTCCTCCACTCTGTTGTGTCTGGTATGCCTATTTGTCTTCCCTCCTTGATGTGTTATTTAATTATCCAATTCTGTATCCATCCTGGTCATGGGTCGATACCTTTTGTAGATCTCATGACATGCCTCTTTATTGCAATTCGGCTCTACCATTTGAAAATACAAATATACATAAAATGTACCTGACATTCCTTCTCGGCCAACATGATGATGAAGAAGAAGACGAAGCCGCTTCTATACCAGAGGACACATCCATGGACAACATCTTTACCGAGCTAGATGAATCAGATGATGAAGCTGATCCAGACTATCAACCTTCCCAGGTTGATGATCGGCTCAAGTAATTGGAAGAGAAAGTTGTTGAGTTGAAGGTATCCCAAGATAATCTGACAGAAAGTCACAAAGCATCTATGAAATATATGCGGAAATATTTTCATCGCATTACTAAGGGACTTTACCAGATTGATCCTTCCATACCTCCTCCATCTTCCTATGGATCTAATTAGGCTGATTTACATTTTATTTGGGTTGTATAACTTTAACTTTGCGTGTGCTTGCATATCACTCTCAAACTCTAGTCTCTTATTACTTCTTGATGACTTTTCGATAACTCCTTTAAATGACATGTTTCTATGCATTTTCTTCTTATTATTCTACTGATTCTATTGTGGTTAATTGCTTATAATCACATGAATGATCTTCCCTTTGTCATTTTGTGACAAAAAGGGGGAGAGGATTGATAATTACTAACTGAGTAGAATGAATGAATGTTGAAGTGCATTATATGAATGTTGATATATGCTTGGAGTTTTGCATTAGAATGGAAAATGTATATGTCATAATATAGGCAAAGCTGCACCAAATCTTCTAGAACATGCAATTCAAGATGTCATTCTAGTTGTTGTAATATTAAGTGTTTTGTCACGAATTTGACAAAGGGGGAGATTGGTAAGTGATATATTGTATAAAGCACACTTCTATTTGTCAAATTTCGTTTAGACAAAACAACTTATGAAGTGGTCCGTCTAATGTGGATCAAGATGGAAAGTTCAAGTCAAGTACTGGATCAAGATGGAAAGTTCATGTAACACCCCGGTTCCGGGAACCCGAGTACACTACTCGTTTTCCAAAAATCCGAGTGTTAACCTTAAAAGATACCCAAATTTCACGTACATTTTTTTCTTTTTATCAGAGTTAGTAATCTAGCGGGATAGAAGCAAATCAAGTATAAGAGGGAGTTTAAATATACATAACCAAGATTTCAAGTGGTTATCCGAAAACTTATGCTAATCAATGTCTTAAGTTTTTAAGATACATGATGGTACAAATTAAATGCTAATGAATCAACAATAGAGAGTCACAAGATCATCTTGGTTCCTCCCATTCCACATGAACACCAACATGTGCATCGTTTACGTATCTTGTACACTGAATATGTTTTGATAGTGTCAATGGTTATCCCAGTGAGGTATAACCCCTAAGATTTATCATATCATCAAGATAATTAAGCATAGTTATCAGGAACAGTGTATAACAAATATTTCATAATGATTATCATAGTAATCAGATAAGGTTCATCAGATACGTATTCCTTAAATAAATTTTACTAAGATAATCTTGTTTAAATGCATGGATGCATGCACATGCTTACAGACCTGGGGATGCACATCCAGCTGGCAAAAGGTCACCCAAGGAGAACTAGCCCCCCCAAAAGTACTCAAAGGTACGCTCTAAGGAGGACTAGCCACCTAGAAAAGGCCATGCAACGAGGATACTCAAGGTGGCCTGGCTTCCTGGAAGAGTACTCTATGTACGTCCAAGGAAAACTAGACACTAGGAAAAGCCCATGCGTAAAGGACGACCCATGGTAGTAGAATGCACGCAATGAAAACTTAGGATCACTAGGTAAAATACTCCACGGTACAGCCCGTAGTGACCCAAGAAAACCCCTCGCCTTGTATCGACCACCCGGTAAAGTCCGTATGCCATGAAGATGCATGATTAACCCAACCATTATTATTCCAATTTCAAACAACCATTTTAAGAAAGCTCAAAGGTCACTATGGGGGGTTTGTCACACAGCATAACCTGACAGCTCAGGCATAGTGTCCCATTCCATCATCCCTAGCTCATGAGACTAACAAATAGGATGTTTAAAGGTAACCTCCTCAACTAGTGGCCAATTATAGTTCTACAAGTGGAACTTATCTTCGCAAGGTTATATGAAAATAATCCATCAAAACCATATAAGGTAATTATTCCATAAAAGCCGCAAGGGTCAAATGTTCCAATCAATGATGCTACAAAAAGGGATTTTTTCCAAAAGCCGGATAGGCCCAAATGATCAACAAGATGGTAAATTCACATCAACTATTCCATTTAATCTGTTAGACGAAATGGTCACTAGTTTGAGGACCTCCAAGCATTCCATCAAGTAATCATAAATGATAAATTTTGCTACGTATAATGTTAATAACACATGTATAGCTAAAGTGTTCATCTTAAAATAGGATAGAGGTAATTGAAATTTATCACATATTCAAATATATGACTTTGAACTCAATTCATCAATTATTTATAAAACTCAAATTCAATATGAGTAACCAATCATATTAAGCAATCGATAAAATATATGAACGAAAATGAATAAATAACCAACTATCTAGATGTAGAAAAGCTTGAAGGGTAATCCTCACCTTTTAAGAGTTGGTGCATCTCCCGATGATGTTAGAGTTAATTATAAATGCCCTGGGATCAAGATCTAACATAATTAGAATATTTTGAGTGGTTAGATTACAACGTAACCAAATTTATATGGTTAGGATTAAAGCTTAAGGTTTGGATTATGTAAAATTTTGGGCTTCATCCAACAATCTAAATCTAAATGTAGGTTTTAGAACTTGAACTCTCAACTTTTGCGCAAAGAATAAAATAACATTACTAATGATAGTTTGCGAATTAATATTAATTTCCCAACAATATCTAATATCATAAAAATAAGAGTTTAATAAATGTTATAAATGATAATAAAATTAATAATGATAAAACTAAATTTTAATAAGAACTATATTAATAATTATACTAACCCAAAATGGAAATGGCAATATTATCTAATAATGATAATGATAATAATTTAATATCATACTAATTATTCTAATGATAATAATAACATCATAATAAAAATAAAAATGATAACAAGAGGTGAACATCGACTGACCTTGTTGCGAAACTTGACCAGACAGGATGTGGAATTGATCAGATTCACATCCAACTCGGGCCGATCTCGGCCCAACGAGTCGGACCCACTCGACTCAATAGGCCACAACTCTCCCCATCTCTTCCTTCCTCTACTTTCTTCTCCTTTCTTTCTTATTCTACACGGTCTGACAATGAGTCGACCCAGTTGGGATAGTGACTCGACAGCGAGTCAGGGAACTCGGTTTGAGTCAAGATGGAGCAACAGCATTGCTTCTTCCCTCCCTTCTCTATCTTCTCGTTACCCTTCATCTTCTTTCTCTTTCTCCTCTCTATCCTTCCTTTCTAGATGTAATACTAGCAATATCCAGACCAAACCCAAGTTTGGCTCTGTATAGACTTCCAACTCGAACTTGACTCGAACCGAGTCAAGGCGGACGGACTCGACAGCCGCACGCCCTACTCTTCTTCCTTCCTCTCTTCCTCTATACTTCCTTTTTTGCTTCCCTGGATCTTGGCATCACTAGTCTGAACCAAGCCTAGATTTGAGCCTCGAGTTGTCAGCTACTTGAACCAGCGAGTCACGAGCTTAACTCAGCAGCGACTCCAACGAGTCGGACTGGTTTGGCAGCGATGCATCAGCCACACCACTCCTTCTATCGAGATCTTCTTCTTCCTTTGCTTTCACTTCTTCACTCTTCCTTGTTTCTCTCTTCTTCAGTTGAACAGGAGAGAACCCAAACTCCATCACTCAATGCTCATAACTCCAAGTGTAGGGTCGCAATGTAGTAATAATCTCGGTGAGACCGAGGTCGAATTCACAGGGACTGAACTTGTGTGTCTTTTGAAAGTAACTAGAAATAGAACTAGAAGAAGATGTAAACCTATATCTAGAATATTTGAGAGAGTGATTTTGAGTAAGGTAATTAAAACTTATAAATTTAAAGGTGGTAACTAAGGTACCAAGGATCCACTTGCAGTAATTAAGAGGCTAACTTGCTTGATTCAAGGACACAACTAGAATCAGAGTCCTATCATATCCAATTGGTAAGAAGAGATTTGTCAGGTCTCCGAACTTCTCATGGATGAGAGTTGTGAGGATTTGGAAATGATTCCATCACCTAACCATGCCTAAGAGACAAAGCAAACAATAGGATTTACCAATCCCACAACCAATCATAAGAGAATTGTGAAGGTTAGGAAGGATTCCATCATCCTGTCATGCCCAAGGGACGATGGTGAATAATAGGATTTCCTAATTTCACAATCTCAATTCAGGAAAAGAAGATATTTCAAGCTATCGCAGATCTATTGTAATTTGTCACAACAAACCATTAAAAACTAAAAATATTCCTTAGTAATCAAACTAGAATCTAAGAGAGTTCAATAAAACATGAATCAAAATAAAGCAAAACATCCCAATCACGCAACAAGCTTCACCTCTTAGCCCTAGCTAAGAGGTTTAGCCAATCATAGACATGATTGAACTAAAGACTCTTAAACAAAACATCAACTAAGGAAGAAGAAAAAAACTCCCAGACGGTGGCTCCACCCTTTTTCTTCACTCCTCAAACCCTAGAAGATGCCTAGGGATGCCCTAGGGACTCCTATTTGTAGTTGTGCATCAACTCCTTTCGCACCGACTTAGAAAAATTCAGAAACTGCCTCAAATTTACGCAGTTTGCGCGAAACCTACGTAACCCTCGACTAGTCGAGGATAGCCTTCGACTGGTTAAGGATGACAGGATTTTAGAATCTGATGTTACTAGAGTTCGAGTCGAAGTTTCCTCGACTAGTCGAGTAGGAGCTTAGACGAGTCGAAGCAGACCTTAGACTAGTCGAAGATCATGCAAATTCACTTCAAAACTTCGATTCTCTTTATTCTTGACTTGATTTCCTTGGATCTTTGGCATGTGAATTCTTCATTCTTGGTCTTCTAAGATCCAATCTTTGGCTTGGTGATTCTTAATCGTTAAATCCATGCTTTTAGCATCCTTTTCAATCCAAGCTCTTAAATTCACCTTGTAACACAAACATGATTAAAATAGAACATTAAGAATTATCATGTTCATAAAACCAAGTAATAAATGGGGGCATAATATATAATATTTGACCCTCAACACTTGACAGTGAGTTCACCCGGTGCCGCACACACGGTGCGACAGGGACGCACCTGCACCCTCACTTCTCTCGATCTTCTCTTCCTGGTTCTCTTCTTCTCCTTCTTCTTTCTCTGTTGGAAAGACTAGGTGAAACCCTGGACTCATCCTGAGCACGCAATGACTCAGACCGAGTCGACCTGACTCAATGTGGCACCGTGAAGCTCGCTCCCTCTCTTTCTAATTTTTCTTTCTATTTTTGGAATAGTTGTCCTAGAAGGCAGCTTTTTAAAGGCCTTTCTTAATCCTATTCTAGATGGTTCGAACATAACTAATCAAAGGATTAGTTACAATGTTTAGTTGTTTAATCTGTGCCATTTTGTGAAGTTATAAGCTGATCATACTTGCTTTGTTGTGATCAGACGGTATGGATGGACTTCTGGCACCATGGCCCACTAAATGTATGCTTCAGATCATCACAAGTGCACCAAAACTAAGTGGTGGGTTTCTGGCTAGACGGAGAAGATGATCTTACCGTTAATGACAGATCATCAACGGAGGGTTATTCTTTGAATTTCTTTCATGTGGATGGTGTGGATTCGATCAAAGGACACTATGGGACCCACCTTTTGGAGAGGCTTAAACAAAAACTCGGTGAGTTTCGAGATTTTTGGCCATGGCTAAAAACTCTTGTAGTTACGAGTTTCTCACGAGAACTCCGATTCTAGCGAGATGATCTTGTTTGTTGCCCCAGAATCAACTATTATGATACTTTGGACGGCTTTTAGAAGTTAAAGGACAGTCAGGATGGTGCTCGCGGGAAAATTCACTTAGGAAAACCTAAAAGTAAGCCAGCCCTAGACGGCTGGGATTGCATGAGTTGAAGGGCTGAGATTGAAGGACTTCCCTTCATTCGGATTGCCAACCTGGCAAACAGAAGAAGAAACGGAGCTTTTCATTTTTGAAAAAATAGCCGCACCTACTTGATTTTTGCTAGTGATCGTGTACATGTACGCATGCGTCCACGTGTGCAAGGAGCTTGGTTTTGGTTGGATCTAAGAGTTGCTCCAGATGGACGGTTCAGATCATTGATTTCATCACAATTAGGGCCCACCTGATTGATCAGAGGCACCATGCCTGTTTAAATGGAGCGTGGGAGAGAAACAGGAGAAAAGAGAGGAAATCTCTCCTTTTTTTGATTTCCATCGTATCAGTGCCCAATTGACTAGATTTTCAATCCAGTACACTGCCGATGCACCTCCCCTGATGCACATGCACACAAATGTGGGGGTCCTCTATGATGAAATTGACAAATCCGCTCTGTCCATTCATTTCACTGACTCAAATTTGGGACCCCAACCTGATTTAAAGGTAGGTTCCTCACTAAAGTGGGCCCTATTTTCATGATCTTTGTGGGTGTAAGGATGTTTCTCAACTCAAATCACCGCATATCTAAAGGATCCCAAGGGTCCTCAGTGATTTGTCCCGACATCCACTATATCTATATGTTTTTAACAAACCATTTTGGCTGTTAGTCAGAAGACGAGGCGAATTCACTTACTGAATTTTGTCGCACAACTTGAAATCTATAGTTTAACTGTCAATACTCAGCAATTTCAGGGTCAGATTGTTTCTAATTTGATTGTCAATTGTTATAAAGGTTTTTAGTCCAATAGTGAAAATTTAGCAACTGTTTGTATAATTAAATAACACTATATCTTGGTGATTATGAATTTCAATGAATGAATTGCTTCAGAATAGATCATCAATGGCCTTAGGTGTCCTGGAGACTATCTAGGTGGAAATCTTGCTATTGATTTTATAATTAGCTAGTCAGATGGCTCGATCTATGGAGGAAGATTACTCTTAATGGCCAGAGTGTAGGTGCACGACTTAAAAGTTAGGTATTTGTGGTAACAACTGAGTACGGAAATGTACGGGGTGTTACAGTTCAAGTTAAGTACTGGATAAAGATGGAAAGTTCAATAAGTTCAAGATGATTGAGTTCAAGTTCTACTAAAGATTTAGTAGAAGATCAAGCTCCATCTTCAACTACAAGCTCTATTGAAGAATCAAGTACAAGATCAAGTTCCGTGAAGTTCAAGCATCCCATCTACTTCAATGTTCAGTCTTTTTAGGTATAACAGACCTTAAAAAGACCTCAGGCTTAGTTTCTTTCAAGACATAAACTTAAATGGGTTTTTATGCTTATGTTAGGCTATAGCTCGACTAGTCTATGCTAAGTTCGACTAGTCTAAGCTGTGGCTCGACCAGTCTAAGATATTTTTAACCGGTTCTAATTTAAACTCAGAAAAATGGATTTTTTCGTTACTTCTTCGACCAGTTGAGCAGACTGCTCAACTAGTCGAAGATGGGCCATCGACCAGTTGAAGACCATGCTCGACCAGTCGAACAGGGCCCTCGACCAGTCGAGCAGGGCCTTTGACCAGTTGAAGTTTTGTTTTATCCGATTGTGCTCAAATTTAAAAATTTGTTGGAACAAAATCCGGTTCTTAGACGAGTCGAAGAATGTCTTAGACGAGTCAAAGCAACAATCTGAAAATACAAAGTAAGTACATTAAATCCATCATCAAGAGAGATAGAAGCCCCTATTATGCTCAAGCTATTGCATGGTATTTATAAAATTTTAAATAACTTATTTGTTTTAATTCCTAGATCTCTTATTCTTTGAATTTCATTTTATAAAGAGAGTAGATACTCTTCTTTAAGATCTTGAGGAATTCAAGCAAGTAGCTTTTGATTTGAATCTATTTAAAATCAATTTAGAACCTTGAACCCTTGTTTATGTGACTGAACATTGAACAATCTACGATAAGAGAAGCAGCTCTACGGCTACATCAACTGATACATCTTCAAAGGTGAAGATAAGTATATTCTGTCTTTTGTATTTTGGTTTTATTGAGATAACCAGAAAATCTCATTTGTTGGTTTGTCTGGGACAGTAGAAAATTCTCAAAGAGGGGTTTTTGCTTGTGATAGCCCTTTAAAATCATAATTATATCAGGTTTTAAGGTGACCCTGGAAAACCTTGTTTATAGTGAATGCCAATATCACGTGGATAGTGATTATTGGGAGTAGAGTAGGTGTGGTTGTTTGAAAACAGTTGTTGTACACATCGAACCACTATAATTCTTGGTGTTTGTGGTGAATATTTTCTTTTTGCATTTGTGATGTTTGTAATTTCATTTATGCAAAAGTGGTGAATGTTTGTAATAGATAGGTTTACTTTCTCTTGCTTGGTTTGAGATCTTGATTCTTACAAATGTTCGTGAAATAAGGTTGTCCTACCTAAACTTTGTTTTGGGTGTAGGTTGTGCTACGAACTAGTTTGAATCAATTTTTCAATACTAGTGTGATTCAGATTTCTAATTTATTTATTATTTCAACACTTTAATTTTTATTTGACATAGTCCTATTCACCCCCCTCTAGGACTTCTTAAGCTCACCTTTTAAAGGTTGATAAATTCTATTATCAAGTAGACTTTATTGTCTTTGATACTTAAACCCATCGTAGATATGAGCACTCAAATTTCCGTCATTCTTGGTCATCCATTCCTTACTACATCAAATGCAATAATTAATTGTAGGAATGAAATTATGAATTTATCTTTCAGAAATATGACATTGGAGCTCAACATCTTTTTCAATGTGGGCAAGCAGCCAGAGGATGATGACGATACCCTCGACATTAATATGATAGATTCTTTTGTAGAAGATAAAGCACTTTTGACTCTTTACTCTAACACTCTAGAGACGTGTTTGGCTAACTCCCCTGATTTGGATGATGACACGATTAGGGAGATGGATGTCATGCTTGATATTGCGCCGATACTTGAAGTTAACAGGTGGAGGCCATAATTTGAAGAATTACTCTAAACCGATGTAGTGCCTCTACCGTCTAGCCTCAAAGCACTGAAGCTTGACCTAAAACCTTTGCCTGATGATCTCAAATATGTCTATTTAGGTCAGGATGAGACATACCCGGTGGTGATTTCTTCCCACCTTGAGAAAGAACAAGAGTGTGCTCATTTTCACTCTCATTAAGCATAAAAGAACCCTTGGATGGTCGATTGTAGACCTCAAGGGAATTGACCCTTTGATTTGTACTCACCGCGTTCATCTTGAGGATAATGCGAAAACCTCTCGGTAACCACAACGTCGATTAAATCCAAACATGAAAGAAGTGGTTAAGGGAGAAGTGCTTATGTTGTTGGATGTGGGTATTATATACCCTATATTCGGCAGTCAATGGGTGAGTCCAACTCAGGTGGTTCTTAAGAAGTTCGGAATCACCATCGTATCCAATGTCCACAATAAAATTGTGCTAACTAGAGTCACTACTGGTTGGAGAATGTGCAATGACTATAAAAACTTGAATACCGTCATGAGGAAGGACCACTTTCCTTTGCCCTTCATTGATTAAATTTGGTAAAAGCTAGCTGGTCACTCTTACTACTGCTTCACGAGTATTCAGGCTTAATCAGATAGAGATAGCCCTTGAAGATCAAGAAAAGACAATGTGCACATGTCCCTTTGACACCTTTGCCTATTGAAGGATGCCATTCAGACTGTGCAATGCCCCTGCGACTTTGCAGCAATGCATGTTGAGTATATTTTTTGACATGGTGGGACAATATTTGGAGGTCTTCATGGATGACTTCTCTGTTTTTGGTCCATGTTTTAGTGAGTTTTTGAAAAATCTTAAAAATGTCATGAAGCGATGTGAAGAAAAGAATTTGGTTTTGAATTGGGAGAAATGAAATTGTGCCAGATAGATTGCAACGTGTCAAAGTGCAGAATATGGCAGAGCTATAAAATGTAGACTAAGTCCTAGAGGGGGGGAGGGGGGGAGGGGATGATTAGGACCAATTAAAAATTATGCCAATTTAAAATCCTAATTGCCTAACTTAAATTAATTTGTAATTAAACTAAGCAAGACACTCTAAGGATTCGAAGCCAATAGATGGTCCAATCATATAAGCTACACTAGATGTGCAAGTTAAGCAACTAGCCTATATAAGATAGTGTATATGAGTGTGTGGGATGTGATTCCTATCAATCCTAAACATTCATCTAATCATGCATCATATTTTAACATTCAAGACACATAAACATAATTAAATAAATGTGCAAATAACAATCCCAAACACGATCATATATAGAGGTTCAGCTATGTGCCTACTCCACTCCTAGCAGACGCATTCAACCCATGAGTGTACCAAATTTCACTATCAGAGGTTTTAAATCAGGTTAACCTCTAACCTTTGCAGCCCTATACAAGGACTGCAAAGTTTATGCCCTAACCTTTACAGCTCTACACAAGGACTTTAAATTTTATGCCTTACATAAGAGCAAGGGTCCTACACAAGCACCCAAGTTTATGTCCTACACAAGGATAAAGGTCCTAATACCGAACCCGACAATTTAAGCCACACGGGCCAAGGTCCTACACAAGAACCTGACAGTTTATGCCCCACACAAGTGCAAGGGTCCTACGTAAGCACCCAATGATTTAGGCCACATAGGCCAAGGTCTAAATTCCGAACCTAAGTTTATGTCCTACACAAGGACAAAGGTCCTACACAAGAACCACAAATTTAGGCCATATAAAAGAGCCAAGGTCCTACATAAGAACCTAGTTGAGTTTGTGGATAACAAACTCTTAGCCTCAATCCTACACAAGGAAGCTAACCTATGGACTCTTAATAATGACACTTACTTGTGGGATTGAGTCCATTTTTGTATCTCTTCTTAGGTTGCTTGATTTCCACTCTCCCGTGCTTTAATCAGCTCTCTGATGCTTCCCTGATCATGTTGCTATTGTTTCCCCAAGGCTTCAGCTCCACAATCTATTTCCATACATTTGATGTGTTTTTAAGATGACCCAGGTGATGGGAGTGGGTTGAATCTCTTACAACTAATGGGTAGTTATTTATCCTAGGGGATTTAACTAGATGGGTCTCCTAGAAGAGTTGGACAATGATTTACCAAGAATACTTGTAAGTGTTATGATCTCATGCTCCTTTGGTTGTCAAATTTTGTGTGCCAAAACATCTATCGGTGTTCTGTACTTGTATGATCATTTATTGGAATTCAAGACACCTCAAAAAGCTACATGTTGAAGCCTCAAAAAGCTACATGTTGAAGCCTCAAAAAGCTACATGTTGAAGCCTACATGTTGAAGCCTCAAGAAGCTACAATGTTGAAGTTCAAATCTAAAGAAACAACGCATGAAGTAGTTCTATGTTGATGAAGATCTCAAGCATGATATGGTTCAAGATCTCAAGCATGATATGGTTCAAGATCTCAAGCCTGATATAATTCAAATTATCTACATTCGTTGAATGGTTGAAGTTCAATGTCCATACGACATGGTTCAGGTTTGAATGACCTTAGGTTAACCCTTTAGTAGGTCACTTTGGATACATTAATCAAATACTTAAATTACATTAGGTTGGTCTATTCTACGACCAGTCCTAGCTCTTGTTCGACCAGTCCTAGCATTGGTTCGACTAGTCCAAGATATTCCACGACCAGTCCTAAGAAGTTGAAGATCTTTCGGAATTTTTGGTACGCCCACGACCAGTCCTGGAGGTCCTTCGACCGGTCGTAGGTGTGGCTTCGACTCGTCCACGACCAGTCGTGGAGCTACGACTTAAAGTCCAGCAACGAAATCACTGGTCCCACGACCAGTCGTAGGGATCTACGACCAGTCGTAGGTGACCCACGACCAGTCGTAGGGTACTCACGACCAGTCGTAGAACGGCTTTCAAAGATCGCGCTTATTTTTTCAAAAATCTGTTAGAGCTACGACCAGTCGTAGGTTTCTAAGACCAGTCGTAGGAGCGATTTCTGCTTCTATAAATTGAACACGAAATTCAGAGTTTTCATAACTTCAACGCTATTCAATTCAAGAAATTTTCAAGTGATCACTCTGAGATAAGTTTGTGTTTATTTTAAGCTAGATTGTGCTTATTTAATATTCCTTTTTTGCTAGCTTATTTAATTTGATTTTGTTTCTATATTCCAATCATATTTGAAAAGAGGAATTATCTTATTCCTTCTTCTTGGGATCAAAATCAAATTTAGCTACGCCCAACGAGTTAAATCTAAAATCAATTAGAATTTAGAACCTTATGAATGTGAGTATTGGAAATTGAACTTTGACATTCAAATCATCTACTCCGATTGGTTCTACGGGGCTGCTACGAAAAAGGAGAAATCCAGGTATTTTACAATTCTGTAAAATTCATTTACTTTTGGTTTTGTTTGAGGTTAAGCCAGAAAAATCTCATTGTATTGGTTGTCTGAGGAAAACCAGAAAACTCAGAAAAGAGGGGTTTTTGGATTGTGTAAGCCCAAGTGAAAAAGACACAATTGTAAAGGTTTTTGGTGAACCTGTGAAAACCTATTTGTTAGTGAACGCTAATATCCCCTGTGTGAGGATATTAGGAGTGGAGTAGCTTTTTGTGTGGCTGTTGGAAAACAGTTGGTGTACACACAAGCGAACCACTATAACTCTTTGACTTGTGGTTTGAATGCTTGCTTAATTTTCATATCTTTTATCATTCGATCTTGTGGAATGTACAAGTGGATGTGAATGTTGTAACTATTTACATTTCAAGCAAGTGTGGGGATTGTTGTAATAATTTAGATCTTACTTCTGCATTTAAATTCAATTCCTAGCTATTTCATTTACCTATATTAATATTGAGTCCTTGATCCAAAAGAGGTTCTAGAAATAAGGTTGTCCTACCATAAGCCCTTGTTGATTATGGTGTAAGGTTGTCCTTAGAACTGAATTTTCATCAATCTCTCGATATCTATTTATCAAGGTGATTTAAATTTAGCTTTGAGAATTGATTCATGTTGTAAGGCTATTGGTTTATTTTATTTCCGCTGATTTTAATTTTAATTTGGCATAGTCCTATTCACCCCCCCTCTAGGACATATAGCTTGGCCTTTTCAATACTTAAGTCTAATCTCTAGGAAATGGAGGAGTTCAAGTGCATCTCAATGTTGAGGTTGGAATCCTCATTAGAGTTGTAATCTTAAAAGAGATGGCTTGAAACTCAATGGATTAGAGGCTAGGGATGAGGGATATGCATATGAAATCACCCTACCTCTAGTTACTCCAAAAACCATCAAAATGCCTAAGAACCGACTGCTTTATATAAAACGTTCGAGCTCTAACAGTAAAAAAATGGTCCTGTCGATGCCATCAAAGGTCCTTCGATGTTATCGAAGAGTCTCGTTGATGCCATTGAAGGTCCTTCGATGCCATCGAAGAATTCCAGCAAAATTTTTAGATTGGTTGTTAGACTTCCCTAATTCTCAATCGATGCCATCGAATAGGTCTTATCGATGCCATCGAACATGCCCTCAAATCTGCTATTTTTGGGCTATCTTTTATATAGAAGATCCATACATCTTCTATCCTTCTTTATCATATATTTTTTTTTATCTCTTAAGGCTAAGGGATGATCAAATTGATATTCCTATTAGGTCAAGATCATCTAGAGGCTATATGGTTGTTTTGGGTTAAGGCTTAGGGTCACCAAGGCCACCTGTTTACCTATTCTTGCCGCCTTGATGCTTCTGCTCTATTGTGTCTTTGTTCTTTTCTTTCCAAAGGCTTAACCGACTTTACAACACAACGACTCATGTGATTGCAAACCTGGGTGTAAAAATGAGTGCACTAACAAGAAATGCCATTTCATGGTTCCCAAGGGAATCGTTCTTGGACATATAATTCGTCCATAGGAATTGAGGTGGACAAGGCCAAAATCGATCTTATCTCTAACCTACCACCTCTCAAGAGCATACGCGGCGTGTGATCCTTCTTAGGACACACCGAATTTTACGGACTATTCATAAAGGACTTTAGTCACCTCTCTCGTCCTTTATGTAATCTACTCCAACCATACGAGTGGACTGAGCAATGCCAAGAAGCTTTCACTAAGCTCAAGGGCATGTTGACTACTGCATCTATCATGCAGCCACCCGATTGGAGCATCCCTTTTAAAATTATGTGTGATGCATCCGACTATGCTATTGGGGTGATGTTAGGTGAAAGAAAAGAGAAGAAGCCCTATGTGATTCACTATGCGAGTATAACTCTAAATTCTGCCCAAGTGAACTACTCTATCACGAAGGAGATTTTAGTCGTATTGTTCACTTTCGACAAATTTAGATCCTACTTAATAGGATCCAAATTTATCATTTACATTGATCATGTGGCGCTAAAATATTTTCTTTCTAAGACGGATGCCAAGTCCAACCTGATAAGATGGATCATTTTACTCTAGGAATTTGATTTAGAAATAAGAGATAAAAAGAGAGTAGAGAACGTAGTGTTTGACCATCTTTCAAGACTTGATCTCCCGATTCCCTTAAGATGACACCTATAAACGACATGTTCTCTGATGAACAACTATTTAAACTCTCCCAATTACCTTGGTTTGCTGGCATTTCGAATTATCTTGCCACAGGTTTCACACTAACATATTGGACTGTGCAAGATAAGAAAAAAAAAAATCTTCGCCAAGGTATGTAAGTTTTTCTAGGATGATCCTTATTTGTTTAAATATTGCCCAGACCAAATTCTAAGGAGATGTGTGCAAGACAATGAGCATCAGTGTGTCATCTCCTTTTGTCATTCTCAGGCTTATGGTGGTCACTTTTCTGCTAAAAAGACCATGGCCAAAGTTCTGCAGTGCGGCTTTTACTGGCCGACGATATTTAGAGATACTCATGAGTTTTACAAAGCTCGTGAGAATTGTCATAAACTAGGGGGATTGTCCCATCGAAATATGATGTCACTGAACCCAATTCTTATCATTGATGCATTTGATTACTGGGGCATCGATTTCATAGGGCCATTCCCCCAATCCTTTGGAAATAATTACATTTTATTGGCAATAGACTATGTCACTAAGTGGGTCGAAGCGATCCTGTGTTGGAATAATAATCATAAAACGGTCATTCGATTCTTAAAAGAAAATATCTTTTCTCAGTTTAGAACGCCTTGAATCATCATTAGTGATGAAGGCTCACACTTTTGTAATAGGCCATTTACAAATTTAATGAAGAAATATAGCATCTCTCATAAAGTGAACACTCCATACCATGGGTATACTAGCAGGCAAGTTGAGATTTTCAACAGAGAAATTAAACAAATTCTGAAAAAAAATGGTTAATCCTGACCGTAAGGATTAGTCAATTCGATTGATCGATGCTTTATGGGCTTACCGTGCAACTTATAAAACCCCATTAGAATGTCTCCCTTTAGACACGTCTATTGGAAAGCTTACCACCTGCCTGTGGAATTGGAACATAGATCTTACTGGGCTATCAAAAATATGAATTTTCACTTAGACAACGTTGGCTCGCTACACAAACTTCAATTGAATGAACTCGAGGAAATCCGGAATGATGCATACGATAATTCGAGAATTTACAAGGACGGGATGAAGGTGTTCCATGACAAAAACATCGTTCAAAAATCATTCATAATTGGTCAAAAAGTCCTTTTATACAATTCTCAGTTACCTATTTTTCTGGGGAAACTTCAATCTCGTTGGATTGATCCCTTCATTGTTACGAATGTTTATCCTCATAGGACCGTCAAGATAGAGAATCCAACGAATGACAATATTTTCAAAGTGAACGGACATCGTCTAAAGCCATTTGTTGAGAAATTTGATTCAGAGGATATGTCCATACATTTGATTGATCTTGTTTATTAGGATTGACCTCCTAGTCTGATGGAAGTGTAGTTAGGTTTATTGCTTATTTAGGATTAGGATAGTTTGATTTCGGTTTGTTCATGCTAACCCATCTTCACATTGAGAACTTTGGAAAAGCTTCAATTCTTCTTCTTCACGTATTATCTTCGTATCTCTTCCCATTTCTTTTCATTGTCTCATGTGCATTACATGCTCATATCTTTTACATTGAGGACAATGTAGATTTTAGGTTGGGGGTGTGGAATAGATAAACTAATCAGTGTTTTCTTAGTCTTTGAGCAAAAAATTCTAAAAATTTCCAAATTTTCAAATTAAAAATCTACTCAGAAAAGATAGTTTGTGTAATTAAGAATGCCTTGAGTATGATGATAAGATAAAGATTGAATTTTGAATTGTTTGAGTTTGATCAACTGAGTAAACTATCACTTAAGTTCTTGCATTTGATTGATTAAGAGGATGTTTGAATATCATGTTGATCCAAATCACAAGTCGCATTCAATTTGCTTTCTGTAAATTATGTTAGAATTTCTGATTGTTAGTATGTGAATCATTGATAAATGTGAAGAATTAAGTATGGAGAATTTTATCGACCTTAAAAAGATGAAAAGAACCAGTTAAAAAAAATAGTGAGATCAACAAAAAGGTTATGCATGATGAAAAAGACTAAAAAAGAATGGAAAGAAAAAAATAAAGTCTGAAAAGAATGAATAAAAAGAGACTGTCGATATAAAATCAAAAACTAGAAAAAGAAGGAAAATAGGATAAGTTCAGAATCAGCACTTGATTATTCAATTAGCCTTGAGGTGAGGAGCATGGCTAACATTATGAAATGATAGTATTTTTTTATGGAGAGTAAGTTGGAAATCATTGAGCATGTTGGAAAAACTTGATATATGAACTTATGCTCTTAAGTGATTAATAAATAACCTATTTGATTGATTGCTCACTTGATTCAGCTCTAGGTTTTCAAATTTTCACTCTCACCTATATGGATTATACTCATTCATACTTGTTTAGACAAAAGATTGTTTTTCGAAAGAGGTTTGAACATTGAGAATTGAAGATTATGTCACGCATGTTTTGCTCAAGACTAGCAAAATGCTAGTTGGGGGGGGGGGGGTGTTGAGTGTCAAATATTGCATATTTTCCCTGTTTATATCTTGGTTTTATGAACATCATAATGCTTTATGGGTATATTTTATACATGTTTGTGTTGCGAGGTGAATCTGAGAGTTTGGATTGAAAATAATGTTAAAAGCATGAATTTAATGCTTAAGAATCACTAAGGTAAAGGATGGATCTTAGGAGACCAGGAATGAAGAATTCACATGCCAAAGATTCAAAGAAATCAAGTACAAAGGACGAAGAAAGGACTCGAAAGATTTCAGAATTCGCAACAGAAAATAGACAGGTTCATCCGACCGAAATCATACAAAATAGTCCAACAACCAATGATGGAATTCAGAGCTAATTCAGTCCGACCGAAGGAAGGATTCGGTGCGACGAAAATTGCAAAAAAATCTCCAGCAAAGAACGATGAATTTCGGAGTTAATTTGGCTCGACCGAGGATTAATTCGGTCCAACCGAAACTTAAGTTCAGCCTGACCGAACACAAGCTTGGTGTGACCGAAATCGGGCAACTGATGAAATAGAATCCTGTCATGATTTGAACTCGACTTCGGTCCGACAGATGCATAATGCTATTGCGTAAATTTGAGGCGATTTTAAGGTCGGTTTTCAAAAATTCCAAGGCGGTGCGAAAGATAGTGTTTCATAGCTATAAATAGGAGTCCCTAAGACGTCCCAAATAATCTTCTAGGGTTTAAGGAGTGGAGCCAAAGGGTGGAGAAGCTTCCCAAGAGTTTTTCTTCCTTTTCCTTAGTTTATTTTCATGTTTTATTTAAGAGTTTGTGGTTTAATCATGTCTATAGTTAACTAAACCTCTTAGCTAGGGCTAAGAGGTAAAGCTTGTAGTGTATTGGGATGATTTTCTTACTTTGATTCTTATTTTTGTTGAACTTCATTGATTTCTAGTTTAATATTAACGAAATATTTTTAGTTTTCTATGATTTATTGTGACTTAAATTACAATAGATGTTGTGATAGCTTTAGATATCTTCTTTTCCTGTTTTGAGATTGTGAGATTGTTAAATCCTGTTGTTCACCATCTTCTCTTAGGCATGGCAGGGTGATGGAATCCCTTCCAATCATCACAATACTCTTTCATGTATGGCTCGATCAATGAAAAGTTTAAACTTGGTTTAATTGCTTTATCTTCCAATTGGATAGGATAAGACTCCAATTCCAATTGTGTCTCTTATATCAAGCAAGGTAGCATCTTGATAGCTACAAGTGGATCCTTGACACCCTAGTTCCCACCTTTACATTCATAAGTTTTAATCAACATTATTCACACTCACTTTCAATTATTTCATAATTCAGATTTAGATCTTCATATAGTTCTAGTTCTAGGTATTTTCAAAATACGTACAAGTTTAGTCCCTGTGTATTTGACCTCAGTCTTACCGAGTTATTACTACATCGCGACCCTACACTTTGGGTTGTGAACAAACGAACACCATCGGCAACACAATACATTATCGAGGGAAGTTCAATTGGCAATGCAATTCCATTGCCACCAATGCCTCCTCCGCAGTGTAATCTGCTTTTGGTCCCTATGTCAAAAATGAGAAATGTGCCACCTCCTATGGAAGTTAGGCAACCCAATCGAGAGGTTAGGAATTTTATACCTAAAAACAAGAATCAGTGGTTGTCAGAGGATTTAATCCCCAACAGTTTCCTAGATTCCAGGATAATGTAAATCGATTTGGTCTAGATAACCCACCAACCTTAGAGCCTCAGCGGATTGATCGTGACTAGATTGTACAAATGGTCCAGGAGATTTCTGGCCAAGTGCTCAGTCATAACAATATCCTGGTATATCACAAGCCGTTCCCCAAGTAGATAGATCAGCAACATCGATTGTCAAAGAACTATCGACCGAGTTTTGCTTTGTTTTCAGGTGAGCCCGTGTTGAGGGTCAAATATTGTATATTGAACCCCATTTATATCTTGACTTTACAAACATGATATTGCTTAATGTCCTAGTTTACTCATGTTTGTGTTGCAAGGTGAATTTAAGAGCTTAGATTGGAAACGGTGCTAAAGGCATGAATTTGACACTCAAAGATCACCAAGGCAAAGAATGGATCTTAGGAGACAAAGATTGAATATATTACAAGGTCCTTAGATTCAAGAAAACCAAGTGGAGAATGAACGAAGCCAAAATAACAAGTGCAGAATACATATTGACTGTGTCATCGAACACTGTTTGATGACATCGAGGACACATTTGATGACATCGAACACAGGTCGATGACATCAAATTTATGAAGGAAAATCGAGTTGGTCACTGGATAAATTGAAGACGTTTTTCGATGACTCGAGAACTAGTTTGATTACTCAAAGCTTTACTTGATGACATCAAAGACCTGCTCGATAACATCGAATTTTCTGTAAATTTTCGGTAAAACTCGTTGGACACATTGGACACCATTTTCGATTACTCGAAGCACTCCTCGATGACATCACATTTATTAAAGAAATTGAATAAACTCTCTAGACTATTTTGGACACATTATCGATTTCTTAAACAACTCTCGATGACATCGAAGGCCTTTTCAATGACATCAAAGGTAGGTTCGATGACATAGAAGGTTACAGAGTTCAGATGAAGCTACAAAAGCACGGAAAAACCACGTATAAAAGATACATTTGATGACATCGAAGCCTGTTTGATGTCATCGAATGAATTGTGCGATGTTACACGGAGTGCGTAAATTTGAGGCAGTTTCTGGATTTTTCCGAAGAGGCGTAAAAGGAGGTGTTGCGCAACTATAAATAGGAGTCCCTAGGGCATCCCTAAACATTTAGCAAATCATTCTATGGTTTAGAGGAGAGAAGGAAAAGGGCGGAGAGCCGTCTCCAAGCATTTTTCTTCTTTCTTAGTTTTTCATGCTTTCTTCTAGGGTTTTAATTACAATCATGACTATGGTTGGCTAAACCTTTTAGCTAGGGCTAAGTGGTGAAGCTTCTAACGTGATGGGATGTTTTCTATTGCTTTGATTCATGTGTATGTTGAGCTCTCTTTGATTCTAGTTTGATATTTAAGAAATACTTTCAATTTTTAATGGTTTATTGTGACTCAAATTATAGTAGATCTGCGATAGCTTTGAGTATCTCTTTTCATGTATTAAGATTGTGAAATTAGGAAATCCTGTTGTTCACCATCATCCCCTGGGCATGGTTGGATGATGGAATCCCTTCTAATCTTTATGATTCTCTTATGTTTAGTTATGAGATTGGTATATCCTATTGTGAGCCATTATCTCCTGGGCATGATTTTGTGATGGAATCACTTCCAGTTCTCACAACTCTCATCCATTGAGAATTAGGTCAAAGGAAGTTCGGATTTGGTTTTACTGAGATATCTTCCAGCTGGATAATATGGGACTCTGATTTTAGTTGTTTCCTTGAGTCAAGCATAGATCGTCCTAATCACTATAAGTGGATCCTTGGAAACCCTAGTTCCCACCTTTAATTTCTTAAAATTTTCATTAAATCTTTCACAATTACTCTCTTTAATTTCTGGTTTAGATTCACATCTTCTTCTAGTTCTACTTCTAGTTGCTTTCAGAATTACTTATGAGATTAGTCCTAGTGGATTTGACCTCGGTCTCACTGAGATTATTACTGCATCGCGACCCTACACTTGGGGTTGTGAACAGCCCGGTCAGTCGACCATCAAGCATGTTGGTCGCTTCACAATGCAATGTGGAGAATTGGCCAACAATGACTATTGTAAGTTACATTTGTTTGACCATTCACTCACCGATGCGGCCTTCACTTGGTACTCAAATTTGCTACTAGACTCGATACATAATTGGAAAGAGATGGAAGAGAAATTCCATGCTCAATTCTTTTTTAAGAATAGAGATATTATCATGGCCGATCTAGTATGGTTCTGACAGTTTCCTGGGGAATCATGCGAGAGTTATATTATGTGGTTCAAGCGGGCGAAGAGCCATTATAAAGTTGTCATGACTGAGGCCGAGTTTGTGCAACTGGCACAACACAGTCTCAAATGTAAACTTCGTAAGAAATTCATAGGTACAAAATTTGTTGATTTGTCTAACCTGACAAAAAAGGTC
This sequence comes from Magnolia officinalis, assembly GCA_021015155.1. Classification (NCBI taxonomy): domain Eukaryota; kingdom Viridiplantae; phylum Streptophyta; class Magnoliopsida; order Magnoliales; family Magnoliaceae; genus Magnolia; species Magnolia officinalis. The sequence continues at coordinate 23,848,464 of JAJHSJ010000013.1, read as the reverse complement.
TCTCGTTACTAAGAACTCCTAAAAAAAGAAGTCAGGCAAAATAACTCATCATTAGGGACGTATTACAATGGTCCCAATTACGTGATTGCAATTGTTGAAATAGTGGCCAAGTAGCCATTAGTATTTTCTACATTGGTCAAAGAGGAGTCGACCACTTTGATCACACCAAAGCCTTAAAGGGTTTACACCTTTGATATTACCAGATCTAAAGAGGTGTTTGACATTTTGTTGGCCGTAAAATTCATTAAAATTCCTATGAACCATAAGATATCTTCAGCAGATGAATTGCAGAAGATCGAGTACCGTATATGGCACGCAACTCGGTCACATTCGACTAACAAATATATTGTGTTCCGGAACGTTATCTTGGACCACATCAATTGAGGACTATTGAAATTTCTGAAAAAGGGCAAGGAGATAATGTTGATTGACACTGATCCATTCCATTCAATATTGAAGTAAACATGGTTACCGGCAACCTGAGGGATTGGCTGCGACTGAAGGTTGATCTTGGCCCTAGTAAGCAGCGAAATGCGCCATATCGACACATGCAAGGGCATCGACGGTTCCCTTATCCTAGAAATGATCAATTGGATATTGTCACAAGAACCCATCGGGACCCTCAACATTGCGATTGATGTGCTCAAAAAATTGTCTCTTAATGGGAAGACCCTGCCAAACATTGATGGAAATGTCGCTACACTGCCATTTAGCCAAGTAATGGCCCCGACTGTCGTCAATGTCCACAGATGGCCCCCAAATGGCTGCTTGCATTGGGGGCCACCCATGTCGAGAATGGATAAACCCCCTACCATGCATGAAGGAGTTTGAAAATGGGTCATGCAACCAAAGTTTCCTATAGTACTAGAAGCATTGACATGAACCTAGAAGCACCAATGATAGAGACAGCGAGCCACCGCAAGAAGAGGATTAGGAAGAAAGATGATACGTCCTCGACAAGAAACGACTGTGCCTAAGCCTTTCAGGAGGATTCCTGAAGAACAAGTGATAGTAAACACGGTTGAAGTTGTGTTGTTTAATACAGTGCAAAGAAAGGATTCAGATGCTTGTGATGACACGGATCGGTCGAAGAACCTTAAAGAGGAAGATAATTGCAGTAACTTATCAGATTACCTCATTGAAGAATGCTTCCCAACAGATGAATGGTTGGCCAATGAACTGTCATTGACCGCTAATGCATTGAAGATCACCTTGTCGGTAGACCCGTCGGCTGGGCTTGTGGATGATGAATATGATAGTTAAATAAAAAAGATGGAATCTGAGACACTATGGGGCAATGTTTGGGTGATGAAATTGTGTTTGGGACGTTGCCCCTAGTGACATTCTATTGTGACATGGTCTTTACCTTGCCATCCATTTTTCAGGAAAGGCCTACTCAGCCGAATAGGATGACTAGTGATGTGGAAGAATATACCCCACCAGTAATCATACAACACGCTTTTTTCTATTTAAGGAAGGAGTTGGAAGTGAGTTTAAGGATGATAAAGTACCACAGGTCAACATGGTCACGGTGGAGGTAAGGGATGTGTTCGAAAGGGTAATCATATCAGCCTACAGGATGACGTAACACCTCAAGTCATTGTACATATCAGCCCATCTGGATGGATGGCCTATTACCAGGATTATGGTCGACAATGGGGCTACAGTTAACCCGTTGTTATGGAGAATGATGGCTAAGTTGGGGAAGACTTTGGCTGATTTGATTCCATCAAATGTAATGGTCAGTAACTTCGCTGTTCATGTAACAAATACCCATGGTGTCTTGCTGGTCGATATGACTGTAACCACCAAAACCATTTTAGTACCATTCTTTGTTGTTGACACATCATTGAGCTACAATGCGCTATTAGGGAGGGATTGGATCCACTCATTTGCATGCTTCCAATCCTGTCTACAACAGTTTGTAATTTTTTAGAATCAAAACAAGGTCAAGCTAGTCTTGCCGATAATAAGCCCTTCCTGGCTACTTCAAATGCCATCGAAGCTTATTATTATGGGGAAGATGTGGGACCGATCAGGTTCACCGGGAGAAACAAATTCAACTGCCCTATCGATATATCGGTAAAAAATAACCCAGATAGTATCATGTAGGCCATCTTAGATGTAACTCGAGTCAATGACACTTGGCCAAGGGACATCGTTCCTTGTCAGCCGGTTTCGGGTTGCACTATTAAAGAGATCCCATGATCGGAACACGAAGGGATAAGGTCAACCAGGTTGACCTTACGACCAGAATAAGCAGGCTTGAAGAAAGCCTACGGGAAATGGATGACGATTGTTTTGTGAATCTAGTCGAGGTGGAGGAATCGGCTGAAGAAGACAACATTGGACTTGAAGAAGCACCTAAGAAGATGGAAGATTCTTGGCCTTAAGTTCAGGATCCTTTGGTTGAGATCAATTTAGTAACATAGCAGGACCTAAAGCCGACATTCATCAGTGACTAATTAAAGCTGCCCGAAAAGGAGAAATTAGTGAAACTACTTTGTGAATTCACTGATTGTTTCGCATGGGATTATCATGAAATGCCAGGGCTTGATCGATCCCTGGTTAAGCACTAATTGCCCATAAAAAAGGTTATCGGTCGTACAAACAGCCACCTAGGTGGATGACGACCGAGGTTACCCTCAGGATCAAAGAGGAAATAGAACGACTTCTGAATGTCGGTTTTATTCAACTGATTAAGTATGACGAATGGATGTTGAATGTGGTCTCAATAATGAAGAAGAACGGTAAGTTGAGGGTATGCATCAATTTTAGGAACTTGAACTTGGCTACACCAAAGGATGAATACCCCATGCCGGTGGCCGATTAGCTCATCGATCGGGCTGCTAGGCATGGAGTTCAAATTCCAACAATGCAATTCTCAAAATTTTGCGAGAATATAGCCAACCGAATTGGACATTCGGCCAGCAGAATTTTGCCTTAGGCCAGCTAAATTTTGGATAAATATTATCCCGCGCAATTCGATAGCCGTTAGAACAAATTTGGTGGAATCCTGTTAGTCGAACCTATTCTTTGGCTAACCGAATTTCTATATCCTTTGGCTATAAATAGAGGCATTCTCTCATTCTAAATTACAACAAAAAATCACTATAAACCTTTTGCAAGTGAGAGAGAAGCTTAAGCCCTCGTCAAGCTAATTGTGCAGTATTTATATATTTATTTTATGCTTATTCAATTCTCTTTCTCAAGATAATCTCAATCATATTCTATAGAGTAGTCTATACTTCACTTAAGAATTAAGAGAATCGAATCAGCAGGAGTAGGGTTTTTTATTTTCTGAAATACTTTAGAACCCTATACTCTTTCTGATTAGGCGAATATTGCCTCCTCTACATTCAAGAAAGAAGATCTCTGCTATAAGCTTTTTGTGCATCTTCGAATCTACATTTGAAGATAAGTACACTATTTATTTTATTTAATTTAGGTTTTTCTGAGATAGCCTATGAAAATCTCAGTGGGTTTTTGTTTGTGATAGCCTGTGGAAAGCACGAAGTGGGTTGTTTTTGTGATAAGCCCTTGAAAATCACAAAAGGGGTTTTATTGTGGTGAGCCCGTGAAAATCACAAGGAACCGTATAAGGTTGTTAAGGTGAACCTATGAAAACCTTGAAATAATGGAAGCCAAAATTATGAGGGTAGTAATTTTGGGAGTGGAGTAGGTGTGGTTTTTTAAGAACTGAACCATTATAACCCCTTGTGCCTTGTAGTGAATGCTTATTTCCTTTTGGTGATGAATGTTTGTTGAATGTTGTATTTAAAAAAAATCTTCTCTTGCTAGTTTGAAAGATTGATTTTAAAGACATTCGTTAAATAAGGTTGTCTTGTCTAATATTTTAGGTGAAGGTTGTACTACGAATTATTTAGAATCAAGGTTTCAGTACTTAAGCGATCGAGATTTTCTTATTCCTTATATATTTTGCTTTTATTTCAATTATTTGGCATCGTCCTATTCACACCCCCCCCCCCCCCCCCCCCTTTTAAGACATCAATAGCTCATTTTTTCAAGTGGCATCAGAGAGATGTTGCTCTTTTTGGGATTTACTTCATAAAGTTATATCCATAACTATAAAATGTCAAATTTCAAGAGTTTATCCATTACTAGGCCACCTCCATTTGATGGCTCAAACTATTCTTATTGGAAAGCTAGGATGAGGATCTTCCTCAAATCCATTGATGAAAGTGCGTGGCAAGCCACTGTAACGCAATGATGCCTCCTACGATGGAAGTAATAGCTGAAAATGGAACCACATCCATGAAAGAAATTGCATATACTTTTTAGACGTCTGTTCAGAAAAGTGAAAGTAGTGCTAATGTAAAGGACGTAAATGCAATAACTTGTGCTCTATTGTCAGATGAATTTAAAAGAATTATTTCCTGTGATACAACTAAACAAGCATGTGATATTTTAAAAATGACACATGAAGGAACCAGTATTGTCAAAAAATCTAAGATTCAAATCTTCACAACCAAATTTGAAGAAATTCCTACAGAAGAAATGAGTCTTTTATGAACTTCTATACGAAACTAAATGACATAGTGAATTCCATATGGGGTCTTGGATATAGAATCCTTGAAAACAATGTCTACGTAAAAATATTGTGATCACTTCCTAATAGGTTTAATTTGAAACTTACTTCTATACAACAATTGAGGGATACCGATACTATAAAGGTTGAGAAGTTAGTTGGTTCTCTTCAAACTAATGAGTTGAATTTTGTTGAGACTCAAATATTACATATTTAACCCTTCAATTACATTACTTTTCCTGACATTTAATTAATAATTTGATTTAATTATATACATTTTTGTCACGCGAGGTGATTCAAAAGCTTATGATAAATACGAGCTTAAAAGAATGGATTTAGAGCTCAAAAGAAGACAATGAAGAATTGAAGATTTAAAATTCATTAATGAAGACTTCACATGCCAAAGATCCAGGAAACCGAGTGAGGAATGAAGAGAATTGAAGATTTGAAGTGAAGAAAAGGAATCCTGAAAATTGTCCTGAAAAAAGATATTCTGAAATTTTGGGGCCAGAAAAACATAGTTCTTAAAAAGTGTCAGAATAGACTTCGATGACATCAAAGGTATAATTGAAGCCAGTTCGATGTCATTGATAAATTCAAGAATTTTTGGGCTAAAATCGCTAGACAGTTTTGGACGATTCTCGATGACATTAAAGCCATCTTCAATGACATTAAAAGTTTCATCGAAGGTTACGCAGATTTTACACGAAGTGCATAAATTTAAGGCAGTTTGTGGATTTTTCCAACTCGATGCAAAAGTTGGAGTTCCACAACTATAAATAGGAGTCCTTAGGATGTTTCAAGGCCTCTTCTAGGGTTTAGAAAGGTTTCAAGGAGCATAACAAAAGGGTGGTGCAGCCGCCAAAGAGTTTTTCTTCTTCCCTACTTTATTTTTCATGCTTTGTTTAAGAGATTTAGTTTCAATCATGTCTATGGTTGGCTAAACCTCTTAGCTAGGGCTAAGAGTTGAAGCTTGTAGCGTGTTTGGATGATTATCTTACTTTGATTCTCATTCTTGTTGAACCTCATTGATTTCTGTTTGATATTAAAGGAATATTTTCAATTTTTTATGTTGATTGTGACTCAAATTACAATAGATGCTGTGATTGCTTTGGATATCTTCTTTTCCTATTTGGAGATTATGAAATTGGTAAATATTGTTGTTCACCATCGTCTCCTGGGCATGGTAGGGTGATGGAATCCCTTTCAATCATCACAATTCTCCTCCATTGAGAATTAGGTCAATGAAAAGTTCAAATTTGATTTAAATTACTTTATCTTCAATTGGATAGGATAGGATTCTGATTCCAGTTGTGTTTCTTGAATAAAGGTAGCATCTTAATAGCTATGAGTGGATCCTTGGCACCCTAGTTCCCACCTTTAAATTCGTAAGTTTTAATCAACATTATTCACCATTACTCTCGATTATTCAGATTTCAATTTCGATCTTTTTCTAGTTCTAGTTTTAATTATTTTCAGAATACGTACAAGTTTAATCCCTATGGATTTGACCTCGGTCTCACCGAGTTATTACTACATCACGACCCTGCACTTGGGGTTGTGAACAAGTTTTTGGCACCGTTGTTGGGGATTATGGCTACATTTTTCTGGAATTAATTGGAATTAGAATTAGGTTAAGATTAGGGTAAACTTTTTGCTTTGTTTTTAAGTTAAGATTTTTTTTTTCTAAAATTGTTTTTAGAAACTGTCATTGTTTTCTATTTTGTAAGACTTAACATAGCAACCCCAATCCGGTAACCTCTTTCCAATTCTCTCTATCTTTTCTATATTTCTTATTTTCTTTATTTAGTTTTCTTTTTCTTAGGTTTAGTTTTGTTTAGTTATTTAAATGCTAAGAGTGTTTCATGCCTAAGTGGGTCCGTGATAACACTCTATGTCTTTTGAGTGAAGGAGGATTAGCTGAAGGGTTGCCTATCCATCATAGGATTAGACACCACTTAAGACCCTCTAAGTTAATAAAAGTGATGGCTACAAAACAACCTCAACATCTAGTTGAGGAAGTTGAAGATGAGAATGAGGTGCATCATACACCCCCGCCTCGTACTCTACGAGATTATTTACAATCGGTGGGGGTAAGTATACCTTCCTACATGATATTCCCATTACGTTAAACCTGGAATGATACAACTACTTCCTAAATTCTATGGACTAGAATATGAAAGTCTATACTTGCACATTAAAGAGTTTGATGAGATAGTCGCCACATTACACTTTCCAAACGTGTCTGAAGATATAGTGCAACTTAAATTGTTTCCTTTCTCATTGAAGGAGAAAGTGTTCACCACCCCAAGTGTAGGGTCGTGATGTAGTAATAACTCGTGAGAACGAGGTCGATTCTACAGGAATTAAACTTGTATGTATTCTGAGAAGAACTAGAACTAGAACTAGAAAAAGATTCTACTCTAAATATGGAATAAAAGAGAGTAATTGTGAAAGATTTATCAGATATCAAAAGTGAACTAGAGCACCAAGGATCCACTTGTATGATCAGGGACCCCTCTTACTTGATTCAAGTACCACAATTGGAATTGGAGTCCTATCCTATCAAATTGGAAGATATAACAATTAAGATCAAATATGAACTTTCCTTGACTTAATTCTCAATGGAGGAGAATTATGATAATTGGAAGGGATTCCATCACCAAACCATGCCCATGGGATGATGGCAAACAATAGGATTTACCAACCCCACAATCTCAAAATTAGGAAAAGAAGATACTCAAAGCTATTGCAGATTTACTGTAATTTGAGTCACAACAAACCATTAAAAACAGAAAGTACTCCTTAAATATTAAATTAGAATAAAAAAAAGGTTCAATATAAACATGAATCAAAGCAAGAGAAACATCCCATCACACTACAAGATTCACCTCTTAGCCCTAGCTAAGAGGTTTAGCCAACCATAGACATAATTGGACCAAATTCTCTTAAGAAAAACATGAAAACAACTAAGGAAGAAGAAAAGAAACTCTTGGCGACGACTTTTCCACCCTTTTGCTCCACTCCTTAACCCTAGAAATGCCTAGGAACATTCTAGGGAGTCCATTTATAGTTGTGGAACTCCAACTTTCACACCTAGTTGGAAAACTCTAGAAACTGCCTTAAATTTACGAAGTTTTCCAAAATAGACTTCACTCTGCGCAATTTCACAGAATGACCTAGAGTTTCAGAATATGCTTCTTCAGGAAAATTTCAGTAATATGTTTATTTTCATGACAATTTCAGGATTCATTTTCGTCACTTCAAATATTTGATTCTCTTCATTCCTCACTTAGTTTTCTTGGATCATTGACATGTGAATTCTTCAATCTTGGTCTCTTAAGATCCATCTCTTGCCTTGGTGATTCTTGAGCATCAAATCCATGCTTTTAGTACCCTTTTCAATCCAAGCTCTTAAATTCACCTTGCAACACAAACACAAGTAAAATAGAACATTAAGCATTATCATGTTCATAAAAATAAGATATAAATGGGGGATAATATGCAATATTTGACCCTCAACACAATCCCTAACCAGCATTTTGTTAGTCCCGAGCAAAGTATGCGTGAAATAAATCTCAATGCTTAATGTTCAAAACCTCTCTAGGAAAACAATCTTTTATACACCCAAGTATGAATGGGTAGAATTAAGATAAGAAAGTGGGGTTTTGAAAACTTAGAGCCAAACCTCCTAAGCAACCAATCAAGTAAAAATTTTTTGTCCATTAAATCGAGCATAATTTGTATAACAAGTTTTTCAATGTGCTTCAGTGAAAATCAACTTCTTGTACGAATACTATTAGTTCATCATATTAACCATACTCATCACTTCAAGATCAGTTTGAAACTCAAGTACTGATTTCGAACTTATCTCCCTTTCCTTCTTTTTCCAGTCTTTGATTTTATATCGACGGTCAATTTTTTATTCATTCTTTTTATTTTTGCATTCTTTTCCATATTTTTGCGTTCTTTTTATTCCTTTTCATGACCTCTTTGTCGATCTTTTTTTTTTTTTTTTTTTTTAAACTGGTTCTTTTCTTCTTTTAAGGTGGATAAAATTCTCCAGAATCAATTTTCACCATCTATCAATGATTTACATACTAACAATCAGAACTTCTAGCATGTCTTACAGAAGATAAATTGAATGTGTCTTTTGATTTAGATTAACATGATATTCAAACTATCTCTTAATCAGTTGAGCGCAAGAACTTAGGTGATAGATTACTTAGTTGATTAAACTCTAACAATCCAAAATTCAATCTTTATTTTTATCATACCCAACGCATTCTTAAAGTACACAATTCATCGCTTCCCAAATAGATTTCAAGTTGAATGTTTTCAAAACTTTTGCTCAAAACTGAGAAAACACTGATTAGTTCACCTAATCCCCCATCCCCAACCGAAAAATCTACATAGTCCTCAATGTAAAATAAATATGCATGTAATGCAAAAGAGGCAATGAAAAGTGAAGGGAAGTGATGGAAAGGTAATACCTGAAGAATGAATTTTTAGGCTTTTCAAATGGTCTCAGTGAGAAGATGAGTTAGCACAAGAATTAAACCAACAGAAAGCAAATTATCCTAAACAACGGAAAGAAAACTATCCTAATCCTAAATCATAGAAAGCAAATAAATCTACCTATACCTCCGCCAGACTAGGAGATCAATCCTGGTAAACAGGGTCAATCAGAGGTATTGACATGTCCTCTGAATCAATTTTTTTAACAAATGGCTTTAAACGATGTCCATTTACTTTGAATTCATTGCCATTGTTTGGATTCTGAATCTCGATAGCCCCATGAGGATGAATATTAGTAATAGTGAAAGGGCTGGTCCAACGATGTAACGACTCGAAAATTTCCGTGCAATGGCCCGAGTACCACCTCGACTAGAAATCACTTAGGATTAAATCCATTAGAAATTTGACAAAGTTAACTAAGTGCTAAACTAGATTAGCCATGAAATCTATTTGAATCGCTTCAAATACGATCTACAAGACCCAAAACTTGTAGAATCGTTGACGGTAGGTTACCCTAAAGTTAGGATCAAACTCATTACCCGACTGCTCTCGGGAGTACATTGAAACTCTGTATTAGGTCTGGACCGCACATCGGGAGTCTGAATAATATGAAGTTAAGAATTTAGGACCGCCTCACTGGGCTTGACAACCATCTCGGAAATCAAATCCAAACAGTGTCCCACAGCTGTTCGCTTGAGTCCGGAGCGAGAGAGTGTGAGAACACTTGTTTTCTTTACAAAATAAATATCTTGAATAGTAATCTGGCACGTGTCGCTTATGGACATTTTGTAAGTAACTAGACCGTTTGAATCTGACCCAAATACACCCTCGGATCAGGAAAAATTTCATAAACATATCCATGTACTTGAATTTTGGATCGAGACCCACCAACCGTTGAACTGAAACTGGTCCACCACGAGTGATCTGGCAATCCAACTGAAATGAAAACTTAACTTTACCTGGATCCAAGGTTGATGAGCTTAAGTCCGACCTTTGGCTCAAGGAGGCCCACCAGAAATCCTCCGTTGAGCTGAAACAGTGTCACTTTGTTTATAACCCAAGTATACCTTGACCTTAAGTCTAGTTTAGTGCATTTTTAGGCTATATAAGGACCTTAGAAGTCTCTCTCTCACAGCCATACGAATTTGAGAGAAACCCTAGAGAGAGAAGTGAGAAAAGAGAGAGAAAGAGTGAGAGAAGTGGGAGAAACTCCCTGCTACTATTTCCTGCCGCTACCCAAGCTCCACCACTCCGTTCTTGTAGCTATCTCAGCGATACCGACTTCTTTTTGAGGTAAGAAACCCTAACCCTAGTCTGTTTTGGGGTGTGAAGGTTGTAGGTTATGAAATAGCTAACCTATTTCATTCTTTAGGCTACCAAACTACCAAATACGGAGGCTTATCAAACCTAGTTGATTCATTGCGATTCTACGGTATAAGGTGAGGACTTTAGGTGTATAGGTTACAGTTTTCAATGCTTTCAATGTCAGATAATGATAGATTCATGATCTGTATGCAATTGCACATGTACAAAGTGCTGTTTGTTTCCCATTTCGATTAAAGATGTAGAATATGAAATTTTACATATTCAAGGTATTCGTAGAAAATACCGTATAAGTATAAATTTTGGAAATGTGTTTACCATGATTATTTGTTGCATGAATATAATATATATGGATAAAATACTTAGTTGGCAAAAGTACTTGCCATAATACACGATTTGCTAATATACACTATGTATGTAGAAATTGTGTATTCTAGAAAGTACCGTATACGTATATATTTTGGAGATGTGTTTGCCATGACTATTTGTTGTATGAATATGTTATATATGCGTAAAATACTTGCTTGGCGAAAGGATTCGCCCTAATATATGTTTTACTAACATACACTATGTATGTTGAAATAATGTATTCTAAATGTTTGTGAAAATACTTGTGAGAGTAAGTGTTTGGATGATGGTGCCTTATGTAGGTGTTGAGATGGGATTCTCAACTACCTTAGAGACATATATGATTTCCTCCATGTGGTTGTTTACTTTAACCACTTACTTATGAAATATATGTGTTTGTATTCCTATTTATATAGTGCTTTATAATATGCTTTATAACATGCTTTATAACATGTTTTATAACATGCTTTATGACATGCTTGTTAACATGCTTGAATTACTTTGTTTATTATGCTTTACACCACATGTTATGAATAAGGATTGATTAAGTTTGGGACTACATCCACGAAAGATGTGTTTGACGAACCCGAGTCGTACTTCAGTTGGCGACAGTGGTTAGGCCACACGAAGTGTTAATGCACTTCATGTCGTTCAGTTGATTGTGCGCTTGAGCTAGTCAGGCTCATCAAGTAACCCGATATGTCTAATGTATGTTCACCATATTTGGTCGCTACTGCTTGAACCTAGGGTACCAAACTTACCAGTGAAATCCCATTAACCATGGTACCTCGATCCGCTAAGACTCATGAGCCGGGCATGGTGGCATGGGACACCGTGGTTGAGCTGTCGGCCTACGCTAGGGCCACGTGCCTCCCCATAGTGACTAACCAGACTCGTGAGCCGATTATGGTGGTATGAGACACTATATTCATGTTGTCGGCCTACATTGATAAGGTGATGGGGGAGTGGTGTAACCATTGTGCGTAACAGCCCTGACAACCCTTTGTAGTGACCTCGAGCATACTCTGAATTTGCGGTGAGGCGACGAGTATTGCCGCAGTGTATAGAGTATGAACTAGGCCTGTATCTGTATAGTGATGAACCGTTAAGAAGGTGATGGGGGAGTGATGTAACCTTTGTGCATAACAGCCCTGACAGCCTTTGCAGCGACCTAGAAATACACCATCGTATGAGATTAACTAGGATTGACGACCCTAGAATGGATCATGTTTGGGAATGATACAAGGGAAGTACCTTAGTTTCCCAATACTGTTGTTTGAAATGGACTAATAATTACTTGGTAATCATGCTCATCATCGCACTGCATGTGCCTGGTAGATTGGAGCACTGAGGGATGAACGCATTCGCGAATGTAAGATGGTATCGCATGAGGGTGGTTTGGCAAGGGAATTCATCATGTCATTTCATACTTGCATTTAATAAGAGTAGTTAGGATTGTTTGATTGTACTGCTTTATCATTACTGCTTGACTGAATTGATAACATGTTAACCTATGCTTTATTGTTCCATTGAGTTAGCTACTCACTCCCACATTACGGGACGGTGTTGTACACACCAACCAGACTCTGTCTCAGGTATAGATGATACGTCGATTTTGGAGGCGGAGCCAGACTACAATGAGGACCAAGACGAGTTCTCATACATGCAGTACTCTGACGGCTTTGCTTAGGCCGACTAGATTGCGGGGATTTCAGGATCTATCTTTTATTTGTATTTTGACCTTTTGATTCAGAAACAATACATGTATATGGATACTCAGTTAGTGTTCATACTCTGGAGTTCATGATGGTTTTGTTTCCTTACATACCTTATATATACAGTTTCAGTCTTCCACTTGCCTTTATACAATTGATCTAGAGTATGAATTACTGTTTTGGTATAATCTCACTCATGTTTATTGCACTGACACAGACAACATTTAATCTTCATCATCTATGTTGCATAAGTGATGATCTGGAACTCGAGAGTTGAGTTGCTACTCGACCCTCGAATTTCAGGGCGTTACAAACGATATCGAAGTTTACCTAGAAAAAGGTGTAACCGAGAATTATACAAAAGGACTTTATGACCTGGTGTGTATGGTTTTTAAAGAATGTGTTGATCATGAAATATCTTCATCTTGTCCTTGTAAATTCTCGAGTTCTCATATGCATCATTCTGGATTTCTTCCAGTTAATTTAACTGAAGTTTGCGCAGCAGGCCAATGTTGTCCAAATTAAAGTTCAGATTTTTAATCATCCAATAGGCCCTATGATCTAACTCCACAGGCAAGTGACAAGCCTTTCCATAGACATGTCTAAAGGGAGACATTCCAATAGGGGTCTTAAATGTAATACGGTAAGCACATAAATCATTGGTCAATCAGATTGACCAGTCCTTACGGTCAGGATTAACCGTTTTTTTCCAAAATATGTTTAATTTCCCTATTGAAAATTTTGGCTTGCCCACTTGTTTGTGGGTAGTATGTAGTGCTCAATTTGTGGGAGATGCCATATTTCTTCATTAAGTTCACAAATGGCCTGTTATAGAAATGTGAACCTCCGTCACTAATGATGGCTCGAGGCGTTCCGAACCGAGAAAGGATGTTCTCTTTTAAGAATTTAATGACCGTCTGATGATCATTTTTCCAGCACGGGATTGCTTTGACCCATTTAGTGACACAGTCTACTACGAGCAATATATATATATATATATATAAATTTATGAAAGATTGGGGAAATGGTCCCATGAAATCGATGCCCCAACAATCAAATGCTTCAATGATCAGAATGGGGTTCAAGGGCATCATATTTCGACGGGACGATGCTCCCAATTTCTAACAACAACCACAAGATTTGCAAAACTTATGAGTATCCTTGAATATAACAGGCCAGTAAAAGCCGCACTGCAGAATTTTGGCCATGGTCTTTTTAGCAGAAAAATGATCACCACAGGCCTGAGAATGACAGAAGGAGATGACACTTTGGTGTTCATTATCTGGCAACATCTCCTTAAGATTTGGTCTGGACAATATTTGAATAAATACGGATCATCCCAGAAGAATTTACGTACCTCGGTAAAGAATTTCTTTTTATCTTATGTAGTCCAATGTGTCGGCGTGGAACCTGTGACAAGATAATTAGCAATATCCGCAAACCAAGGTGATTGAGAGACTTCAAACAATTATTTGTCAAGGAACATGTCATTTATATGTGTCGTCTCAAGGGAATCAGAGAGATAAAGGTGGGAAAAGTGGTCAGCCACTACATTTGCTTCTAACTTATTATCTTTTATTTCTAAATCAAATTCCTGGAGTAGAAGGATCCATCTTATCAAGCGGGGCTTAGCATCATTCTTAGAAAGAAGATACTTGAGTGCTGCATGATCCATGTAGATGATGATCTTGGATCCAATTAGATATGACCTAAATTTATCCAAAGTGAATACTACGGCTAAGAGTTCCTATTCCATAGTAGTGTAATTCACTTGGGTAAGATTTAAGGTTTTATTTGCATAATGTATAACGTAGGGTCTCTTATCTTTTCTCTGACCTAATACCACCCCAAGAGCATAGTCGGATGCATCGCACATAAGTTCAAAAAGGATGCTCCAATCGAGTGGCTGTATGATAGGTGCAGTGGTTAACATGCCCTTGAGCTTAGAAAAAGCTTCCTGACATTGTTCAGTCTACTTGTATGGTACATCTTTTTAAAGTGGATTGCATAAAGGATGAGAGAGGTAACTAAAGTCCTTTATGAATCTTCTGTAAAATCGGGCGTGTCCTAAGAAGGATCGCATGTCACGTATGTTTTGAGTGGAGGTAAATTAGAGATAAGATCAATCTTAGCCTTATCTACCTCAATTCCTATGGAAGGGATGATACGTCCCAAGACAATTCCCTTGTGAACCATGAAGTAACACTTGTCCTAATTAAGTACCAAATTCTTTTCCTCACATCGCTTCAACACATATTTTCAAAATTTCAAACATTCGCTAAAGGATGGACCAAAGACTAAGAAGTCATCCATGAATACCTCCAAATATTGCCCCATCATATCAGAAAAAATACTCAACATACATTGCTGAAAAGTGGCAAGAGCATTACACAGTCTGAATGGCATCTTTCGGTAAGCAAAGGTGTCATAAGGACATGTAAATGTCGTCTTTTCCTGATCTTCAAGGGCTATCTCGATCTGATTGTAACCCGAATGTCCGTCAAGGAAACAGTAATAGGAATGACCAGCTAGCCTTTCCAAAATTTGATCGATGAAGGACAGAGGAAAGTGGTCTTTCCTCATGATGGTATTTAACTTCCTGTAGTCGATGCACATTCTCTAACTGGTAGTGATCCTAGTTGGCACGACTTCATTGTTAGCATTGGCTATGATGGTGATTCCTGACTTTTTAGGAACCACCTGAGTTGGACTCACCCATAGACTATCAGATATTGGGTATATGATACCCACATCTAAGAGCTTAAGACCTCAGCTTTAACCACTTTATTCATATTTGGATTTAGTCTACGTTGTGGTTGCCGGGAGGTCTTCGCATTATCCTGTAGATAAATGCGGTGAGTACAAATTAAAGGGTCAAATCCCTTGAGGTTTACAATTGACCATCCAATGGCTCCTTTGTGCTCAATGAGAGTAGAGATAAGCATACTCTCTTGTTCTTGCTCCAGGTGGGAAAAATCACCACCGGGTATGTCTTATCTTGACCTAAATAGACATATTTCAAATCAAAGGGTAAAGGTTTTAGGTCAAGCTTTAGTACCTTGAGGTTAGACGGTAGAGGCACTACATTAGTTTGGGGCAATTCTTCAAATTATGGACTTCACCAGTTAACTTTAAGTACCGGCATAATATTAAGCATGACACTCGTCTCCCTAATCATATCATCATCTAAATCATGGGAGTGGGCCAAGCACGTCTCTAAAGGGTCAGAAGATAAGGTCATCAGAGTTTTATCTTCCTCGAAAGAATCAATTAAGTTAACATCGTGGGCATCATCATTATCCTCTGATTGTTTGCTCATATTGAAAAAGATATTGAGCTCCAATGTCATATTCCCAAAAAGCAAATTTATGACTCCATTCCTACAATTGATGATCGCATTTGATGTAACAAGGAATGGGCAACCAAGGATGACGGGAATTTAAGTGCTCATGTCTATGATGGGTTGAGTATCCACGATGATAAAATCTACTGGGTAGTAGAATTTGTCAACCTGGACCAACACATCCTCAATTATCTCTTGGTACACAAACTAAGCGATCGACAAGTTGTAATGTAGTCCGGGTGAGTTTTAATTCTCCTAGACCTAGTTGTTCGTATACTGAGTAAGGGATCAAATTTACAGTTTCTCCTAAGTCAAGAAGTGCATGCTTAATCCGGTAATTTCTAATTATGTAAGCAATGGTTGGGCTATCCGGATCTTTGTATTTCTATGACACACCTTGCTTTAGGATGGCACTCACTTTCTCTGTCAAAAATATTTTCTTTTGGATATTTTGTCGTCTTTTAGTCGTACATAAGTCTTTCAGAAATTTGGCATACGAAGGTATTTATTTTACGACATCCAGTAGAGGAATGTTGACCTTCACTTGTTTCAGCACCTTTAGGATGTCCTGAGAGTTAGAAAGAGGTTTTGTTGCAATCAACCGTTAGGGGAATGGAGCAATCAGTTTGCTTTGAAGTTTTGGTTCGACCTCATGTTGAGCATTGATAGGTCTATCAGCCTCATCTACATCCGGTTCCTTAGGCTTCTCAGCCCTTACCGGAATAGATTTGTCAATTATCTTCCCACTCCTAAGAATGGTGATAGACTTAGCTTGTTCCATTGGATTTGAAGAGCGTGGTTCACTATCTCCGTATTGTGGTTTAGGATTGGGGATAGGTTGGGCTGGAAGCATCCCTTTCTCCATAACCGTAACGTGTGAGTCTATCTTTTGTATAACCTTTATGAGTTCTTGTAAGGCTTGAAGAGTACTTTGCTGGATGAGCTCTTGAGGATTTTGAACCAATCCTTTGAGGTTTCCCTTGATTTAAGAATTGATTAGGGATTCCTTGAGGTGTAACAGATTGTCCATTCCTCCAACTGAAATTCGGATGATTTCTCCAACTGGAGCTGTATGTGTTTGAAGTGAGTCCCTTGAAAGGCCTTTGGTAGTTGTTTACGGCATTTGATTGCTCATTTAATATTTCTTGAAACGCAGGTATTATTAGGCAATTTTCAGTTGTATGAATGTTACAAGTACAAATACCACAGACAACTTCCTTATCCTTATCCTTCCTAATTTCAATTATTACGCCCCAAATTCAGAAACTGGGTTCAAAAAATTCCCGATTACTGAATCCGGTGCCAATAGCCTCTGTAGTACTCCATTCTCGGCTCCCAGCACCCATACACCAAATTCCAACCCTGGGATCTTACAAAGAGGATTTTCCAACGTACATTTCACTCGTAATAAGCATAACCATAACTTTACCCAAATTACAAAGGCAACATCATCATCACATATCCACTAATATAAACAGTTGAATATAGTGCTGAAAGGGAAATATACATATATCAAAAATCAAAGCTCTAGAAGACAGCTACACGCTCCAAGCTCAATGTTGCTGCTACCTAACGCCACCTGCATGCATCTATTGTGCATAAGCTTATAAAAAGCTTAGAGAGTGGTGTAAGTGTGTGCACAAGGTAAGCGTGCTCAGGATGTAATATCAGAGTAATGCAGAAATATGCTGGTAAGTCCATAAATACCATCAACCTTTTCCAGGTTATGCGATGCAAAAACATAATAAGCCAATATCATATACTGAGGAAGTAATGCAATATACAAATCCTGATGAGTCCATGAATACCGTCAACCTCACATAAGCTATACAATAAAGAAGCATAGTAAACTAAATACTATACGCTGAGGATGCAATGCAATATGTGGTGTGAATGAAACGACCAAGATGGAGTGTGATGTTGGGATGACAGTACGTGGTATCACAGGCTATGGGGTCCATCACAAGTGACTTCTATCCAAACCAGTCGCATACCTAAATTTGGATAGCCAGACTCAATGTGGTAAACTCCTAATCTCAAGTTAGTCGCGTGCCTCAACTGAAATCCTGGCCATTGCAAAGGTACACAACAATTAGTTGCGCACCAGCAGCCTGAGTAGATAGTGAATAAATGAATGAATGAGAAAAATGTTGAGTATTCAACTCTTGCTCAATAAGTTCACATATCAGTACTGTACATCTTTGGGATCATCACTGGGATCTAGTACACTCTATACGCGATCACCGCCCATTGGATGCATAACCATGCAAGTGGAAGAGACCTCACTATTCACCTGGCTAGTAGTCAGCCAATATTTACCCGTCATGTCAGTAGAAGACCCATTTATAAGCTGGTCAAACTCAGCTAGTTATGCCCCCTACCCTTGGGCGGGTAAGGCCACACCCCCTTCCAATTGACCACGACACGGTAGGAGACGCGACCTACTGGTATTCAGCACTCGGGCACTCATGTATCCACTCGTTCTAGACATTGGAGCATCTCCTGGCCACAGAGGTTTAGAGACTTTTACCCAGGGACATTTATGACATCCCATGTAGAAAAATATTTCTAGTGTCCCATCTGGCCATCCACGGTATGCCTGTGGAGGCCAAGGCCCTGATGTCGCTAGGGCGTACAGTAGCCACATCAAAAAATGCAAGATGCATGAGTCACACAGCCCAATCATGCATCAATCATGTGCATATCGTGCCTCATGTGGGATGACTCCGCCTATTAGGGAGTCCCATAAACAACCTGCCCTATGTCATATGTAATGGTCAATCACATCTCATAACAAACATGCAAATGATGCGTATGGGCATGTATCATGATGCTATACTGTCACATACTCATAATCAGTATCGATAACCGGTATCGGTAATTGGCATCGATAATCGGCTTAAGGGAAGGTCACAATGTGGACATTTAACCATTATTGCCCATCAATGTGGACATTCAACCAACATTGCCCCCAAGGAGTGGCCGACATAGAGCCAAACATATAGTGAGGCCCATGGCCTCGTATAAGGGCCTAATATACATCACCATGGGCCTCACTCAAGTGCCACATATACATCACATTGGGCCTCACCATATGGGCCTCATATATATCACATCGGGTCTCACACATGGGCCACGTATACATCGCATCGGCCTCATTATATGGGCCTCTCATTAATCACATCGGGTCTCATCCAAGGCCACAAACACATCACAATGGGCCTCATATGCGGGCCGCATTACATTAAGTGGGCCGCATTGCATGGGCCTCATATACATCAAGTGGGTAGCATCGCATGGGCCTCATATACATCACAATGGGCCACAACCCATGGGCCTTACACATCGCAATGGGCCGCATCTTATAGGCTTAATACACATCACAATGGGCCGCATTACATGGGCCTCATATAAATCACAATGGGTCTCTCACAGGGGCCTAATATACATCACAATGGGCCCCAACGCCTGGCCCTCAAATGCATCACAATGGGCCTCATATACATCAAGTGGGCCACATCACATGGGCCTCACCATTGGGCCTCATATACATAAAGTGGGCCATATCACATGGGCCATACCATCTACACCATTCATCTATTTTAGAGATCATTTTAGAGCATTACCCCAAAAATGAATCATATCGGAGGATCATCTGGACCATACCATAAATAGCAGTGGAGATAATGATTTCTATCGTTTAAAATTCCCAGGGCCCACCATAACGTTTATTTCCCATCCAGTCTATTCATACGGTCGCAAAGACCTGATTTAAGAGGAAAAAATTATCATATTGGTCCACAACTTCTATGCTCCAAAGGGATTTCAATGGTGGACGTTCAATCCCTCACTGGTTTCTACGGTGTGGTCCACCTGATAAATGTTTTGGATGTAACACATACATCAGCAGTGGGTCCCACCGTCCAGCCATCTGGATGGTGTGGATAGACCCATACATCACGGTCCCACATAACTTGCTGCCTTTCAGCAGCTAGATTACTGGTGTGTGGAAAGCCGACCAATCCGTATCCATCATCCATGGATTGGATGGTGTGGATGCAACATATCATCACAAGGTGAGTCACCATGGCGGGGTCCATTGAATTTGTTGACGTCAATTACATCAGCTATATAGCTGGTGTGAGCTGGTGTGCGGGGTCCACATAGATGGACGGATGGTGTGGATATGCCCCACATACGTGAAGTGGGACCTACAGAACTTGCTGACGAAATGCAACAGTTATATAGCTGGTGCGGTACACTAGCTAGACTGATCCCCACCGTCCAAGGTCTGGATGGTGTGGACGCAAAACAGATGAATGACGTGGAGGTAAAATACATACATCATGGTAGGCTGCATGGGTGGCCGTACGGTTACAACCCACACAGCAAGTGGGGTCCACGTCCAACTGGACGGTGGAGACCCCACACGTGCGAGGTGGGTCCCACCGTCTAGCAATGGATGGTTGAGATATAACACAAATCATGGTGGTCCCACGGGACTCAGTGACGTCAATACAATATTGATATATTTGTTATGAGATGCACTAGCCAATCGTCTTTACAGCCTAGTGGGTCCCACATGTGGCTCACCAGGTATGTATATAATATAAATATATATTATATTATATAATTTATTTAAACAACCAGCCCTGGACGTTCATTTGGTGAACAGTTTGGATATGACTCCAGGTGGGACACACCGTCCTTACTACTGGATGGTGTGGTGTGCCACACATACAGATCAAGGTGGGTCCACACCATCTGAACGGTCTGGATATCACACATACAATCATGTGGGCTGAAAGTGCCCTAGTTTGTTAAGTTACGTGAGTGGTGGGTCAGACTGTCTACAGAGCTCGATAGGAAGATAAGCGTTTGCCTCAACCGGATGTGTGCAAGCTCGTCACAGGTAAATCTAAAGCCTCACATCCCATGACCCAAAACACCAGGTAAAGAAAAACCCTTAAAAACGAGTTAGAAATCATAGGGTTTTAAGGTGAGAAAACTTTTTTCGAAATAGGAAAATTTCTAAGTTTTTCTCGCCTTGTCGATTTTATCGAAGCACCCTCAATATGATCGACCTGCTCTGTCGATGTCCTCGATACCTTAAACGATATTATCGATGAGAGGACCAAAAGTGTCCAACAACTAAATATTCATCTAGACGGATTTATTGATGTATCGATACACCTATCGATATCATCGATATAAGCACTAAATATGTCTGCAACTGCATAACATATCTAGACGAATTATCGATGTATCGATACACCTATCGATATCATCGATATTCAAATATCGAGTCCATCGAGAATGGCTCGATAAGATCGACAGGCAGATTTTCGGCGCCCCTGTTTTTTAATAAAAATCTCAAATTCCTTCGATATATCGATGCTCTTCCGATATGATCTGAAATCAAATATCGATAACATAGGAAGTCGATCGATGATATCGATCAAGGGCGCGCATTTCTCACAGCAGATATTTTAGGTCGTTTTTAACTATGATCGGGGGCCCTTCGATAGAATCAATATTCAAATATCGATGATATCAACACTAGATCGATTACATCGAACAAGGTCATAAACTGTCCAGGAAGCTCAAAGATAAATCAGCTGGATTTATCGATGCCTCGACTCTGATCTCGATATCATCGACATTCAAATTCTGATGATCTCGATAGATCCCCGATCATTCATGAAAGCCTGAAATATTTCAAAGTCAAGTCTCTCTCATTTTTCAAGTGTCGATGGATCGAACCTATCAACAATGGAATCAGAGTTCGAAATCCAATGACTTCGAAATAGTTTCGATTCATCGACCAATTGGCAAAGAGTTTCAAAAGAGTATGACATTGAGTCTGAGTCATCGAGCAGACCATCGATGTTATCGAGAGTATATGCTCGATGATATCGAACTCTCTCATAAATGTGACCGTTTTATATCCATTGGAACTTTTTGCCTATATATAGAGGACTTGTCTTTTGTTGCTGTGAGAGAAAATAGAGAGAGCTTTTGTGTGTTTTAACTTACATCTTATATCCAAAGCCCTTTCTCTCGAGGGAGTTTATCCTCCAATCAACCCTCATCATTGATATTTAATAGAGTGGATTGGGGAATGAACTTCCGCATTCAAGGATCCTCCAGCTACTACCTTAATGGCAAATCATTAAGCTGGGATGCCTTGAATGCCTAGATGATTGGAACTACTCCATCTTCCCTATAGGAAAATCTTTAGAGAGTAGGATTCCATCATAACCTTGACCCAACCCGAAGCCGAGTATTGGTACATCACTCTGTGTTGCGGTTCAAGGGAGCAGAAGACTCTTCGTCAACAAGGAGGAGGAGATCTTCAGCACTGTGTTAAACGAGACTCATTAGCTTATTTGTAAGTATCTAGAGTCCAAGAGGACACTTGTGATCATTCCTTTCTAGGATTGGGTCTTAAGTGGTTCTTACCCTTTGAAGTTCTCAAGGAGGCCTCCGACGGGAGTGTATGTGGTGGGTGCGTTGTGTGGACCCTTGATCTATGGACAGCATAAACATCTGGTTTGGAGTGAACTAGTAAAAGTTTGGGTTTTAGGTGAACCGGGTAAAACCTTAGGGTTTGAGGTCAACCGTGTAGAAACCTCCAGTAGGGTCTTATGGAAGATTCTTGGCTAGTGTGCCTAAAAGTGGGTGCGTTGTGTTGACCCTTGCTCATGAGAGCATAAACAGTCAGCTTCAGTGTAGGT
The DNA here is from genome assembly GCA_021015155.1 of Magnolia officinalis. Lineage (NCBI taxonomy): Eukaryota > Viridiplantae > Streptophyta > Magnoliopsida > Magnoliales > Magnoliaceae > Magnolia > Magnolia officinalis. The sequence continues at coordinate 23,825,931 of JAJHSJ010000013.1, read as the reverse complement.
TGTAAAGGTTGAAGGTGAACCTGATTTAAAACCTTAGGTTAGAGGTGAACCATGTGAAACCTCCTTAGTGAAATCCGGTACACTCAAGGGTTGAGTGCAGTTACCAGGAGTGGAGTAGACTTATCGTCGAACCACTATAAAATGACTGTGTTTGAGATTGTTATTTTGATTGAATAATTTGCTTTAATACTTCCATATCTAAATATCTGATCACTCCTTACACACACCTACACAGTCATATCCATCATAAACTAGACTTTATATTGTTACTCTTTAAGCAGTTTGTGATTGGATCCTCTACTAGGCTTGGAAGCCAATAGAGTTACATTTGAGTAATCCTGAGAATTGCATGATCATAGGATTAGTGAAGTAGGATTTTTAAATAAATCATAAAAACTTTAGAAAGTCTTATTCACCCCCTCTAGGACATAGTGGCATATTCCTTCTTCAACTAGTGTGGTCTTTACCGCCATTTCATGGGCCCCATGTATGGGCATCTTGGTTAGAACATGTACATCATAGGTGAGGTCCATGAAATGTGGGAAAGAGAGAGAGAGAGAGAGAGAGAGAGAGAGAGAGAGAGAGAGAGAGTGTGTGTGTGTGTGTAGTTGAGGGACCCCACCACTATGGGCCCCTCTTAGATCACAACACATACATCAAAGTGGGTCCCATCATAAGTGGGCCCTAAATCAAAATCACAATTTAGAGCTATGAACACCCACCGATTCCACTTCTTCTTGGCTCCTTAAACTCCTTAGCTCCTAAGCTTTCCCTTTGATGGAGGATGATGAGATTTGAAAGGTGGAGATGGGAGATAGAGTGGTAGGGAGTGGGCCACACTTGACTCCCTCATGGGAGGCTTGGACGTTGGCTCTCCCTTAGTGCTCGAGATGGATTAAGAAATGAGAGAGAGGATGGATTGTTGTAAGGGAGATGGGAGGAGCGTATGGGTTCTCTTGACTTTTGGGATGAGATGAATGGGCTAAGCATGGGTTGCTTTGACTTGGTGAAGAGAGAGGTATGGGTGAGTGATGGGTTGTACTCTGACTTGTGATTGATGTGATTGATTGAGACGTTCTCTCAAGATTCGCAACACGTGAAGTTTTCTTGAAATATACGTGGGCCCACAACTCCTGGCCAGGGTATCACATCAGAGCGCGAGACGCAGCATTGGAATCACAGAGACGACGCGGTCACAAGGGTACAAGTCTTGGGTCAAGGTGACTTAGATATATGGGATGCAACTCAGGGTTATGGCCAAACGCCGGTTACAGGTCGCTGATTGCTGAAATTTGACAGGGAAGATCGCGAAAGTCTATGGAACGGTACGATCTAGGATATGGGTCTTACATCAATGGCCTCGAGTTTCCTTGTGAGACTGGCCACTTTAGCATTGATTCCACCTCTCTCCTTTGATTGAGTAGGTTTAGACGTGATGATCATTCTTGGGGAGATGTCCCATGATTGTGCGGTTTCAGTAAGTTTATTAAAGTAATCTCATACTTCCTCAACATCTTTGTTCAGGAATTCCCCGTTGCACATTGTCTCGACAAATTGGTGCATGGAAGATGTCAGTCCTTCATGGAAGAAATTTGTTATGCGCCACGTTTCAAAACTGTGTTGTAGGCATGAATTGACAAGATCCTTAAATCGCTCCCGTCATTGAAAGAATGTTTCATCTTCCCTTTGGGCAAAGTTCATGATCGACTTTCTGATGGTGTTCATTTTATGATATGGGAAGAATTTCTTTATGAACTCCCTTGTCATGTCATTCCATCTGCCAATAGATCTTGGATGTAGTGAATGTAACCACCTCTTAGCCTTTTCTTTCAGGGAGAAAGGGAAGAGTTTGAGCTGGATTGTGTCCTCAAACACATTAGGAAAGTATAAAGTGGTTATGATCTTATCAAACTCTTTCAAGTCTAAATATAGATTTTTCAGATTCAAGCCCAAGGAACTTTGGAAAGAGTTAGATCACTCCTGGCTTGATATTTATGTTTCCTGTATTTTTTAGAAAAACCATACAGGAAGGAGTGCTCACCCCTACCGGTTGTAAATAGTCTCGTAAAGTACGAGGCCGGGGTGCTTGATGCACCTCGTTCTCATCCTAGATTTCCTCCACCCTAGGTTGGGCTCGATTTGGAGGTTAATTGGCCAGTTGATTTCCAGCCATAACTTCGGTTAACTTTGTGGATCTCGAGTGGTGTCTAATCCTGTAATGGATAGATAACCCGTCAACCAATCCTCCTTCACTCAAGAGACTTCGGGTGTTGTCATGGACCCACTTGGGCATGAAACACTCTCAGCCTCAATTTCAAAATCTAACCTAAACCTAAAAAGAAAAAGGAAAATAGAAATCTATAAATAAAAAGAGAATTATAAAGAAGTTACCAAATTAGAAGTCTCTATGTTAGGATCCTGTAAAAGAAAAAGGAAAGTGAATTAGTTTCTAAAAAGAGAAATAGAAAGTTTCTAAAAATAATAAGATGGGTTAGTTTCTAAAAACAAATTAGGAAAGTTTCTAAAAAAAATAACCTAGTTTCCAAAAATGAAAAATGAAAGTTTCTAAAAATAAATTAGGAAAGTTTCTAAACCTAGAAAAAGGAAAGTGAGTTAGTTTCTTTAAAAAAAAAAAAAACTAAGAAAGCAACTTAGTTTCTTAAAAAAGAAAAAGGAAAGTTTCTAAAAATAGAAAGTAAGTTTCTAAAAAAGAAAAAGGAAAGTAAACTAGTTTCTAAAAAAGAAAAAGGAAAGGAAATTAGTTTATAAAAACAGATTAAGAAAGTTTCTAAAACATTACTTCTAAACACAAATTAGAAAAGTTTTTATCCTAGAATTGGAAAGTAAATTAGTTTCTAAAAACAGAAAATGAAAGTTTTTAAACCTAAAAATAGAAAGATAAGTTAATTTCTAAAATAATTCAGAAAAAACCCTAACCTAAAAATAGAAAGTAGAAAAACTCTAATCTTAAACTAATTCCAAAACTAGTTAATTTCAGAAAAACACAGCCGTTAGTCCCCGGCAACGACGCCAAAAACTTATTCACAACCCCAAGTGTAGAGTCACAGTGTGGTAATAACTCATGAGAATGAGGTCGAATCCACATGGACTAAACTTGTACGTATTCTGAAAAGAACTACAACTAGAACTAGAAAAAGATATAAATCTAAATATGAAATAAAAGAGAGTAATTTAAAGGATTTATCAGATATCAAAAGTGAACTAGAGCGCCAAGGATCCACTTGCAGTATCAGGGAGCCCTCTTACTTGATTTAAGTACCACAATTGGAATCAGAGTCCTATCGTATCCAATTGGAAGATATAATAATTAAGATCAAATCTGAACTTTCCTTGACCTAATTCTCAATGGAGGAGAATTGTGATAATTGTAAGGGATTCCATCACCAAACCATGCCCATGGGACGATGGCCAACAACAGGATTTACCAATCCCACAATCTCAAAATCAGGAAAAGAAGATACTCAAAGCTATTGCAGATTTACTGTAATTCGAGTCACAATAAACCATTAAAAACTGAAAGTATTCCTTAAATATCAAATTAGAATCAAAGAAGGTTCAACATAAACATGAATCAAAGCAAAAGAAACATCCCATCACGCTACAAGAGGTTTAGCCAACCATAGATATGATTAGACCAAAGTTTCTTAAGAAAAACATGAAAATGACTAAGGAAGAAGAAGAGAAACTCTTGGCGATGGCTTCTCCAACCTTTTGCTCCACTCCTTAAACCCTAGAAGATGCCTAGGAACATCCTAAGGAGTCTTATTTATAGTTGTGAAACTCTTAAAAATATCTCAAATTTACCCAGTTTCCCAAAATAGACTTAACTCTGCACAATTTCACAAAATGACCCAGAGTTTTAGAATATGCTTCTTCAAGACAATTTCAGGAATATGTTTGTTTTCAGGACAATTTTAGGCTTCCTTTTCTTCACTTCAAATATTTAATTCTCTTAATTTCTCACTTAGTTTTCTTAGATCATTGGCATGTGAATTCTTCAATCTTAGTCTCCTAAGATCCATTCCTTGCCTTGGTGATTCTTGAGCATTAAATCCAAGCTCTTAAATTCACCTTGTAACACAAACATGAGTAAAATAGAACATTAAGCATTATCATGTTCATAAAACCAAGATATAAATGGGGGATAATATGTAATATTTAACCCTCAACAGAAAGCCAACATGTGGATGCACTACTTAAAGCCACGATCTATCGGCACATGGGTCGAGATGACCTGGGAATTTCTCAAGAAGTTTTTTTCGTTTCATAAAACTAACACTAAACGGAGGGCAATCATGAACTTCACCTAGAAAGAGGAAGAAACCTTCTTCCAATGTTGGGAAAGGTTTAAGGATCTCACAAATTCTTGTCTACACCATGGCTATGAAATATGGCAAACAATAAGCCTTTTTTATAACGGATTAACTTCACCAATGTGACAGTTCACAGAGATGATGTGAAACGGTGAATTCGTGAACAAGGAGGCTGATGATGCATGAGATTACCTTGATTAATTGGTAGAAAACGCGCAATCATGGGACACCTCCCCAAGACTCACCACTTTTATGCCTACTCCGTCAAAGTAAAGGGGAGAAATTTATGTTTTAAAAGAGGAAGATGACATGAGTGCAAGGGTGGCCAATCTCATAAGGAAAGTCGAGGCCATGAAACTTAAGAAGGCAGAACCTATCAAACCCGATGAAGCTGTAGAAATTGTTTGTGGTATTTGTGCTTGCAACATACATACAAATGAAAATTGTCCAGCAATTGCTCCTTTTTTAAGAAATATTGAATGAGCAATCAAATGCCGTAAACAACTACCAAAGACATTTCAAAGGACCCACCTCGAATTCATACAATTCCAGCTAGAGGAACCATTCAAATTTTAGTTGGAGGAATGGACAAACGGATAACCCACAAGAGGCCCTTACTCAATTTTTAAATCAAAAGAGGCTTGAAGAGGATACGGTTCAAAAATTCATGCAAAACTAAGAGCTATTCAACCAGAATACGGTACAAGCATTCTAGGATCTCAAAACAATAATGAGAATATTTGCATCATTCATTCAAAGGATTGTGACACACTTAGCGAATGAGGAGAAAGGGATGCTTCCAGCCCAACCTCTCCCCAATCCAAAACCACAATGTGAAATTAGTGACCCAAGCTCTTCAAATCAAATGGAGCAAGCCAAGTGTAAGACCCATATCCTAGACTGTACTATTCCGTAGGCTTCCGGGGTCCTCTCAGTCGAATTTCGGCATCCCGTGACCTGTAATCGGTATTTGTGCGCAGCCCTAAGTCGTGTCCCATATTCCAGAGTTGGCTCAACCCAAGACTTGTATCATTACGACCGCGCCGTCGCCGCAGTTCCGACGCTGCGTCTTGTGGGCCGAGGCGATACCTATGCCAAGAGATGTGGACCTGCATTCGGTTCGAGGAAAATGCCACACATTCCAAATCCCAAGAGAATATCTCATCAAATGTCAAGTACATACCCCATCACTCCCATCACTCACACCCATCCCCAAGTACAATCCCCAAAGTCAACTATGTCAAGTACATCCATCACCTTTCATCAATCCCTCACCCATCACACCCATCTCTTACATCATCTCTCTCTCATTTTTCTCCCAAGCTTCATGAGAGCAATCATCCAAATTATTTCCATGAGAGAGAGCTAGTGTGGCCCACCTTCCCACCATCCAATCCCACCCTCCAAGCTTCATCTCGACCATTGAAATGCATTCCATGGAGCTATAGGATGCATTGGTGGATGAAGGGAGAGGAGATCCAAAGGTGGGTGATTTTATGTTTTGATTTTATGATTTAAGGGCCCACTTATGGTGGGACCCATCTTGATGTATGTATTGTATAGGGAGGGTCCATAGTGGCGAGGTCCCTCCCTTTCACCGATTTTTCTCTAAATTTCTTTATTCTCTCTCTCTCTCTCTCTCTCTCTCTCTCTCTCTCTCTCTTTCCCTTTTATGTGATGTGTGGTCCACCATGATGCTGGACGGTGGAGATCCACCACACCTTAATGTATGTTTTCATCTCACACTGTCCATCTGGATGGGAGGTGTGGGACCACCTTGATGTATGTGGTGTATGCACACCGTCCAGCGGATCTGGACGGTGGACCACACCTTAATGTATTTATGTCATCCACATCGTCCCGGGGGTGGGACTCACCCTGGTATATGTGTCTTACCCAAGTCGTCCACCTGTTTTGCTAGCGTGGACACCACCATGATGTATTTGTTCCACACCTTCTAGATTGTGCTGGACGGTTCCAATTTACATTGATAATGTCTGGACGGTACAGATATACATGGACAATGTCTGGACAGTACTGATTTACATGGATAATGTCTGGACGGTGCTGATTTACATTGATAATGTCTGGACGGTACAGATATACATGGACAATGTCTGGACAGTACTGATTTACATGGATAATGTCTGGACGATGCTAATTCACATGGACAATGTTTGGACAGTGCTGATTTATATGAATAATGTCTAGACGGTGATGATTCACATGGACAATGTCTGGACGGTGCTGATTCACATGGATAATGTCTGGACGATGCTATTTACATTGAAAATGTCTGGATAGTGTTGATTTACATAGATAATGTCTGGACGGTGTTGATTCACATGGACAATGTCTAGAGGGTGCTGATTTACATGGATAATGTCTGGATGGTGCTGATTCACATGGACAATGTCTAGACGGTGCCGATTTACATGGATAATGTCTGGACGGTGCTGATTCACATGGACAATGTCTGGATGGTGCTGATTTACATGGATAATGTCTGGACGGTGCTGATTCACATGGACAATGTCTGGATAGTGCTGGACTGTTTGGACAATGCTGTAGTGGGCCACCCTGATGTACCTGTTAGTCCAGACCATCCATCTATGTGGACCCCACCTCCTAGCTGATGTGTTGATGTCTGTTCTGTGGGCCCCAGCAACATGTAGCTGTCGTGATGACGTTAGCAAGTTCTGAAGGTCCCCTTGATGTATATGTTATATCCACCGTCCGTCCATCTAGATGGTGGACACCACCATGATGCGTTGGTTTGATCCCACTGTCCAGCGTTCCTGGATGGCGGGGACCCACCATGTTATGTATATCCACTCCGTCCAATCCTTGACGTTAAAAGCGGATTGGCTGGGTACCTCACACCTGCTATATATATATATATATATATATGTGTGTGTGTGTGTGTGTGTGTGTGTGTGTGTGTGTGTGTGTGTGTGTGTGTGGTGGGCCCCATGTGGGACCCACCTTTTAGACGGGTTGGTTGGTACTCACACCATCTATATGTGCGACTTTAGTAAAGTTCTGTGGGACCCACCGTTGATGTATGTATTTTAGGTCCATGCCACCCATTTGCCGAGCCCACTTTAATGTATGTGTTTCATCCAAATCGTCCATCCATTTAGTGAGTTTGTCCTAAGGCCTATGATTAAAAATAAGATAGATTTACTTATCAAGTGGACCACGCTGTCATAAACAGTGGGTATTGAATGTCCAGCATTGAAACCTTTTGGGTCGCAGAAGTTTTGGACCAATATGAAATTTATTTTTCCTCTTAATCCAGGTCTTTTTGACCTTATGAATAGACTAGATGGAAAATAAATGCTATGGTGGGCCCACTGGAGTTTTAATAGTGGAAATCATTATCACCACTAGTATTTGTGGTATGGTCCATATGATCTTCCAATCATCATCTCCGCTGTTATTTGGAATGCGGTCCAGATGATCTTCAAATATGATTCATTTTTTAGTTAATGTTCTAAAACGATCTCTACAAATAGATGTATGGTGTAGATAGTTCACCTAGAACGGTGGGCCCACCTTGATGTATTTGTGGCCCGTGTTTAAGGTCCAATATGATGTATACTCGGCCCATGTTATGGGGCCCACCTGTTTTATATTTGAGGCCCATGTACGGGGCCCACCTGTTGTGTATTTGAAGCCCATGTGATGAGGCCCATTGTAATGTATTTGAGGCCCATGGGTTATGGCCTGTTGCGATGTATATTAGGCCCGTATGAGAGGCCCATCGTGATGTATTCGAGGCCCATGTGATGTGGCCCATCATTATGCATATTAGGCCCATGTGATCGGCCCATTGTGATGTATGTGGCTCACCGTGATGCGGCCCATTGTGACGTGTATGAGGCCCGATGTGTCGTATATGAGGCCCATATGATGAGGCTCGATGTGCTGTATAAGTCTCATGTCATGCGGCCTCTTGTGATGTATTTGAGGCTTGGGTATGTGGCCCCATTATAATGTATTTATGACCCATTTGATAAGGCCCATTGTGATGTATTTGTGGCCCGTATGGCGAGGCCCAATGTGGTGTATGTGTGGCCCTTGAGTGAGGCCCAATGCAATGAATGTGCGGACTGATGTAATGTGTGATTTCAGTATAATGTATGTAATGATGTTTATGTGAGCCATTGCTTAGGAGAGATGTCAATTAAATGTCCACATTGATGGGCGATGATGGTTAAATGTCCACATTGTGACCTTCCCTTAGGCCCTTTGTTAGGCCAATTACTGATTCCGATTGTCGAGGTCGATGCTGATTATCAAGGCCGATTATTGGTGTCAATTGTCGATACAGATTATGAGTATGTGACAGCATAGCATCATGATACATGCCCATACGCATCATCTGCATGTTTGTTATGAGATGTGGTTGACCATTGCATATATCACTGGGCAAGTTGTTTTGAGACTCCCTGATAGGCGAAGATTGTCTCACATGAGAGCACGATATGCGCAGGATTATGCATGACTGGATTGTATGACTCATGCATCTTGCATTGTGTATTATGATTACTTTATGCCCTATCGACATCAGAGCCGTAGCCTCCACAGGCATGTCGTGGATGGCTAGATGGGACACCGGAAATCTGTTACTAGCATCGGGGCTCCATAGATGTCCCTGGGTGAAAATTCCTAAACTTTCGTGGCCAGGAGACGCCCCAACGTTTAGACCGAGTTGATACATGAGCACCCGAGTGTCGAATACTAGTAGGCCACGTCTCCCACTATGTCGTGGTCGGTTGGGAGGGGGTGTGGCCTTACCCGCCCGAGGGTAGTGGGCAGCATAGCTAGGCTGAGTTTGACCAGCTTGTAAATGGGTCCGTTATCGACATACCAGGTAGATATTAGCTGACTACTGGCCAAGTGGATAGTGAGTTCTCTTCCACTTGTATTGTTGCGCGTCCAGTGGGCGGCGATTGCATGTAAAGTGTAGTGGACCCCGGTGATGATCCTAGAGATGTACAGTACTAATATGTGGACTTATTGAGCAGGAGTTGCATACTCGTTCATTCATTCATTCGCTATCCACTCGGGCTAGTGGTGCACAACTATTTGTTACATTTACCTTCGCAATGGCCAGGATTTCGGTTAGGGCGTACGACTAACTCGAGATTAAGAGTTTACCACATTGAGTCTGACTATCCAAATTTAGGTATGGGACTAGTTTGGATAGAAGTCCCTTATGGTGGACCCCGTGGCCTATGATACTACATATTATCATCCCGACTTCACACTCCAGCTTGGTCATTTCATTCGTATCGCATATTATTGCATTGCATCCTCAGTATATGATATTTGGCTTATTGTGTCTCCGCATTGCATAACTGGTCTACATTGCTTCCTCATCATATGATATTGGCTTGTTATGTTTTTGCATCCCATAATCGGGATAAGGCTGATGATATTCATGGACTTACCAATATGTTTCCGCATTACTCTGATATTGTATGATTTATGGACTTGTCAGTACTTCTGCTTACTCTGATATTGTATACTTAGAACTTACCTTATGCACACACTTACACCACCATCTAAGCTTTCTATAAGCTTATGCACGATAAATGCGTGCATGTGGCATTAGGTCACAATAGCGTTGAGCTTGGAACATGCAACTGTCTTCTGGAGCTTTGATTTTTCTATAAATGTATTTCCCTTTCAGCATTGTATTCAACTGTTTATATTAGTGGATATGTGATGATGATGATGCCTTTGTGATTTGGGTAAACTTGTGGTTATGATTCTTACGAGACAAATGTACGTTGGAAAATCCTCCTTGTAGGATCCCAGGATCAGAATCTGGCATATGGGCACTGGGAGCCGAGAATGGGGTACTACAGAGGCTGTCCGCACCGGATTCGGCAATCGGGAATTTTGTGAGCCTGATTTTCGGGTTTGGGACGTGACAAAAGTTGGTATCAGAGCATAACTTAGGAATACATAAGGATAACATCACATATCTGCTGATAGCTACCCTACACTCTATGATTGTTGAGAACTTAGAATGATTAGATCCCCGAGTTCGAATAACTTAGAGATTTTCTGATAATAACTCCCTGTCGTTGAGATTGTGAAGCTGCATAGTATTCCAGTTTCGATCGTTTTCGATATCAGCTCAGAGGTTCAGTAGGATCACCATTCTGTTGATGAGGCGTCTTGGGAGCAAGAGGCTAAGATTCATTGGCGTTATCCCTATCTCTTAGGTATATCATTATGTTGGTATGTTGTGTTCTTATAAGATTTCCCTCCTTTGTGAACTTTGTATTGGTTGTGTCGTGTTTTAAATTTTAAGGATGAAATTTTTATTAAAGGGGGAGAGTTGTAAGGCCCGTATCTTAAACCGTACCATTCCGTAGGCTCCTGCAGTTCTCCCAGTCAAATTCTAGCAACCTGTGACCTGTAATCGCCATTAGCGAGTAGCCCTAAGTCGTGTCCTGTATTCCAGAGTCGGATGTACCCGAGACTTATATCGTTGCGACGGTGCCTTCACCGCGGTTCCGACGCCGCGTCTCGCACGCCAAGGCAATACCCAGGCCAGGAGATGTGGACCCGCGTTCAATTTGAGGAAAATGTCACGCGTTCCAAATTGCAAGAGAATATCCCATCAAATGTCAAGTACACACCCCATCACTCTCATCACTCATACCCATCCCCAAGTATAATCCCCAAAGTCAACTATGTCAAGTACATCCATCACCTTTCACCCATCCCTCACCCATCACACCCATCTCTTACATCATCTCTCTCTCTCTCTCTCTCTCTCTCTCTCTCTCTCTCTCATTTTTCTCCCAAGCTTCATGAGAGCAACCATCCAAGTTATTTCCATGAGAGAGAGCTAGTGAGGCCCACCTTCCCACCATCCAATCCCACCCTCCAAGCTTCATTTCGACCATTGAAATGCATTTCATGGAGCTCTAAGATGCATTGCTGGATGAAGGGAGAAGAGATCCAAAGGTGGGTGATTTTATGTTTTGATTTTATGATTTAAGGGTCCACTTAAGGTGGGACCCATCTTGATGTATGTATTATATAGGGAGGGCCCATAGTGGCGAGGTCCCTCCCCTACACCGATTTTTCTCTCTATTTCTCTATTCTCTCTCTCTCTCTCTCTCTCTCTCTCTCTTTACCTTTTATTTGATGTGTGGCCCACCATGATGCTAGACGGTGGAGATCCACCACACCTTGATGTATGTTTTCATCCCACACTGTCCATCTGGACGGGAGGTGTGGGACCACCTTGATGTATGTGGTGTATGCACACCGTCCAGCGGATCTGGACGATGGACCACAACTTGATGTATTTATGTCGCTGGATGGTGGACCACAACTTGATGTATTTATGTCATCCACATCGTCCAGGGGGTGGGGTTCGCCCTTGTATATGTGTTTTACCCAAGCCGTCCACCTGTTTTGCCAGCATGGACACCACCATGATGTTTTTATTCCACACCGTCCAGATTGTGTTGGACGGTGCTGATTTACATGGATAATGTCTGGACAGTACTGATTTACATGGACAATGTCTAGACGGTGCTGATTTACATGGATATTGTCTGGATGGTGCTGATTTACATGGACAATGTCTGGACGGTGCTGATTTACATGGATAATGTCTGAACGGTGCTGATTCACATGGACAATGTCTGGACGGTGTTGATTTACATGGATAATGTCTAGACGGTGCTGATTCACATGGACAATGTCTGGATGGTGCTGTACATGGATAATGTCTGGACGGTGCTGATTCACATGGATAATGTCTGGACGGTGCTGATTTACATGGACAATGTTTGGACGGTACTGGACTGTTTGGACATTGTTGTAGTGGGCCACCCTAATGTACCTGTTAGTCCAGACCGTCCATCTATGTGGACCCCACCTCCTAGCTAATGTGTTGACGTGAGTTTCGTGGGCCCCAACAGCATGTAGCCGCCGTGATGACATCAGCAAGTTCTGTGAGTCGCCTTGATGTATATGTTATATCCACCGTCCGTCCATATGGACGATGAACACCACCATGATGTGTGGGTTTGATCCACACCGTCCAGCGTTCCTGGACGGTGGGGACCCACCCTGTTATGTATTTCCACTCCGTCCAATCCTCGACGTTGAAAGCGGATTGGCTAGTTACGTCACACCTGCTATATATATATATATATATATATATATATATATATATATATATATATATATATATATATATATATATGTGGTGGGCCCCATGTGGGACCCACCTGCTGGACGGGTTGGTTGGTACTCACACCAGCTATATGTACCACGTTAGTAAAGTTCGTGGGACCCACCATTGATGTATGTATTTTAGGTCCATGCCACCCATTTGCCGAGCCTACCTTAGTGTATGTGTTTCATCTAAACCGTCCATCCATTTGGTGAGTTCGTCCTAAGTGTTATGATTGAAAATAAGACAGATCTAGTTATCAAGTGGACCACGCTGCCAGAAACAGTAGGGATTGAACTTCCGACAATGAAACCTTTTGGGTCGAAGAAGTTTTGGACCAATATGAAATTTGTTTTTACTCTTAATCCAGGTCTTTGTGACCTTATGAGCAGACTGGATGGAAAATAAACGCTATGGTGGGCCTGCTGGGATTTTAATAGTGGAAATCATTATCACCACTATTATTTGTGGTATGGTCTAGATGATCTTCCAATCATCATCTCCGCCGCTATTTGGAGTGCGATCCACATGACCTTTTGATATGATTCATTTTTTTTTGTTAATGTTCTAAAATGATCTCTAAAAATAGATGTATGGTGTAGATAGTTCACCTAGAACGGTGGGCCCACCTTGATGTATTTGTGGCCTGTGTTTGAGGCCCAATATGATGCATACCCGGCCCATGTGATGGGGCCCACCTATTTTGTATTTGAGGCCCATGTGTGGGGCCCACCTGTTGTGTATTTGAAGCCCATGTGATGAGGCTCATCTTAATGTATTTGAGGCCCATGGGTTGTGGCTCGTTCCGATGTATATTAGCCCGTATGAGCGGCCCATCGTGATGTATTCGAGGCCTATGTGATGCGGCCCATCGTGATGCGTATTAGGCCCATTGTGATGTATGTGGCCCACCGTGACGCGGCTCATTGTGACGTGTATGAGGCCCGATGTGTTGTATATGAGGCCCATATGATGAGGCCCGATGTGCTGTATAAGGCCCATGTCATGCGGCCCGTTGTGATGTATTTGAGGCACGGGTATGTGGCCCGTTATAATGTATTTGTGGCCCATTTGATAAGGCCCATTGTGATGTATTTGTGGCCCGTATGGGGAGGCCCGACGTGGTGTATGTGTGGCCCTCGAGTGAGGCTCAATGCGATGAATGTACAGACCGATGTAATGTGCTTTTCACTATAATGTATGTAATGATGTTTACGTGAGCCACTGCTTGGGAGCGATGTTGATTACATGTCCACATTGATGGGTAATGATGGTTAAATGTCAACATTGTGACCTTCCCTTGGGCCCTTTGCTAGGCTGATTACTGATTCCTAATTCCGATTGTCGAGGCCAATGCTGATTATTGAGGCCAATTGACGAGGCCGATTATCAGTGCCGATTATCGATACCGATTATGAGTATGTGACAACATAGCATCATGATACATGCCCATACGCATCATCTACATGTTTGTTATGAGATGTGGTTGACCATTGCATATGTCATTGGGCAGGTTGTTATGAGACTCCTGATATGCGGAGATTGTCTCACATGAGCACACGATATGACAGGATTGATGCATGACTGGATTGTATAACTCATGCATCTTGCATTGTGTATTGTGATTACTGTACACCCTAGCGACATCAGGGCCATAGCCACTACAGGCATGTTGTGGATGGCTAGATGGGACACCGAAAATCTGTTACTAGCATCGGGGCACCATAGATGTCGCTGGGTGAAAATTCCTAAACCTTCGTGGCCAGAAAATGCCCCAACGTCTAGACTGAGTGGATACATAGCACCCGAGGGCCGAATACCAGTACACGGCATCTCCCACTGTGTCGTAGTTGGTTGGGAGGGGGTGTGGCCTTACCCGCCCGAGGGTAGTGGGCATATCTAGGCTGAGTTTAACCAGCTCATAAATGGGTCCGCTATTGACATACCGGGTAGATATTAGTTGACTACTAGCCAGGGGGATAGTGAGGTCTCTTCCACTTGCATGGTTGCGTGTGGGTGGCAATTGCATGTAGAGTGTACTATACCCCGGTGATGATCCCAGAGATGTACAATACTGATATATGGACTTATTGAGCAGGAGTTGCATACTCATTCATTCATTCATTCACTATCCACTCGGGCTGGTGGTGCACAACTATTTGTTATGTGTACCTTCGCAATGGCCAGGATTTCGGTTGGGGCGCGTGACTAACATGAGATCAGGAGTTTACCACATTGAGTTTGACTATCCAAAATTAGGTATGGGACTGGTTTGGATAGAAGTCCCTTATGGTGGACCCCGTAGCCTGCGATACTACATACTATCATCCCGACTTCACACTCCAGCTTGGTCATTTCATTCGCGCTTCATATTACATTGCATCCTCAGTATATGATATTTGGCTTACTATGTTTCCGCATTGCGTAACTGATCTACATTGATTCCTCACCATATGATATTGGCTTATTATGTTTTTGCATCGCATAACCTGGATAAGGCTGATGATATTCATAGGCTTACCAGTATGTTTCCACATTACTCTGATATTGTACGATTTATGGACTTGTCAGTACTTCTGCTTACTCTGATATTGTATACTTGGCACTTACCTTGTGCACACACTTACCCCACCCTTTAAGCTTTCTATAAGCTTATGCACGATAGATGCGTGCAGGTGGCGTTAGGTCACAATAGTGTTGAGCTTGGAGCGTGCAGCTGTCTTCTGGAGCTTTGATTTTTCTATATATGTATTTCCCTTTCAGCATTGTATTCATCTGTTTATATTAATGGATATGTGATGATGATGTTGCCTTTGTGATTTAAGTAAACTTGTGGTTATGCTTCTTATGAGACAAATGTACATTAAAAAATCCTCCTTGTAGGATCCCGGGATCGGAATCTAGCATATGGGCACTGAGAGCTAAGAATGGGGTACTACGGAGGCTGTTCGCACCGGATTCGGCAATCAGGAATTTTATGAGCCCGATTTCTGGGTTTGGGGCGTGACACCAAGTCTATCACTACTCTTAGGAGTGGAAAGACAATTGACAAATATATCCTAGTGAGGGTTAAAAAGCCTAAGGACCTGGAAGAAGATAGACCTAGCATTGCTCCGCAAGAGGAAGAATTGAAAAAAGTGTGTGAACCGATTACGCCTTTCCCTTAGCGGTTGATTGTGCCAAAACCTCTATCTAATTCTCAGGATATTCTAGAAGTGCTTAAGTAAGTGAAGGTCAATATTCCTCTACTGGATGTTGTTAAACAAATCCCTTCATATGCCAAATTTCTAAAAGATCTATGCAATACCAAAAGAAGACAAAACATATAAAAGAAAATCTTTTTGATAGAAAAAGTGAGTGTCATTCTCAAGCTAGATGTACCACAAAAATATAAAGATCCTGGTAGCCCAACTATCACCTATATAATTGGGAATCACCAGATTGAGCATGCACTTCTTGACTTAGGAGCGAGTGTTAATTTGATTCCCTTTTTGGTATATGAACAATTGGGTCTAGGTGAATTAAAACTCACCTGGACCACATTACAACTTGCCAATCACTTAATTCGTGTACCGAGAGGGATGATTGAGGATGTGTTGGTCTAAGTTGATAAATTTTACTATCCAGTAGACTTTATTGTCTTGGATACTCAACCCATCGTAGATATGAGCACTCAAATTCCCCTCATTCTTGGTCGTCCTTTCCTTGCTACATCAAATGCAATCATTAATTGTAGGAATGGAATTATGAATTTATCTTTTGAAAATATGACATTGGAGCTCAATATCTTTTTCAACATGAGCAAACAGTCAAATGATGTTGATGATATTCACGACATTAACTTGATAGATTCTTTCGTGGAAGATAAAGCACTTTTTACTCCTATTCTGACCCTCTAGAGAAGTGCTTGGCCTACTCCCCTGATTTACAGGATGAAATGATTAGGGAGATGGATACCTTGCTTGATGCTACACCGATACTTGAAGTTAACCAGTGGAGGCCACAATTTGGGAATTTTCCCTAAACCGATGTAGTGCCTCTACTGTCTAGCCTCAAAGCACTGAAGCTTGACCTAAAACCTTTGCCTGCTGATCTTAAATATGTCTATTTAGGTCAAGATCAGACATACCTGGTGGTGATTTTTTCCTACCTTGAGAAAGAACAAGAGAGTGTGTTTATATCTACTCTCACTGAGCATAAAGGAACCCTTAGATTGTCGATTACGGACCTCAAGAGAATTGATCCTTTAATTTATACTCACCGCATTCATCTTTAGGATAATGGGAAAACCTCCTGGTAACCACAACGTCGATTAAATCCAAACATGAAGGAAGTGGTTAAGGCTAAAGTACTTAAGTTATTGGATGTGGATATCATATATCCTATATCCGACAGTTGAAGGGTGAGTCCAACTCAGGCAGTTTCTAAGAAGTCCGGAATCACCATCATAGCCAATGTTGACAATGAATTCATGCCAACTAGAGTTACTATTGGTTAGAGAATGTGCATTGACTACAGGAAGTTGAATACTGTCACAAAGAAGGACCACTTTCCTTTGCCCTTCATTGATCAAATTTTGGAAAGGCTAACTAGTCATTCTTACTACTGTTTCCTTAACGGGTATTCGGGCTACAATCAGATAGAGATAACCCTTAAAGATCAAGAAAAGACAAAATTCACATGACCCTTTGGCACCTTTGCTTACCAAATAATGCCATTTAGACTATGTAATGCCCCCGCCACCTTTCAACAATGCATGTTGAGTATATTTTCTGACATGGTGGGGCAATATTTAGAGGTCTTCATGGACGACTTCTCTATTTTTAGTCCATCTTTCAGTGAGTGTCTGAAAAATCTTATAAATATACTAAAGCGATGCGAGAAAAAGAAATTGATTTTGAATTGGAAAATATGTCATTTTATGGTTCTGAAGGAAATAGTGCTTAGACATATAATTTTGTCTAAGGGAATTGTAACGTCCCAGATTTTTGCCAACCTGGGATTAGACGTCCTTAGGCGATGGATCGATCCTAACACCTTATCAACTTGTCAAAACTCAGTCCCAAAGGCTAAAATCGCTTGTGAACCCATTTCTTTCACAAATCCCATCCTTCACCACCTTGCTCTTCAATCTTTCTAAGTACTTTCATCCTAGACACTAACTTAAACTAGCTAAGTAGTATAACTCGGATCACTTTATATACAAACTACAAAGGCCCAGGTACCACCTCAGACAGAAACCTTACAGGACTAAATCCTTTAGAAATTAAGCGAGATTTAGCTAGTGTTAAACTAGAGTGCTTGTGAAATTAGCACCAATCACTTTAAATATGATCCGCAAGACCCAAAAGTTGTAGAATCATTGACGCTAGGTTACCCTAAAATCTAGGATCAATCTCATTACTCGGCTGCTCTCAGGAGCATCTCGAAACTCCGTATCAGATCTGGACCGCACGTCGGAAGTCCGACTAACACGAAGTTAAGGAATTAGGACCGCCTCGCTGGGCTTGACAACCATTTCGGAAATCAAATCCAGACAGTGTCCCACCGCTGTTCGCTTGAGTCCAGAGCGAGGGAGTGTGAAAACACTTGATTCCTTTACAAAATAAATATCTTGAATAGTAATCTGGCACGTGTCGCTTGTGGATCAGTTTTAAGCAACCAGACCGTCAGAATCAGACCAAATTACACCCTCGGATCAGGAGAAATTTCATACACATTTACATGTACTCGGAATCTCCGATCGAGATCCGCTGACCATTGAACTGAAACTGGTCTGCCACGAGTGATCTGAGAACCCTACTGGAACGAAAACTTAATAGAAGCTAGATCCATTGTCGGTGAGCTTAAGTCCGACCTTTGGCTAAAGGAGGCCCGCCAAAAGTCCTCCGTTGAGCTGAAACAGATGCTTTTTGGACAAAACCCAAGTATACCTTGTTCCCAAGTCTATTTCGGTGAGTTTTTAGACTATATAAGGACCTTAGAACCCTCTCTTTCACAGCCATACGAATTTGAGATTTAAGAGAGAGAAAAGAGAGAGAAAGTGTGGGAGTAGTGGGAGATTCTTCCTGCCACTCTTCCCTGTCGCTATGCGAGCTACACCGCTTCGTTCTAACCGCTTTTCCGGTGATTCCAGCTCCGTTTCTAGGTAAGAAACCCTAAACCTAATCTGATTTGGGGCTTGGGTGGTTGTAGGTTATGAAATAGCTAACCTATTTCGTTCTATAGGTTGCCAAACTGCCGAATACGGAAGCTTAGCAAACCTATCGACTTCGTTACGATTCTACGACAAAAGGTGAGGACTTTAGGTGTATAGGTTACAGTTTTCAACGCTTTCAATGTCAGATAATGATAGATTCATGATCTGCATGCAATTGCACATGTACAAAGTGCTATCTGTTTTCCGTTTCGATTAAAGATGAAAAATATGGATTCTACATACTCTAGGTATTTGAAGAAAATACCGTATACGTATAAATTTTGGAGATGTATTTATCATGATTATTTGTTGTATGAATATATTATACATGGATAAAATACTCGCTTGGCTAAAGGGTAGCCCTAATACATGTTTTGCTAACATATACCATGTATGTTGTAATAGTGTATTCTAAGTGTTTGTGAAAATGACTGAATGAGTATAGAATTCTCATTCGTGCTCGCCATGACTAATTGTCATGGATTCATGATTGTTGTATTGGCGATACCCCTTTGACGAAAGGATTTGCCCTAAATCACGTCACGGCCAATATACACTATATATGCTAAAATGTGTGGCCCAAGTGTTTGTGGAAATGACTGAATGAATATGGAACTTGGATTCCTACTTGCCATGACTATCCGTCGTAGGTGTATGCGTGTTATGGTTGGGGTAACTCCCTAGTGAAAGGATTTGACCTAATGCCTATGTGATCAACATATGTCATGTATGTTGATGTATGTCTTTTAAAGTATTTGTTGAAATGTCTGAATGAGTAGTAGTTAGCAAATTGTAATGTATAAGGGTGTTGAGATATGATTCTCAACTTCTCTTAACTATGTGTATGTTTTCCTTGGATAGTTGTGTGATTAGGAATTGAATATGTACAAACTCATGCTTATGTTGCACTTCATAAAATGCTCAACTGCTTTTATGATTTTATCTATGTAATGCATATGTTAAATTCATGTTTACGTTGTATGATCTGTCATGGGTGATGGGGGAGTGGAGCAACGAATGCGTACAACGGCCCTGGCATCCCTAAACGGATAATATCAGACTTTGATTGTATGATTTGAACCTTGATCCATTACTGCTTTACTATTTGAAATTGATTGTGTTTGGGGCTATGATTATAGTCCAGACAATCGGTACCAGAATTGAATTCATGGTTGTGATTTATTTGCCACGTGTGATGTGTTCGACGAACTCGAGTCGTATTTCGGTTGGCGATAGTGGTTAGCCACGCGAAGTGCTTATGCACTTCATGTCGTTCATCTTGTTGTACGCTCGAGCTAGCCGAGCACGTCAGGCAACCCGATCTGTCTTATGTATGTTCACCATGTTTGGACGATACTGCTTGAACTAGGGTACCAAACTTAACAGTGGAGTCCCTTTTAACCATGGTACCTCGATCCGCTAAGACTCATGAGCCGGGTATGGTGGTATGGGATACTGTGGTCGAGCTGTCGGCCTACGCTGGGGCCACGTGCCTCCCCGTAGTGACCAGTGAGCAACCAAACTCGTGAGCCGATTATGGTAGTATGAGACACTATATTCGTGCTGTCGGCCTACATTGATAAGGTGATGGGGGAGTGGTGCAACCTTTGTGCGTAACAGCCCTTGCAGCCCTTTGTAGTGACCTCGAGCATACTCTAAAATCGCAGTGAGCCTTAGGGTTTTCCACGGTATATAGAGTATGAACTAGGCCTGTTTCTGTATTGTGATGAATCATTTAAGAGGTGATGGGGGAGTGGTGTAACCTTTGTGCGTAATAGCCCTGGCAGCCTTTGTAGTGACCTAGAAAACACACTGTCGTCTGATATTAACTAGGACTGACGACCCTAGAATGGATCATGTTTGGGAATGATACAAGGGAGGTACCTTAGTTTCCCAATCTTGCTGTTTGAAATGGACTAATTAAAAACTCGGTAACATGCTCATCATGCATTGCATGTGCCTGGAAGATGTGGAGCACTGAGGGATGAAAGCATGCCGCGAGCGTGAGATGGTGTTGCATGAGGGAGTATGTCAGTGAGGGCATCCATCATACCCGCATCCATACTTGCATTAATAATAGTAGTTAGGATTGTTTGATTATACTACTTTATCATTACTGCTTGACTGAGTCGATAACATGTTAACCTATGCTTTATTGGTCCACTGAGTTAGCTACTCACTCCCACGTTACGGGATGGTGTTTCGAACACCCACCAGACATTGTCTGATTTCAGATGGCGACGCTACTTCTGAGGCGGAGACGGACCTCTGCAATGACTACGATGCCTGCTTGTATTGGTTGTCTTCTGACGGCTTCTAGTGAGCCGTGTCCTGATCGGCGGGGCTTTCTGGGATATTGACTAGAGGACCTTATACATTTGGTATATTTTAGGATTGTACTTGTAATTATTTAACCTGGTAATGTTATCACGCTCTGGAGACTCATCTTAGTTTATATATTTTATCTATCTATCACAGTCTTCCGCTTGCAATTTAACTGTCTCTGGAGTATGATATGTTGTTTTGGCTTAATCTCACTCATGTTCAATACACAAATGCAGACAACATTAAATCATCATTATCTATGTTACATAAGTGATGTTCTGGAAACTCGGGTGTTGAGTTATGCTCGACCCCCGATTTTTCGGGATGTTACAGGAATTGATGTAGATAAGGCGAAAATTGATCTCATCTCTAACCTACCTCCACCTAAGAGCATATGTGACGTGCGATCCTTCTTAGGACACGCTAGATTTTATAGACGATTCACAAAGGACTTTAGTCATCTCTCTCATCCTTCATGTAATCTCCTTCAAAAGGAAATACCATACGAGTGGACTGAACAATGCCAAGAAGCTTTCATAAAGCTTAAGACTATGTTGACAACCGCACCTATCATGCAGCCACCCGATTGGAGCATCCCTTTTGAGATTATGTGCAATGCATCTGACTATGCTATTAGGGCAGTGTTAGGCCAGAGAAAAGAGAAGAAGCACTATGTTATTCATTATGCAAGTAGAACTCTAAATTCTGCCCAAGTGAAATACTCTACTACGGAGAATAAACTCTTAACTGTAGTGTTTGCTTTGGACAAATTTAGGTCCTACTTGATCGATCCAAGATCGTCATTTACACTGATCATGAGGTGTTAAAATACTTTCGTTCTAAGAATGATGCTAAGCCCCACTTGATAAGATGGATCCTTCTACTCTAAGAGTTCGATACAGAAATACAAGACAAAAAGGGAGTAGAGAACGTAGTGGGTGACCATCTCTCTAGGCTTAATCTTCCTGATTCCCTCAAGCCGACATCGATAAACGACATGTTTCATGACGAACAATTGTTTAAACTCCCCTAATTATCTTAGTTTACTGACATTGCGAGTTATCTTGCCACAGGTTTCACGCCGATATATTGAACTGCGCAAGATAAGAAGAAATTCTTCTCCGAGGTACGTAAGTTTTTCTAAGATGATCCTTATCTATTTAAGCACTGCCCAGACTAAATTCTAAGGATATGTGTGCTAGACAATGAACATCAGATTGTTATCTCCTTTTGTCACTCTCAGGCTTGTGTTGGTCACTTTTTTATTAAATAGACCATGGCTAGAATTCTACAGTGCGACTTTTACTAACCCACTATGTTTAGAGATACTCATGAGTTTTGCAAAGCTTGTGAGCATTATCAGAAATTGGGAGGATTGTCCCGTTACAATACGATGCCACTAAACCCAATTCTTATTGGTAGTAGACTATGTCACTAAGTAGGTTAAAGCGTTCTCGTGCCGTTACAATGATCATCAAATGATCATTAGATTCTTAAAAGAAAACATCCTTTCCATGTTCGGAACACCTCAAGCCATCATTAGTGATGGAGGGTTGTACTTTTATAATAGGCCATTCGAGAACTTAATGAGGAAATATGACATCTCTCATAAAGTAAGAACTCCATTCCATCCGCAGACAAGCGGGCAAGCCGAGATTTTCAACAGAAAAATTAAGAAAATTTTGAAAAAAAATGGTTAATCTTGACCGTAAGGATTGGTCAATCTACTTGACCGATGCGTTATGGGCTTACTGTACAGCTTTTAAGACCCCCATTGGAATATCTCCCTTCAGACTCGTCTATGGGAAGGCTTGCCACTTGCCTGTAGAGTTGGAACATAAAGTCTACTGGGCTATCAAAAATCTGAATTTTAACTTGGACAACGTTGGTTCACTGTGCAAACTTCAATTGAACAAACTCAAGGTAATCCAGAACGACACATATGAGAACTCAAGAATTTATAAGGATAAAATGAAGGTGTTCCATGATAGACATATCCTTCGAAAATCATTTATAACCGGTCAAAAAGTCCTTCTGTACAATTCTTGGTCACATATTTTTCGGGTAAACTTCGCTCTTGTTGGACTAGCCCTTTTACTGTTACTAATGTCTATTCTCATCTGGCCGTTGAGATAAAGAATATGACAAATGACATTGTTTTCAAAGTGAATGGACGTCGTTTAAAGCCATTTGTTGAGAAGTTTGATTCAGAGGATATATCCATACCTCTGATTGATCCTATGTATCAGGATTGACCTCTTAGTCTAATGGAGGTGTAGTTAGGTTTATTGCTTTAATAGAATTTAGGATTATGATAGCTTTTTTTTTTCAATAAGTTTAATCTTCATGCTAACCCATCTACAGGTATTACTTTTCCATCACTTCTCCATTCTTTTCGTTGTCTCATGTGCATTGCATGCTTATATCTTTTACATTGAGGACAATGTAGATTTTAGGTTGAGGGGTGTTGATTAGGTAGACTAATCAATGTTTTCTAAGTCTTTGAGCAAAAATTCTGAAAATTTTCAATTTCTCAAATTAAAAACCTATTTGAAAAGTGATAGGTTGTGTAATTAAGAATGCCTTAAGTATGATGATAAGATGGAGATTGAACTTTGAATTGCTGGACTTTGATCAACCGAGTAGACTATCATCTAAGTTCTTGCATTTAATTGATTAAGAAGAAGTTTGAATAGTTAACTTAAGTCACAAGTCATTCAAATTGATTTCTGTGAATTGTACTAAAATTTCTGATTGTTAGTATGTTTATCATTGATAGATATTGAGGATTAAGTCTGGAGAATACGATCCGCCTTAAAAATATGAAAAGAACCAGTTAAAAAATAGTGCGATTGACAAAAAGGCCATGAATAATGAAAAGACTGAAATAAATAAATAAATAAAAAGGACCGTCGATATAAAATAAAAAACTGGAAAAGAAGGAAAATGTGATAAATTTGAAATTAGTACTTGATTTTTTAATTAATCTTGAGGTGATGAGCATGGCTAACATTATGAAATGATAGTATTTTTTATGGAAAGTGAGTTGGAATTCACTAAGTACGTTGGAAAAGCTCGATATATGAACTTATTCTCTTAAGTGATTAATGAAGAACCTATTCGATTGATTGCTTAGTTGATTCGGCTCTAGATTTTCAAATTTTCACTCTCGCTTTGTTGGATTATACTCATGCATACTTGTTTACACAAAAGATTGTTTTCTGAAGGAGGATTGCAATTCAAAAATTGAAGATTATGTAACGCATGTTTTGCTCGGGACAAGAAAAATGCTGGTTAGGGGGCCTGTTGAGACTCAAATATTGCATAATTAACCCTTCAATTACATTAGTTTTCCTGATATTTAATTGATAATTTGATTTAACTATATATGTTTTTGTTATGCGAGGTGATTCAGAAGCTTATGATAAATATGCGCTTAAAAGAATGGATTTAGAGCTTAAAAGAAGACAATGAAGAATTGGAGATTTATAAGTCATTAATGAAGAATTCACATGTCAAAGATCCAATGAAACCGAGTGAGGAATGAAGAGAATCAAAGATTTGAAGTGAAGAAAAATGAATCTTAAAAATTGTCCTGAAAAATGATATTCTGAAATTCTGGGGCCAGAAAAACATAGTTATGAAAAACTGTTAGAATAGACTTCGATGACATCAAAAGTGTTATTGAAGGTGCAACCGAAGCCAGTTCGATGACATCGATAACTTCAGGAATTTTAGGCTAAACTTACTAGACAGTCCTAGACGATTGTCGATGACATCGAAGGTTATGCAGATTTTACTTGGAGTGCATAAATTTGAGATGGTTTGCGGATTTTTCCAACTCGGTACAAAAGTTGGAGTTCTACAACTATAAATAGGAGTCTGTAGGATGTTCCAAGGCATCTTCTAGGGTTTGGAAAGGTTTCAAGGAGCATAACAAAAGGGTAGAGCAGCTGCCAAAGAGTTTTTCTTCTTCCCTAGTTTAGTTTTCATTCGTTGTTTAAGAGATTCAGTTTCAATCATGTCTATGGTTGGGTAAACATCTTAGCTAGGGATAAGAGGTGATGCATGTAGCGTGTTTGGATGATTATCTTGCTTTGATTATTGTTTTTGTTGAACCACATTGATTTCTAGTTTAATATTAAAGGAATATTTCCAGTTTTTTATGATTTATTGTGACTCAAATTATAATAGATGTTGTGATCGCTTTCGATATCTTCTTTTCCTGTTTTAAGATTGTGAGATTGGTAAATCCTATTATTCACCATCGTCTCCTGGGCATAGTAGGATAATGGAATCCCTTCCAATCATCACAATTCTCCTCCATTAAGAATTAGGTCAATGAAAAGTTCAAATTTGATTTAAATTGCTTTATCTTCCAATTGGATAGGATATGACTCTGATTCTAGTTATGTTTCTTGAATCAAGTAAGGTAGCATCTTGATAACTGCAAGTAGATCCTTAGCACCCTAGTTCCCACCTTTAAATTCATAACTTTTAATCAACATTATTCACCCTTACTTTCAATTATTCAGATTTTAATTTAGATCTTTTTCTAGTTCTAGTTCTAGTTATTTTCAGAATACATACAAGTTTAGTCCCTGTGGATTCGACCTCGGTCTCACTGAGTTATTACTACATCGCGACCCTGCACTTGGGGTTGTGAACAAATTTCAAAGCCCTTAAGATCAAGTCCATTGCCCTCAAATCTTATAAATCTAAGGATTCAACCATAAATTTTGATATTGAAGAAAATGAAGACTATATGAATATGTTGGATAAGAGATTTTATAGAATTTTCAAAATAAGAAAAGAACAGATTTTCAAAAACTGCTTAACAAAAGAAAAGGGAATTCAAACTATTGGAAATATAAAACAAAAGACACCCAATGTTTCAACTATTCTGAATATGGGCATCTTGCTTCTAAATGTCCTACAAAGGATAAATCTAGAAGAAAAGGCATGATAGTTACTTGGGATGAATCATCAAAATTTGAACTAATTCAGAAACTAATGAATCAGAACATAAAAGTGCAAATGAATTGAAAGCCTTATGACTATAGCCAGAATCACTTCTTCAGATGACTGTGAAATGCTTGATTATGAAACTCCAAGAAGTGACTTTGAAAATGAAGATGATCTTTAAGATGAATATGATGCCCTATACAGAGAAAGTTATAAGATTGCGGCTAAAATAAAAATTTAAAAAGAAAAATATGCTAAATTATAATAAGAACTTAAAAAAGTTGTTTTAGAAAAATCTCAATTTTTCGATTGTTTAAAAATAAAAAAATAAAATAAATAAAAAAAAAACTAAGTTAAATTTGAGTTTAAAATTTTTTGAATTGCAAAAACTTAAATTTGAAAACGAGTTATTAAAAATTGAAGTTTCCTCCCTTCAGAGTTCAAAGGACATTTGGAAATATATCCAAGGTGATCAGAAACTTGAAAAACTATTAACCTCATCTCAGTGATGTAGTGACAAGTCTGGATTGAGTTATATTAAAAATAGCACTTTAAAATCTAAGGATTTTGCTCCTACTTTTATAAAAGGAGAGTCCTTGAACTCTAAAGCAGAAACTCTAAAAGACTCAAATTATAAAAAGAATGACTTCAAAATTCAAAACCCTTTCAAGCCTCTAATATATATATATATATATATATATATATATATATATATATATATATATATATATATATATATATATATATATATAATAGTGCCAACTACCACAAATATTAAAGGAATAATAATGAGAATCCTCCTTTAGCTAATTAAATTGTGGACTTGCTCGAAGAGCGATTGAAATCCAACTCAGGTAAGAATGGAGTATATAGAAAGAAGAGAAATCCTAACTCCCAAACATAGCGAAAAGCAAGAGACCCTCTTAAATCTAAAATCATAATGAAATAGGTTTCAAAGGTTAAGTGTCTTGTTATCCATACAACTTTCAAAGCAAGTAACCATTCAAGATGGTACCTAGACAGTGGATGTTCTAGACATATGACAGGTGATAAAGATCTACTCTCAAACATCAACCAAATTGATGGCGGCTCAATTATATTCAGAGATGGAAGCAACTACAAGATTATTGGCCAAGATAATTTACAACTTCCCAACCTACCTCTCTTCCAAAATGTTTTATATGTTGAAGGGTTAAAACATAATCTTCTGAGCATATCTCAAATTTGTGAGTACAAACATAGTGTAAAATTTTTGGATCACGTATGTGATATAATTAATAATAAAGGACATATAATATTAAATGGTCGCAGAACGTCCGAGAATTGTTATATAATTGATGACTCTGTAATGCTACATGGTCTAAACAGACGAGAGTGAACTAATGCATCAATGTCTTGGACATGTAAACTATAGAGATCTATATAGATTGAGCAAAAAAGAGATCACTTACGTGGCTTACCCAAATTGAAAAAGATATGAATTCCGTGCCTATGAACTGCTTACGTGGTTTATACTCAAGCTCATCTTGTGCAAGTTGCACAAATTCGACTTCAGTCATGACAACCTTGAAATGACTTTTTTTCTCGTTTAAACCATGTGATACAACTCTCACATGTCTTTCTGGGTAATTGCCAAAAAAATGGGCGAAATCAGCCATAGTGATTTCTCTATTCTTAAAGAAGAATTGAGCGTGGAACTTCTCTTCAATTTCTTGCCAAGTATGTACTGAATCTGGCAATAGGTTCAAATACCACGTGAAGGCTGTTGCAGTTATCGAATGCCCAAATAACTACAATTTGTGATAATCGTTATTGTCTAATTCTCCGTAATGCATTGTAAATCAAACAACATGTTCGATGGTCGATTGGCCAAGTTCTCCTGAAACTAAGGCAAAATCCAATCAGTAGTTCCTTGTTAATGGGTGTTGCGGATCTATCCACTTTGGGTATGATTTATGATACACTGGGATAGTGTTGCGGCCGAGTACTTAACCAACAACTTCTTAAACGATTTGTACAATCTGGTCACCATCCATCCGCTGAGGTTCTAAGACTGGCGGTTGTTTGGAGCCAAATCGGTTCACATTATCCTAGAATCTGGGGAATTGTTGGGGATTAAATCCTCTTAGCAATCCCTGATTTTGGTTCTCAGGTATAAAGTTCCTAACCTCTTGCTCTGGTCACATAGCTTCCATAGGAGGTGGAACATTTCTTATATCTTAGACAGGGACTGGTGGTGGATTTCGTTTTGTTGCATTACCAATGATGTTCGCTCGGCCACCATAGCTGTCACACCCCAAATTCGGAAACCGGGCTCACAAAATTCGCGATCGCTGAATCCGGTGTTGATAACCTCCATAGTAACCCATTCTCGGCTCCCGGCATCCATATACCGAATTCCGATCGTGGGATCCTATAGGGAGGATTTTCATTAAAAATTTTTATAAAGAAGCATAACCATAAGCATAACAAAGTCGCAACAAAACAACATCACCACATTTCCACTATAATCAAAACATTTGAGTACAATGCAGAAGAGAAATACAAGTGTATATCACAACTCTGAAAATATCATCGCATGCTCCTGCCTCAGCTCGGCTGCGTCATAGCGTCACCTACATGCAACGGTCGTATATAAGCTTACAGGAAGCTTAAAGGGTGGTGTAAGGGTGTGCAAGCCATGTGCTAAATATATAAATATCAGAGTAATGCGGAAGGTGCTGGCAAGTCCATGAATAGGAAAAATGCTTGCAAGTCCATGAATGCTATCAGCCGTACCAAGGCTATGCGATGCAAGGCATGAATGTTGTCGGCCATACCGAGACTATGCGATGCAAGGCATACGTAGCCAAATGTTATATGCAAGATGCAACGCAAGCACACCAGTCATCAGCTGGATATGTCATATGCAAGATGTAACGCAAACACACCATTCCTCAGCTGGATAAGTCATATGCAAGATGCAACGCAAGCACACCAGTTCTCAGCTAGATCCACACATCAGTAAGGTTCCTCCCTGAAATATCACCGGGGTCTAGTGCACTCCACATTGATTGCCCCTCCCCTAGGCGTTTAGCCAAGTGAGTGTAAGAGATCTCACTACTTGCCTGGCTAGTAATCAACCAATATCTACTTGGTTCATTAGTAGCGAACCCATTCCTCGAGCTGGTCAAACTCAACCTAGCTGTGCCCCCTTCACCCTGTGGGTAAGGTCAAACCCCCTTCCAACCGACCACGACACAGTGGGAGGCGCGACCTACTGGTATTCGGTACTCAAGCGCTCATGCATCCACTCAGTCTCGATGTTGGAGCATCCTCCTGGTACCATAAGGGTTCTGGGACTTTCACCCAAGGACATCCTAAGTACCCACAATATTATAACCAAATATTTCTAGTGTCCAATCCTGTCATCCACAATATGTCTGTGGAGGCCACAACCCTAATGTTGTTAGGGCGTACAGTGATCATATCACATAGAATGTGAGATGCAATAGTCACACTATCCAGTCATGCATCAATCTTGCACGTACCACGCGCTCATGTGTGGCAACTCCTTCTCTCAGAGAGTCCCAAAAATAACCAGCCCAATGGCATATGTTATGTTTAATCACTCCTCATAACAAGCATGCAAATGATGTGTACAGACATGTATCATGATGCTCTACTAGGTATATGTAACGTCCTGAATTTTTTTCAACTTGGCGATGGATGTCCTTAGGCAATGGGTCGATCATAACACCTTATTGACTTCTCAGAACTCAATCCCAAAGTCTCAAATCCCCTTTCAACCCATTTCCTTCAAAAATCTCACCTTTCACCACCTTATTCTTCAAATTTTTCTAAGTACTTTCATATTAGACACTAATCCTAAAGTTTAAATGATGAAGGACAATACTTAAACTAAATTTTACTATAAATAGTAAATATATAAATAAAATGGGTTTTTGACCATTAATCTTATGGAATTTCACGAAATAAATAGGTTATTTGGATAGAGCAGCTTATCCTACCCCAAAATCATATAGTTTATGTCGAATAACTCATTCCGGTTTGAAAGATATACTCATTTTAAAAGTTGCATGACAAAACCACCACCAGACAGCACAGCGGGGCGCGGCGCCATCGCCCGGTCGGCGGCATGCCACCGGTGCACCGAATTTTGGTAAACCCTCGCTGTAATTTTCTGCACTTTTGGACCGACTTTAAATGGTCATATCTCCCTTAATATAACTCTGACTTAGGTGATTCAAAAGCCAGATTGAAGCTTGATAAGTCTAGTTTCATATAAAAATAAGTGAAAAATAAAATAAAATTTTAATATAGTTGAATCTAGGTTGATGTGACAACTATCCAAAAATTATTAATTCGGACAGCTGCTACTTCAAGAATTTTTAGAATTTTTTTAGAATATGAAATCTAATGAAATTCGGTGGAGATAAAGTAGACTTGATAACAAACTATTAAAAAAATAATTAAAATAATATACTAACTAAAAGTGCCAAAAAGGGACAAAGAACTACCCTAGGACCTTATTCTGTCGTAATTAGGGCGGAATTTAGTTAAGTACTAAACTAAATAAGTTGTGGATTTAACTCGAACCATCATTTCCATAAATGACAAGACCCAAAATCATTAATACCATTGACTCAACGTCCCTTACAAACCTAGGAGAAATTCCAAAACCCAGTTGCTCTCGGGATCACATTGAAAGTTCGTATCGGACCTGGATCGCGCATCGAAAGTTCGATTACCGCAAAACTATAAGGTTATGACCACCTTATTGGGCTTGATAATCATCATGAGAATCGAGCCAAATAGTATCCAGAAACGTACAACTTGAGCCTTGAGTGAAGTGTGTGAGAAACGCGAACATCTTTAGAAATTGAACCATAACTTAAGTGAATTGGACCGTTCGCTTACGAGCGAAATTGAAGACTGCAGACCGTCAGATTCTGACTAAAATTCACCCATAGATGAAGGAAATTTCCCTGCTCTTATCCGTATACTTGTGGCCCTGATCGAGTGACAATGATCGTTGATCTGATATGGGTCCTCCACGGTCAATCCACTAATCCGATCGTACCAAAATCATAACCTGGCATAGATCCTTTGTCAGGGAACTTACTCCAATACATAGACAGGTAATGAACCTCCAAATGAACCCCATTCGTCAGAAATAGTTGCCCTTTTCTTATAACCCAAGTATACCATGACCCTGGGGCCATTTACATCACTTCTGAGCCTATATAAGGCCCTTAAACCACCCCACCGCTCTCTCATACAAATTTTGAATTTCTCAAACCCTAGGTGAGAGAAGAGAGAAAAGTGCAGAAAAGAGTGAGGAGTAGAGTGAGAGTTCGGGAAATCGCTGCTGGGATTCACTCCCACTACTCTGTGTACCGAATCGCCTCCCCACAATCGCTACACGAGCCATTCTAACTTCGATTTGAGTAAGAAATCCTAATCCTAATCTTATTTTAGGAATCCAAATAGAGGAATTGATGAAATAGCTAACCTATTTCGTGATTTAGGTAACCATTGTTCTGTAGACGGGAGTGTAGGATTCGAACTAAGTTCGAAACGAGCAATTAGACGAAAAGTATAGACTATAAATGTTTAGGTTATGGTTTTCAATGCTTTCAATGTCAACTAATGATTTATGTCTGACTTGATTGCTGCCATATTGTTGTAGATATGCCGATTCCTGTATAATATACATGTATGAACTGTGTTAGATAAAAGATGCATTTCATGTGTTTGTTGAAATATTTGAATGGGCATTTGAATGTGATTGGAGCCTGCCATGATTACTGATCTAGGATTAATCATCGTCACATAAACATTACTCTCTCCGTATAAATAATTGCTAAAATATATGTTGTAACTAACCTAGTCTATGTATTTGGTATAGTGTAGTCTAAGTGTTTGTTGAATTGTCTGAATGAGAAATTGTTGATGATTTATACTTATTACGAGTATTAGGATAGTATTTTGTATTACCTTGTACGTATGTATAATTTATTTCATGTAATCATATTTTCCTCTACGCAGGTTATGGATAAAAAGCAAGTGTTTGTTGACATGTTCAAGGCGTTTGATAAAACGCACGAATGAAGTATTTACTTGGATTGTTTGTCAAATGTTGAAATGCCTATCACATGTATTTATTTGCTGCATCAGAGTAAGATTGGGGCTGCCGCATAGTTCAGGCAATCGGTAACTTTTCCTATTCGGGTGACTGAATTAGTCAAACCACATTTGGGAAATCCGATGAATCCAGGTTGTACAAAGATTGTCGATAGTGGTTAGGCCACACAGGGTGCTTATGCACTCCACGTCGATTAAATTAGCATGTGCCCGTACCAATCGAACTTCCCTAATAAACCGATTGGCCTATTGTATGTTCACCATGTATGGACACTATTGCTTGAATCTAAGGTACCCCTTACCAATGTAAAGACCTGTTTCAACCATGGTACCACGATCTGTTAAGACTCATGAGCCGGACATGGTGGTATGGGATACCGTGGTCGAGCTATTGGCCTATGCTAGGGTGACGAGCCTCCCCGCAGTGACTAGTGAGCAACCCAAACTCGTGAGCCGGGCATGGTGATATGGGACATCGTGTTCAAGCTGTCGGCCTACACCGGTGCAGCCTGGCTTCGGTCCCAGTGTGGGTTGGGGTGAACTGTCTGATCCGGACCCCCTTCGAAAATAGCGCTCCAGTTGGTAGGGCGTTAGTGGAGTGACCTTGAGTATAAACTTTTGAATTTGCCTATCAACTACTTTTCATTAGGGGTGATGCCCTACAACTTACCTATCGTATGTGACTAACTAGGATTGACGGCCCTAGATGGATCCCTGTTTGAGTTAATGATGAAAAGGGAGGTACCTTAGCTTCCCAAATCCGCTCCATGAATAAGCCTAATTAATTAATTGGCTAACACGATCATGCACTGCATTGCATGTGCTTTGGCGTGGAAGTACACGTTTAAGGAGTTTTCCATACGCGAATGGTTGAGGAAGTCGCTTGAGGGAGCTTTGTGCGAGGGCATATCATCCCTACATTAATAAGAGTACTTAGGACATGATTGTTGTATTGCTTTATCATTACTGCTTGACTGAATTGAAAACATGTTAACCTTTGTTTTATAGTTCTAGTAAATTAGCTACTTATTCCCACCTGGGATGGTGTTTTAAAACACCAACCAGACTCTGGTTTAGATGCAGGTGACGATGGAGTCTATACCATGGAGCACGACTATATGGATGAAGAGGAGGAATTCTCCTACGTCCAACTCTCAGTCGGGTCTATGTAGACCTCGTGCTGCTTCGACGGGATCACAGGGATATATGATTTAGTCGGACACTTTACATTTTGACATTTTGTATATTTTGAAACAAAAAATGTATGTATTCAACCCTGTTACATTATCATACTCTGGAGGCAGATAGCTGCATACTTATCTCAATACATATATTTCAGTCTTCCTCTTGCTAAATTACATTATCTCTGGAGTATGATATGTTGTTTTAGTATAATCCCACTCATGTTAAATTCACTAATATGGACAACATTTAAACATCGTTATCTATGTTGCATAAGTGATGGTTGGATCTTGAGAGTTGAGCTTTGCTCGACTCTCGAAATCCGGGATGTTACAAGATGGTATCAAAGCATGATTTGGATTAAACTGGACCTGGGTTATGGTAACACGATGCACTCTGATGCTCTTTGACTTAGGAGGGGGCAAAAAAAATGTAGAAATGATCATAGGATCCCAAGTTTCACCAACGGGCAAGATTGACAGTTGAAATGTAACCTTATGCGTTTGAGATGATGCAAAATGATCTCAATTCCTTTTTAGACCATCAATCGACGGGTTTAAGCTATTAGTCGGTAAATTCCAAACTTGAAACATGCTAAAAGGCATGAATATGTGCGAAATGGACTGAGAAAATACATCACCCGGACGTAGGGGCCCAAAGCCCAATTTACGATGGGACCCAGGGGGTCCCCCGCATGATTTCGGTGTCCTGAGAAGGGGTGTTTACCGCCTCCAGGCGGAGGCACCACTGGCAGTCTAGGGGACCGCGACAGCACCATTTGATCGGCGGCGCACCACCCGGACCTTTAGCGGGCCGCGGTGGGCCCCCGGTTCTGGCGGCCCACTGCCCTCACCCACATGTGTGGGGCCCTGTTTCACGTATGAGACCCTCCACTTAAACCCCTTTTGGCCCTTCCACTCTATTTCACTCCCATTTCGAGCTCCAAACCCCTCCAAAATTCCATTTTCCCTCTCAAATCTCTATTCCATACACTCAAGCTTCTTCTTCTTCTACATTACACACCCATCCTCCACCATTCTCTCAAACCCATCTCTTACGACCTTCCATCTCCCTTATTTCCCCTCATTTGAGCACACAAACCCATCTTTGTGTCTCATAATCTCCAAAACCCACAACCATCTCACCCTTCAAGTCTCTTCACTTTCATGGCTCTTTTTGAGCTAGTCTCTACCTTTTTCTCCCTCTCCACACTCCTTTCCCTTATGAGGAAGAAGAGGGCATCCACAAATGAAGCCAAGCCTAGCCGCCCAACTCGTTCGAGGAAGAAAACGGGCGCCGAAGTAAGCACGAGCGTCGAGCGAGAGAGAAGATCAAGACGGGATCTTGACCCACGGATCCCCACCGAAAGATTGCTACCGACGGGCGTCGAACTAGGTAGGTTCCGTAACCGTAAAGTTGTATTCGAGGCTCACGTTGATGAAAGGCTATTTGGATTGTACCCAGTGATAGACATGCTCCTAGAAAATGGTTGGGGACCCATATTTGAGGGAAACACTCATGCAAGTGAAGGCACCGTACGAGCCTTCTATGCTCATATACGGAACCCACTATTGGAGCCTCTTCAGTTTAGTGTCCCTTTGGGGAGATAGGAGGCCACAGTCAATGTAGATGTGGTGCCTCGAATCATGGGAATGGAACATGGACTTGTACATGCTAGCAAGATAAACCTCACTAGTAAATGAGAAAGAAATCGCCACACCCGTTTCCTTTGCGGCCAACTTGAGAGGTGGAGGCGAGGAAATAGCCTTGCATCGACCAAGATGATGAATGATTTCCGCCTGCTCCACCACATATTCACATATAACGTGTATCCCAGGTGGAGTAATCGCATGAAATATACACGACTCGGTGATTTCTTATACAGAGCTAGTTAGGGAGACAAGCTATGCCTGCCTACATTCATTTTGTCTCAGATTGTGGCACTGCACAATTTACACGGGGAGATGCCTCACTTCCCTTCGGTCAACT
The DNA here is from genome assembly GCA_021015155.1 of Magnolia officinalis. Taxonomy (NCBI): domain Eukaryota; kingdom Viridiplantae; phylum Streptophyta; class Magnoliopsida; order Magnoliales; family Magnoliaceae; genus Magnolia; species Magnolia officinalis. The sequence goes on along the minus strand of JAJHSJ010000013.1, from coordinate 23,790,572 downwards.
TATTTGTAAGATCGCCCCAAAATTTTGGCTTCCGACTCCATATGGAGAACCATGCCCGGATCCATATCATCAGTGACACGACGCTCAACAATATGGGCATAGGCCCCAGGTAACAATAAGTAAGGCTTGATGAGTCCGAGGATGAAATTGAAGAAGAGAGCGAAGAGGAAGAGGTAGTGAAGAGGAAAGCACTGAGCAAGGAAATGATGAGGAAAGTAATGAGGAAGAAGAGGAGGCCTAGGATTCAGATGGGGGACCTCCTACTGCTACTCGTGAGGACCACCGTGATCGAGTCCCCTTAGAAGCCTGTATGGCCAAGATAGAAGAAACCTAGGCTGAGTTGAAGCAAAAGCTTGAAGAGAATCAGGCTTATCGGAAACAGAAATTTAAGAAGATGTCTCGCACCTTTAAGGCTCTCCTGTGTTGTATGCAAGATAAAGGGGCACCTCCGCCCTCACCAGAATCAGCAGACTAGTCATATGTAGCAGTCGCCTATTGCTTTGCTTTATTTCTCACTTTTTTATGTAACAGCCCTTGTTGGCTTAGTTAGGTGTTAGAATAGTTTGTGTTAAAACTTTTACTACATTAGCTCACATGCATCTTCTGTCATGATTTCTTAATGCCACATCATATGTATCGTGATAATTTTGGTTAAATGAAATGCATGAAGCTTCTTTTGAATTAAGATGTGTAGAATGTTTGGAGAAGTGTGTGTTGTTATCCAAATCTTATACATATTGTACCCTATGTTGTATATTGGGAATGCCTTCTAAAAACACTTGGAACATTGCACGTCTCGCACTTGGCAGATCGATTGATGGGGTACCTCCCCTGAGCGACAGCCATACGGACCCCAGTTTGGGCCCGAATATTGAGACTATGCTGGATTCACAGCCGGCCACATGCTATGAGTAAGGATTGATTGAATTTAGGACTATGTCTATAGTTCAGACAATTGGTACCAGACTTAAGATCGTGGTTGAGATTCATGTCACCACGAAAGATGTGTTTGACAAACCCGAGTCGTACTTTAGTTGGCGACAGTGGTTAGGCCACATGAAGTGCTTATGCACTTCATGTCGTTCAGTTGATTGTACACTCGAGCTAGTCAAGCTCGTCAAGTAACCCGATATGTCTAATGTATGTTCACCATGTTTGGTCGCTACTGCTTGAACCTAGGGTACCAAACTTACCAGTGGAATCCCGTTAACCATGGTACCTCGATCCGCTAAGACTCATGAGCCGGGCATGGTGGTATGGGACACTATGGTCAAGCTGTCAGCCTAAGCTGGGGCCACGTGCTTCCCCATAGTGACCAGTGAGCAACTAGACTCGTGAGCCGATTATGGTGGTATGGGACACTATATTCGTGTTGTCGGCCTACATTGATAAGGTGATGGGAGAGCGGTGTAACCTTTGTGCATAACAGCCCTGACAGCCGACCTCGAGCATACTCCGAATTTGCGGTGAGGCGACGAGTGTTGCCACAGTGTATAGAGTATGAACTAGGCCTGTATCTGTATAGTGATGAATTGTTAAAAAGGTGATGGGGGAGTGGTGTAACCTTTGTATGTAACAACCCTGACAGCCTTTGCAGTGACTTGGAAACACACCATCGTATGAGATTAACTAGGATTGACGACCTTAGAATGGATCATGTTTGGGCATGATATAAGGGAGGTACTTTAGTTTCCCAATATTGCGGTTTGAAATGGACTAATAATTACTCGATAATCATGCTCATCATCGCACTGCATGTGCCTGGTAGATGTGGAGCACTGAGGAATGAATGCATTCACGAATGTAAGATGGTGTCGCATGAGGGTGGTTTGGCAAGGGCATTCATCATGTCATTTCATACTTGCATTTAATAAGAGTATTTAGGATTGTTTGATTGTACTGCTTTATCATTACTGATTGACTGAATTGATAACATGTTAACCTATGCTTTATTGTTCCATTGAGTTAGCTACTCACTCCCACGTTACAGGATGGTGTTGTACACACCAACTAGACTCTATCTCAGGTATAGATGATACGTCGATTCAGGAGGCGGAGCCAGACTACGATGAGGACCGGGACGAGTTCTCATACATGCAGTACTCTGATGGCTTTACTTAGGCCGACTGGATTGCGGGGATTTCAGGATCTATCTTTTAGTTTTATTTCGACTTTTTGATTCAGAAACAATACATGTATGTGGATACTCAGTTAGTGTTCATACTCTGGAGTTCATGATGGTTTTTGTTTCCTTACATACCTTATATATACAGTTTCAGTCTTCCGCTTGCCTTTATACAATTGATCTGGAGTACGAATTACTGTTTTGTTATAATCGCACTCATGTTTATTGCACTGACACAGACAACATTCAATCTACATCATCTATGTTGCATAAGTGATGATCTGGAACTCGAGAGTTGAGTTGCTACTCGACCCTCGAATTTCAAGGCGTTACAAGTTGGTATCAGAGCATGATTTTGATTAAACTGGACCTGAGTTATGTTCCCACGACGTACGCTGACGCATTACAACTTAGGAGGGTGCGAGAAAAATATAGAAACAGTCTTACGTTTTCCCGATTTCGCCATTTGGCGAAGTTCATCGAAAATGGGCGTTATGATCGAGTTCATACTCGATCTTGATTGCACGAGTCGATCCCAAATCACTTCTAGACCGTCTATTGATGTGTCTAGATCACAATACACCTCATCCCAGCAATCAAACATCTGTAAATTCAAGTATGTGTCCGAAAGTCCCCGAAACTACCCGAAATTAAGTGACTCGGGGTCGGGGGCCTACCCATATCAATCTAGGGGTACCCAGGGTGGGACCCAGTGTTTTTTGGGGCCTGGGAGACTGGAGGGACAAGCCCATAGGGCGAAACCTCAAAAACCAGAAAGTTGGTCGGCGGGGCCCTCGCGCGGTCGGCGAGGCCTCGCCAGTTTCTGGGCTGGGCCAGGCCCGCGGCTAGGGCCGATTGCTTTGGGGGGTCTAATAACCCCCTGACATACATCCCGTTCATTTCCACCACCCTAATCTACTACTTACTTCACAAACTCCCTCTTCAAGCTCTCATTTCCTTTCCAAGTTGTTGTTCTCTCTCTCAAAACGCCCTTCCAAACGCTCAATCTCCCATTTTCGACCACCACTCATCCCTTTCCTTCATGCACAGCAGTCCACACCCCCCTACCCATTTGATTCCCTCTCATTTCGGCCCCTACACCACCCGTTTGAAGCTCCAAAACGTGTAGCCTCCTATCCTAACCCATTTCTCCCTCCTATCTCCTTCATTCTCTGTCACTCATGCCTCTACAATATCTGTTGGGCCCTAAATTCATGGAGAAATCACTTTTCTAGACCTTTCTCTCTCCTTCTTTTATTTTCCATGGCCCTTTTTGAAGTCATTACAGCCATCTTCTCCCTTTCCTCCATCTTTTCTCTTATGGCAAAGGGGAAGGGCACCGCTGATGAGGCTGGGCCCAGTTGCCCTACACGTTCAAGGTGGCCGAGAGACACCGCCGCTAGTTCAAGCTTTGCCCAGAAATTTCGAATGAAGCGGGACCTTGATCCCCAAATCCCTGCAGAACGGGCTCAGTTGGTGGCACTACCTCATGGAGTTTATGAGGACCGCGGGGTTCTCTTTGAAGCCCAGGTGGATGGGCGACTATTCAGTGAATACTTATTGTTTGAGTAAGTGGAGGCGGCCCTCTGGGGTCCGCTATTTGAGGTCAGAGGTCGCGTCAATCTTGGTACTGTCCGAGCCTTCTACGCCAACATTCGTGAGCCTACACTAAAACTTTTGCAGTTCCGGCTCTTAGTTGGGGTGGATCTGTTTGTCACCGTTGATGTGAGAGTGATTGCGCGGCTTATAAATATGCCCCTTGGTGACGTGCATGCTAGCGAACAGAATCTAGGGACTGCTCGTGAAAGGGATTGTCGCACACGTTACCTTTGTGGTGGCCGACTGGTTAAGTGGTAGCCGAATAAAAGCCTGCTAGCGTCGCACATGTCAGACGACTTCCGCCTACTACATCATATCTTCACCTACAACCTCTACCCCAGACACAGTAATCGCAGCGAGTGCACGCGACTTATAATAAACTTTCTATACCAAGTGGGGGAGAGGGCGAACCTGTGCGTGCCTGCATTCGTGTTGCAACAGATTGTGGGTATTGCACGCTCCACCAGGAGCTCTGATTCGATTCCTTTCGGCCAGACTCATATGCAGGATTGCACGGGAGTTTGGCTATACTCTGGGGGTGAAAAGGCTAGTACCGATCCATCAAATCGACGAGAATACTCTCCAACAGATGAAACTTGGGGCACACGACAATGGGCCTGACATGAGGAGAGTGAGGATGAGATTGAGAGCAAAGAAGAAGAGAGTGAAGATAGGGTGGCGATGAAATAGAAGGAGAAGAAGAGGAACCTGAGGCCTGGGATACAGAGGAGAGTTCACCTCCTATGGCTCAGGAGCAGGGCACCGATCGGGCTACCATAGATGCGCATTTAGCCCGTCTCGAGGAGGGCCAAGCCGCCCTGCAACAGGAAGTCGGACCAGTCCAAACCAAGCTCAGCAAGGTGTCCGCACCTTGAAGGTCATCTTGTGCTGTCTACAGGACAAGAATGCTCCTCCCCCATCGCCTGATTCGGATTCCTAGTCATCCAAGTTGTTGTTTGTGGTTGTCTTGGTTACCGCATTAAGCGGTTTATGCTTTCATGTTGATGATGTAGTAGTTAGTAATATGTTTTAAGTGTTTGATGTTGTGGATGTAATTGGCTCACATGTAATTTCTGTCATGATTCATGTAACTCTGTAGTCCATGTATTAAGACAATTTTGGGTAAATGAAAAGCATGTAGCCTCGTTTGCTATGAGATGTGTGGAATGCTTAAAGTGCTTGTATAATGTGTTGTTATGCTTTATCTCACATACGTTACACCCTATGTTGTATAGGACAAGCCGCGACAGTATACACGGAGCACGACACACCTCCTTACTGGCTCGATGGACCAGACTCCTTCTGATAGAGGTGGTCCTACGGACCGAGGGTTAGACTCTGATCAACCTCCTGCTGGTCCTACTGGTGGACTGCCACCTTATACATCCCCGGTTCGCGAGCAGCACCAGGCATCCTCATCTACACAGCATGACCCACAGGTTGCGCCACCTCCTGACAGATTTGAGCAGTTGATATTGATGATGCATCAGTAGCAGATGCAGCACCAGCACCAGCACCAGTAGCTTATGACCACTATTTTCGAGGCCTTGTCTCAGGGTGGGAGTGCGACTCCACCTCCGACATTTACACGTCGTGCTGAGCATACAGAGCCTCCTGCTCAGTTTGAGGATGTGCCTCTTCCCGCACCCGTTGTACCCCCTATTGGAGATGTTGGTACTCGTGGCCTACTCGAGCGATTCCAGTGCTTGAGGCCTCCCACATTTAAGTGTTCTCACAGACCCGAGGAGGCTGAGTTTTGGCTAGACCACATCTCCAAGATGCTACGGATGCTGCATTGTACTAAGGCAGAGCAAGTCGAGTTGGCCACTTTCATGTTTGAGAGGGAGGCCAGTCTGTAGTAGGACAGTGTGTTACGGTCTGTCGCAGCGGACTATGCGTGAACTTGGGCAGCGTTTGAGTTCCGGTTCCACGAGAAATATTACCTACAGACCTACAGACACGAGCAGGAGGATGCGTTTTTACGCCTTAGGCAGGGAGGCATGACTGTTACTGAGTACGAGCATCGCTTCACCGAGTTGGGCCGCTTTGTCCCGACCATCCTTGTTGATGAGCAGATGTGGATGCACCATTTTTCTGGGGGTTTGCGACCTGATATACAGTCGAAGATGTGTTGTATCAGTATACCTTCTTATGCGGCGCTGGTTCATATGTCTATGATGGCCGAGCAGGATGTTGATCGGCTGGCACGTTCTCGTCGTACTATGGTTACGAGACTACGACCAGAGATGCAGAGCAGTCCTTTCTTAGGCAAGAGGCCTCATATCGACTCTCCCCCCAGGGCCGCAACGCCAGTAGTTCCGATGCGGCGCCCAGGAGTGACCTGTTCTTTCTGCGGGAAACTGGGTCGTCTTGCAGAGAGTTGTTTTTCACGTATGAGGGCTAGCAGGTTCTCACCACTGCAAAGGCTGGATCGCCCTCACCCTCAGGCCATATCAGCTCCACCTCTATAGACTCCCCGTGCTCATCCTTCCTTTCGACCTCCTGTATCATGCTTCAGGCTGCCTCAACGGCCCTTAGTTCCACAGCCGAACCTTCAGCAGCAGGCTCGAGTACATACGCTTGTTGTTGAGGCACCTGAGACGTCAATTACGGCCTCGATGGCTTTTGAGGGTACAACCCACATATATAGTACTTCCGTCTCCTTGTTAGTGGACAATGGGTCCACTACTTCTATTATTTCATATGGGGTAGTTAAGCGTCTAGCTTTACGTACTACTCCCACGAAGGGAATGAGACTCACTACGGCTACTGGGACTTTTTCGGATGTCACACGGGTATGTGAGGGTTGCTCCGTGGATTTTGGTAGCAGAACAGTGCTCGTCGACCTCGTTGTTGCCCCACTATGGCATTATGACATTATTCTCGGTATGAACTGGCTCACTAAGGTGAGGGCGGAGATAGATTGTGATACTCGGGTCGTGACGGCCTATGGATCTGATGGCAAGCTTTCACGTTTCCAGTGCAGGTTAGTTAGCCCTGCCGTGTTGAGTGTTATACTGCTTTATTAGAGCCGATTGATGGTTCGACATTAGAAGATACGCCAGTGGTTCGGGAGTTTATAGGTGTGTTTGCGATGATTCCTGGTTTGCCTCCTCAGCATGAGATCGACTTCACCATTGATCTTACGCCTGGTACGACACCTATCTCATTGCCGACTTATCGTATGCCTCCATGCGAGATGGAGGAACTGCGGAGACAGATTGACGAGCTAGTAGAGAAGGGTTTCATACGACCTAATGTGTCTCCTTGGGGAGCACATGTACTATTTGTGAAGAAGAAGGACGGGTCGCTACAGTTATGTATTGATTACCATAGGTTGAACCAGGTCACGGTGAAGAATAAGTATCCTTTGCCCAAGATAGGTGATCTGTTTGATCAGTTGAAGGGGGCGAGGTATTTTTCAAAGATTGATCTGCAGTCAGGGTATCATCAGCTGCGCGTCAGAGATGAGGACGTGCAGAAGACGACTTTCAGGACATGCTTTAGACACTACGAGTTTCTAGTGATGTCGTTCGGTCTTACGAACGCACCGACCGTGTTCACGGACCTGGTGAACCGGGTACTTAGGCCATTCTTATACCGATTCGTCATCGTCTTTATTAATGACATTTTAATATACTCTACGAGTTGGGAGGAGCACAAGGAGCACCTGAGAGCGGTGCTAGATACGTTGAAGAAGCGCAGTATAAGAAATGTGACTTCTGGCGGGAGGAAGTCAAGTTCCTCGGACATGTGGTGTCTAAGGATGGGATAGCAGTGGACCTTGCTAAGGTAGCCGTGGTTCAAGATTGGCAGTAGCCTGGCTCGGTTACCGAGGTGAAGAGTTTCCTTGGTCTGGCAGGGTATTATAGACGCTTCATTCAGGATTTCTCAAAGATTTCTAGGCCGTTGTCTCAGTTGATACGGAAAGACCTGAAGTTCGCCTGAAATGAGAAGGCGGAAGCAGCTTTTAAGGAGCTGAAGGATAGGTTGATGTCCGCCCCTGTGCTAGTATTGCCAGAGCAAGGGGTGAAGTACACGATACACACTAACGCGTCTCGCGTCGGTTTGGGTTGTGTCCTTATGCAGAAGAAGAGGGTGATTTCGTATGCCTCGAGACAATTAAGGAAGCATGAGGAGAATTACCCTACACACGACCTGGAGTTGGCAGCGATCATCTTTGCATTGAAGCTCTGGAAACATTACCATTACAAAGAGGAGTTCGAGCTTTTCTGCAACCACAAGAGCCTTAAGTATATATTCACGCAGCGAGACTTGAATATGAGACAACGCCGATGGATGGAGACCTTGAAGGACTTCAAGTTCGAGGTTTCCTACCATCCGGGCAAGGCGAACCTTGTGGCAGACGCGTTAAGCCGCAAGAAGGCTATAGCATTTGCGGCTCCGTTGATGATAGCAGAGTGGGACATGGTTGAGTTCATGCGGGACTTCGAGCAGAGACTCACTGTGGAGGAGCCATTTAAGTGTGTCGCGCACGTTCGGGTGCGACCACTTGTTGATAACAGGATCATTAAGGCCTAGAAGGGCGATGTGCGGTTGTCTAAGCTTCGAGAACAAGCTAGCGACGCCGAGGACTCTGAGTGGAGAGTTGATTCTGATGGGGGTCTACGATTCTGTGGCTGCGTATGCGTCCTTGACATACCTGACTTGAGACATGAGCTTCTCGAGTCTGTCCATAACTCGAAGCTTGCGATGCATCCTGGTAGCACGAAGATGTACCAGGATATGAGATGGTCGTATTGGTGGGATAACATGAAGGCCCACATCGCTGAGTTCGTTTCTCGTTGTCTGACGTGCCAGCAGGTCAAGGCAGAACATCGCCGACCTCCTGGACTGCTTCATCCCATGCCCATAGCAGAATGGAAGTGGGACTTCATTTCCATGGATTTCATATCGGGACTGCCGAAGACGAGGAAGGGACACGATTCCATTTGGGTGATTGTAGACCGGTTGACCAAATCGGCCCATTTTCTCCCTATCAGAGTCACGAACTCTGTAGACGAGCTGACTAGATTGTACATCAGGGAGATCGTCCGTCTGCATGGAGTACCTTTAGAGATCGTGTCGGACAGAGACACTCGGTTCACATCTATCTTCTGGACTCGTATCTAGGAAACGATGGGTGTGAAGTTGAAGTTCAGTACGACGTTTCATCCTCAGACTGATGGGCAGACAGAGCGGGTGAATCAGATTCTGGAGGATATGTTGTGAGCATGTGTGTTGGACTTCAAGGACAGTTGGGATGACTGTCTTCATTATGTAGAATTCGCCTACAACAACAGCTTCCAAGCGAGTATTGGTATGGCGCCATATGAGGCCCTGTATGGTCGTCCTTATAGAGCACTGCATTGTTGGGCTGAGGTTGGCGAGCGTAGTCTGATTGGCCCAGAGTTAGTGCAGGCGACCACAGAGAAGGTCGACATTATCAGGCGTCAACTTCTTATAGCGCAGAGCAGGCAGAAGAGTTACGCCGATATGAGGCGGCGACCACTTGAGTTCGAGGTCGGTGATCATGTATTCCTTCGGGTTTCCCCTATGAAGGGAGTCCTTCGGTTTGGAAAGAAGGGGAAGCTCACACCGAGGTTTATCGGTCCATTTCAGATCCTTGATCGAGTGGGTGCTGTGGCATATCGTCTCGCTTTGCCCACACCACTTGCAGCTGTACATAACGTATTTCATGTATCTATGCTGAAGAAGTATGTTCCTAATCCTTCACACATTATCAGTTGGGAGCAGATACAATTGAGCAAGGATGCTACATATGAGCTGCGTCCGACGCGTATACTTGAGAGGAAGGAGCTGGTACTGCGTAGCAAGGTCATTCCACTTGTGAAGGTACTATGGACGCATCATTCAGAAGAGGAGGCTACGTGGGAGACAGAGATCGAGGTCAGAAAGAACTACCCTTAGATTCTCGAGGAGTATGAAAAGGTACAAATTTCGATGACGAAATTTTTGTTTAAGGGGGGTAGATTGTAACGACTCGAAAATTTCCATACAATGGCTCAAGTACCACCTTGACTAGAAATCACTTAAGATTAAATCCTTTAGAAATTTGACAAAGTTAACTAAGTGCTAAACTAGATTATCCATGAAATCCATTTGAATCGCTTTAAATACGATCTACAAGACCCAAAACTTGTAGAATCATTGACGCTAGGTTACCCTAAAGTCTAGGATCAAACTCATTACCCGACTTCTCTTGGGAGCACATTGAAACTCTGTATCAGGTCTGGACCGCACAACGGGAGTCCAAATGATACGAGGTTAAGGACTTGGGACCGCCTCGCTGAGCTTGACAGCCATCTCGGAAATCAAATCCAAACAGTGTCCCACGGCTGTTCGCTTGAGTCCGGAGTGAGAGAGTGTGAAAACACTTGTTTTCTTTACAAAATAAATATCTTGAATAGTGATCTGGCACGTGTCGCTTGTGGACATTTTGTAAGCAACCAGACCATCAGAATCTGACCCAAATATACCCTCGGATCAGGAAACATTTCATAAACATATCCGTGACTTGGAATTTCTGATCGAAGTCCGTTGACTGTTGAACTGAAACTGGTCCACCACGCGTGATCTAGGAATCCGACTGAAACGAAAACTTAACTTTACCTGGATCCAAAATCTGTGTGCTTAACTCTGACTTTTGGCTCAAGGAGGCCCGCCAGAAATCCTCCGTTGAGCTGAAACAATGCTGTTTTGGTTATAACCTAAGTATACCTTGTCCTCAAGTCTAGTTTGGAGAGATTTTAGGCTATATAAGGACCTTAGAACCCTCTCTCTCACAGCCATACGAATTTGAGAGAAACCCTAGAGAGAGAAGTGAGAAAAGAGAGAGAAAGAGTGAGAGAAGTGGGAGAATCTCCCTGCTACTGTTTCCTGCCATTACCCAAGCTCCACCACTCCCTTCTTGTCGCTTTCCCGATGATATCGACTTCGTTTTGAGGTAAGAAACCCTAACCCTAAATCTATTTTGGGGTGTGTTGGTTGTAGGTTATGAAATAGCTAACCTATTTCATTCTTTAGGCTACCAAACTGCCAAATACGGAAGCTTGGCAAACCTAGTTGATCTGTTGCGATTCTACGGTATAAGGTGAGGACTTTAGGTGTATAGGTTACGGTTTTCAATGATTTCAATGTCAGATAATGATAGATTCATTATCTGCATGCAATTGCACATGTACAAAGTGCTGTTTGTTTTCCATTTCGATTAAAGATGTAGAATATGGAATTTTACATATTCTAAATTCCATATTCTAGGTATTCATAGAAATACCGTATATGTACAAATTTTAGAAATGTGTTTGACATGATTATTTGTTGTATGAATATATGATATATGGATAAAATACTTATTTGGTGAAAAGATTCACCCTAATACATGTTTGTTAATGTACACTATGTATGTAGAAATAGTGTATTGTAGACAGTACCGTATATGTATATATTTTGGGGATGTGTTTGCCATCACTATTTACTGTATGAACATGTTATATATGTGTAAAATACTTGCTTGCCGAAATGATTCGCCCTAATACATGTTTTACTAACATACACTATGTATGTTAATATAGTGTATTCTAAGTGTTTGTGGAAATGCTTGTGAGAGTAAGTGCTTGGATAGTGGTGCCTTAGATAAGTGTTGAGATGGGATTCTCAACTACCATAGAGACATGTATGATTTCCTCCATGTGGTTGTTTACTTTAACCACTTATGAAATATATGTGTTTGTATTCCTATTTATGTAGTGCTTTATAATATGCTTTATAACATGTTTTATAACATGCTTTATGACATGCTTGTTAACATGCTTGAATTACTTTGTTTATTATGCTTTACACCACATGCTATGAGTAAGGATTGATTGAGTTTGGGACTATGTCTATAGTCCAGATAATCGGTACCAGACTTGAGATCGTGGTTGAGATTCATGTCGCCACAAAAGATGTGTTTGACAAACCTGAGTCGTACTTCAGTTGGCGACAGTAGTTAGGCCACACGAAGTGCTTATGCACTTCATGTCGTTCAGTTGATTGTGCGCTCGAGCTACTCAGGCTCGTCAAGTAACCCGATATGTCTAATGTATGTTCACCATGTTTGGTTGCTACTGCTTGAACCTAGGGTACCAAACTTACCAGTGGAATCCCGTTAACCATGGTACCTCGTTCCGCTAAGACTCATGAGCCGGGCATGGTGGTATGGGACACCGTGGTCGAGCTGTCAGCCTATGCTGGGGCCACGTGCCTCCCCGTAGTGACCAGTGAGCAACCAGACTTGTGAGCCGATTATGATGGTATGAGACACTATATTCATGCTGTCGGCCTACATTGTTAAGGTGATGGGGGAGCGGTGTAACTTTTGTGCATAACAGCCCTGACAGCCCTTTGCAGTGACCTCGAGCATACTCTGAATTTGCGGTGAGGCGACGAATGTTGCCACTGTGTATAGAGTATGAACTAGGCTTGTATCTGTATAGTGATGAACCGTTAAAAAGGTGATGGGGGAGTGGTGTAACCTTTGTGCGTAACAGCCCTGGCAGCCTTTGCAGCGACCTGGAAACACACCATCGTATGAGATTAACTAGGATTGATGACATTAGAATGGATCATAATTGGGAATGATACAAGGGAGGTACCTTAGTTTCCCAATATTGCTGTTTGAAATGGACTAATAATTACTCGGTAATCATGCTCATCATCGCACTGCATGTGCCTGGTAGATGTGGAGCTGTAACGACCCGTAAATTTTCGTACAATGGCTCGAGTATCACCTCGACCAGAAATCACTTAGGATTAAATCCCTTAGAAATTTAACAAAGTTAACTAAGTGCTAAACTAGATTAGCCATGAAATCCGTTGGAATCGCTTTAAATACGATTTGCAAGACCCAAAACTTGTAGAATCATTGACGCTAGGTTACCCTAAAGTCTATGATCAAACTCATTACCCGACTGCTCTCGGGAACGAATTGAAACTCCGTATCAGGTCTAGACCGCACATCAGGAGTCTGAATAATACGAAGTTAAGGAATCCGTACCGCCTCGCTGGGCTTGACAACCATCTCGGAAATCAAGTTCAAACAGTGTCCCACGGCCATTTGCTCTAATCCGGAGCGAGAGAGTGTGAAAATCTTTGTTTTCTTTACAAAATAAATATCTTGAATAGTGATCTGGCACGTATCGCTTGCGTACATTTTATAAGCAACCAGACCGTCAGAATCTGACCCAAATACACCCTCGGATCCGGAAAAATTTCAGGAACATTTACATATACTTGGAATTTCAAATCGAGGCCCACCGACCGTTGAACTGAAAATGGTCCGCCACGGGTGATCTGGGAATCCGACCGAGACGAAAACATAACCCCACGTAGATCCATGGGTTGTGAGCTTAAGTCCGACGTTTGACTTAAGGAGGGCCGCCAGAAACCCTCTTTTGAGCTGGAACAACGCCGATTTGCTTATAATATAAGCATACCTTGAACTTAAGTCTATTCCGGAGAGTTTTTAGGCTATATAAGGACCTTAGGGCAGCCCCTCTCACAGCCATACGAATTGGGGATAAAACCCTAAGGAGAAGAGAGGAAAAAGAGAGAGAAAGCTTGAGGTTTGTGGGAGAATCTTCCTCCTACTGTTTTCGACCACCACACGGGCTGCACCTCCTCTTCCTTGACGTTTTCCCGACGATACCGACTCCGTTTTAAGGTGAGAAACCCTAACCCTAGGTCTGTTTGGGAGCATGAAGGTTATAGGTTATGAGATAGCTAACCAGTTTCACTCTTTAGGCTATAAAACTGCCGAATACGGAAGCCCACCAAACCTTGTTGATTCGTGGTGATTCCAAGGTGCAAGGTGAGGACTTTAGGTGTATAGGTTACGGTTTTCAACGCCTTCAATGTCAGATAATGATATATTCATGATCTGCATGTATTTGCACATGTATAAAGTGCTTTCCGTTTCCTGTTTCGATTAAAGATGCAAAATATGGAATTTTACATACTTTAGGTATACGTAGAAATACCGTATACGTACACATTTTGGAAATGTGTTTGCCATGATTAATTGTTGTATGATTATGTAGTATATGGATAAAATACCTATTTGGCAAAAGGAATCGCCGTAATACATGTTTGCTTGTATACACTATGTATGTTGAAATTGTGTATTCTAGAAAATACCGCATATGTATAAATTTTGGAGATGTAATTGTCATGATTATTTGCTGTGTGAATATGATATATATGGATAAAATACTAGTTTGGTGAAAGGACGGCCCTAATACATATTTTACTAGCATACGCCATATATGTTAAAATAGTGCACACTAAGTGTTTGTGATATTGCTTGTGGGTGTAAGTGCTTAGATGTTAGTGTCATAGGTAGGTGCTAAGATGGGGTTCTCAACTACCTTAGAGACACGTATGAATCCCTCCATGTGGTTGTTTACTCTAACCACTCACTTATGAAATATATGTATTTGTATCCCTATTTGTATAGTGCTTTATAACATGCTTTGTAACTTGTTTCATAACATGCTTTATAATATGCTTTATGACATGCTTGCTAGTGTGCTTGAATTACTTTATTTATCATGCTTTACTCCACATATTATGGTTGAGGATTGATTGAGTTTGGGACTATATCCATAGTCCAGACATTCGACACTAGACTTAAGATCGTGGTTGAGATTCATCTCGCCACACATGATGTGTTTGGCGAACCCGTGTCGTACTTCGGTTGGCGATAGTGGTTGGCCACATGAAGTGCTTCTGCACTTCATATCGCTCAACTTGTTGTGCGTTCGAGCTAGCCGAGCACGTCAAGTAACCCGTGTGTCTTATGTGTGTTCACCATGTTTGGTTGCCAATGCTTGAACCTAGGGTACCAAACTTACCAGTGAGAATCCCGTTAACCATGGTACCTCGATCCGCTAAGACTCATGAGCCAGACATGGTGGTATGGGACACCGTGGTCGAGCTGTCGGCGTAAGCTGGGGCCACGTACCTCCCTGTAGTGACCAGTGAGCAACCAAACTCGTGAGCCGATTATGGTGGTATGGGACACTATATTCGTGCTGTCGGCCTACATTGATAAGGTGATGGGGGAGCGGTGCAACCTTTGTGCATAACAGCCCTGACAGCCCTTTGTAGTGACCTCGAGTATACTCTGAAATCGCAGTGAGCCTTAGGATTTGCCGCGGTATATAGAGTATGAACTAGGCCTGTTTCTGTATTGTGATGAATCATTTAAGAGGTGATGGGGGAGTGGTGTAACCTTTGTGCGTAATAGCCCTGACAGCCTTTGCAGTAACCTAGAAAACACACCATCGTCTGATAATAACTAGGATTGACGACCCTAGAATGGATCATGTTGGGAATGATACAAGGGAGGTACCTTAGTTTCCCAATCCTGCTGTTTGAAATGGACTAATTAAAAACTCGGTAATCATGCTCATCATGCATTGCATGTGCCTGAAAGATGTGGAGCACTGAGGGATGAAAGCATGCAGCGAATGTGAGATGGTGTCGCATGAGGGAGTATGTCAGTGAGGGCATCATCATACCTGCATCCATACTTGCATTAATAAGAGTAGCTAGGAGTGTTTGATTTTACTGCTTTATCATTACTGTTTGACTGTGTTGATAACATGTTAACCTATGCTTTATTGTTCCACTGAGTTAGCTACTCACTCCCATGTTACGGGACGGTGTTGCACACACCAACCAGACTCTGTCTCAGGTTTAGACGAACCGATGACTCAGGAGGCAGAGCCTGATTATGACGAGGACCAGGAGGAGTTCTCTTATATGCAATATTATGGCGGCTTCGACTAGGCTGCCGGACTGACGGGATTTGTAGGGATCACCTCTTAGATTATTTTTGACATTTTGTTCACAAAACCAATATATGTATATGGTAACTCAGATGGATTCATACTCTGGAGAACAAAAATGATTTTTATTTCATTAAATACATGTATATGTAGTTCAGTCTTCCGCTTACCTTTATACCAATGATCTGGAGTATGAATTACTATTTTTGGTATAATCTCACTCATGTTTATTATTCTAACACAGACAACATTTAATCAGCATTATTTATGTTGCATAAGTGATGCGTTGGAACTCGGGAGTTGAGTTATACTCGACCCCCGATTTTCAGGGCGTTACAGGAGCACTGAGGGATGAACGCATTCGCGAACGTAGGATGGTGTCGCATGAGGGTGGTTTGGCAAGGGCATTCATCATGTCATTTCATACTTGCATTTAATAAGAGTAGTTATGATTGTTTGATTGTACTACTTTATCATTACTGCTTGACTGAATTGATAACATGTTAACCTATGCTTTATTGTTCCACTGAGTTAGCTACTCACTCCCACGTTACAGGACGGTGTTGTACACACCAACCAGACTCTGTCTCAAGTATAGATGATACGTCGATTCAGGAGGCAGAGCCAAACTACGATGAGGACTAGGACGAGTTCTCATACATACAGTACTCTGATGGCTTTGCTTATGCTGACTGGATCGCGGGGATTTCAGGATCTATCTTTTAGTTGTATTTTGACTTTTTGATTCAGAAACAATACATGTATATAGATACTCAGTTAGTGTTCAAACTTTGGAGTTCATGATGGTTTTTGTTTCCTTACATACCTTATATATACAGTTTCAGTCTTCCGCTTGCCTTTATACAATTGATCTGGAGTATGAATTACTGTTTTGGTATAATCTCACACATGTTTATTGCACTGACACAGACAACATTTAATCTTCATCATCTATGTTGCATAAGTGATGATCTGGAACTCGAGAGTTGAGTTGCTACTCGACCCTTGAATTTCAGGGTGTTACAGGTGCAGACTATAAATATTTAGGATATGGTTTTCAATGCTTTCAATGCCAGCTAATGATTTATGTCTGACTTCATTGCTGCCATATTGTTGTAGATACGCCGATTCCTTCATAATATACATGTATGAACTGTGTTAGATAAAAGATGCATTTCATGTGTTTGTTTAAATGTTTGAATGTGATTTGAGCTTGCCGTGATTACTGATTTAGGGTTAATCAACGTCACATAACTTTACTCTCTCCGTATAAGGATTTGATAAAATATATGTTGTAACTAACCTAGTCTATGTATTTGATATAGTGTAGTCTAAGTGTTTGTTGAATTTTTTGAATGAGAAATTGTTGATGATTTGTACTTATTACGAGTATAAAGAAAGTATTTTGCATTACCTTGTACGTACGTATAATTTATTTCATGTCATCATATTTGCCTCTTCGAAATTTATTGATAAAATGCAAGTTTTGTTAACATGTTCAAGGTGTTTGATAAAATGCTCAAATGAAGTATTTACTTGGATTATTTGTCAAATACTGAAATGCCTATCACATGTATTTATTTGTTGCATCTGAGTAAGATTGGGGCTATC
Source organism: Magnolia officinalis (assembly GCA_021015155.1). NCBI lineage: Eukaryota > Viridiplantae > Streptophyta > Magnoliopsida > Magnoliales > Magnoliaceae > Magnolia > Magnolia officinalis. The sequence goes on along the minus strand of JAJHSJ010000013.1, from coordinate 23,773,385 downwards.
GCGTAGCTCAGGCAATCGGTAACTTTTCCTATTTGGGTGGCTGAATTAGTCACGCCACATTTGGGAAAATCCGATGAATTCGGGTTGTATGAAGATTGTCGACAGTGGTTAAGCCACACCGGGTGCTTATGCACTCCACGTCGATTAAATCAGCGTGTACCCGTACCAATCAAACTTTCCCAACAAACCGAATGGCCTATTGTATGTTCACCATATATGGACACTACTGCTTGAATCTCTGGTACCCCTTACCAATGTAAAGACCTGTTTCAACCATGGTACCATGATCCACTAAGACTCATGAGCTGGGCATGGTGGTATGAGACACCATGTTTGAGCTGTCAGCCCACACCAGCGCAGCCTGGCTGTGGTTCCATCGTGGGTTGGGGTGAACCGTCTGATCCGGACCCCCTTCAAAAATAACGCTCCAGTTGGTAGGGCATTGGTGGAGTGACCTCGAGTATAAACTTTTGAATTTACCTATCGATTGCTTTTCATTAGGGGTGATGCCCTACAACTTGCCTATCGTATGTGACTAGCTAGGATTAACGACACTAGATGGATCCCCGTTTAGGTTAATGATGAAAAGGGAGTTACCTTAGCTCCTGAATCTGCTGTATAAATAAGCCTAATCAATTACTTGGCTAACACGATCATACACCACATTGCATGTGCTTTGGGGTGGAAGTACACATTTAGGGAGTTTGCCATGCGCGAATGGTTGAGGAAGTCGCTTGAGGGAGCTTTGTTCGAGGGCATGCATCATTTTAGTATACCATCCCTGTGTTAATAAGAATACTTAGGACATGATTGTTGTACTACTTTATCATTACTGCTTGACTAAATTGATAACATGTTAACCTTTGCTTTATAGTTCCATTGAATTAGCTACTCATTCCCAGCTAGGATGGTGTTTTAAAACACCAATCAAATTCTGGTTTAGATGTAGATGACGATGGAGTCTATACCATGGAGCAGGACTATATGGATGAGGAGGAGGAATTCTCCTATGTCCAGCTCTCAGGCGGGTCTATGTAGACCTTGTGCTGCTTCGACGGGATCATAGGTTTATATGATTTAGTCGGACACTTTACATTTTGACATTTTTCATATTTTGAAACAAAACATGTATGTATTCAACCCTAATACATTATCATACTCTAGAGGCAGATAGCCGCTTACTTATCTCAATACATATATTTCAGTCTTCCACTTGCTAAATTACATTATCTCTGTAGTATGATATGTTGTTTTAGTATAATCTCACTCATGTTAAATGCAATAATATGGACAATATTTAAACATTATTATTTATGTTGCATAAGTGATGCGTTGGATCTCAGGAGTTGAGCTTTGCTCGACCCTCGAAATCCGGGGCGTTACAGTATAACCAACGGTGATGTTGTACTCTCCTACAATCAATAAATGGCCTAAATGACATACTTATATTAAGGATGGGCCTAGTACAAAGAGTGGGTTTCCTCACCTCTCCATCACATAGTGAACTGTGCTTCCTATGCGGCTCAGTAAGCACAAGATGGGCTTTATAGCTTGGACAAATCTACAAGACACGGTGGAAGCACCATCAATTATGGGGGCCCAATGGTTTGGGTTAGCCCACTACAAGAAGATGAGAATGGGCCTAACAATGGGCCCTAGGGAGCTTTACAACGTGGACATTTAACCACCATTACCTCCTAGAGTGCAGCCCGTTATAGAAACTATCTCACAATGGGGCCCATGGCCCTTACAATAGCTAGAAAATAAATGGGCAGCATTCATATTATCTCATATATCATGGTGGGATTCAAGGGACGGCCTATGGTCTACATACTTTAAGGTGGGCTACATGGGGCAGCCCATAGCCTAAGAAAATGGTTGGGCCAGATATATATAGCACATTCATCATGGTGGGACTCTTGGGACAGCCCATAGGCTCCAAAAAATAGTTGGGCAAGGTGTACAACACATACATCATAGTGGCTTACAAAACATCCCACAAAATCCATCATAATGGAGGGGCAACACATACATTAGCGTGGGCTCTAAGGCTGGACGTCCAGCCCATCTGGGCCTGCTGGACGTCCAGAAATTTGGACAGTTTGGTCCTCATTCAATCAAATGGAAATTGGGCATTACAAGGAACTAATGGGGCCCATGATTTGAGAAAAATAGAGGTATAGTGTGTAGGCATTACACTTTCAACCTGGTGGGACTCACAACTGTATAATAAGCAATATCATACAACAAGTTGGGCCCTTACTAGACTTCCAGCCCTCTCAACCATCTGGACCTGCTGGGCGTCCAGCAGATGGACTATCTGGGTGAAATACATATCCAATGGTGGCCCATATATATCACAGTGGGCCCCACCAGATGAATAACATGAATACAACATATACATCAGGGTGGGTCTGCTGCTGGGCAGCCAATCCAGCAACATCCTAGCCCCTGCTGGACATCCATGGAAGGGTGGACGGTGGGCTAAAACATTACACAAGGTGGGCCCCACTTACAGACGTACCACCAGAAGGTGGGCCCCATCCAAGTGGGCCACAAAATGGAGGAATGGCGTGGGTACAAATGTCAAAGTGGGTCCAACAGCTTGGATGGCCAGCCCTGTTGGATGCTAGCCCTGCTTGGGCGTTGGGCCTACCTCTGGGTTGGGTCCAAGGCCTGCTGGACATGGGGGAATGGATGGACGATGTACGTGCATGCACATACAATAAGGTGGGATCCACATCAGTGGGCCACCCCTCCTCTAAAGGTCAGGTTGATATTTATATTTTCCCATCGTCCAGGCATGTTGGACGGTGCCAGCATGCTGGACCGTCCAGCCCTGCTGGGCCCACACCAGTGTGGCCTCCCATGGTTGGAAGGTGTGGATTCAATCATACATCAAGGTAGGGTCCACACATCAGTGGACCACCCCACTCCCATTTGGAAAAATCAAGCTGAAATTGGGGATATCTCTTCATCCAGACTGTCCTGCATGACCAGCCAGTCATGCCGGCCCACAATGTCCACCAACATAGTCCATTTACTGGATTGAATAGATAAAATGTATGCATCAAAGTGGGGTCCATATGGAGGCCCACTGAGCTAGAAAAATCAAGCTAATATTTGTGCTCTCTTCCCCATTCGAGCCTATGTGACCGTCCGTCCACACAGGCACAGAAACGGACAGTAGTTGGGCCGTTTTGTTAGATAGTGGGCGTCCCCACTGCTGAACTATTTGGATGCAACATATACATTATGAAATGGTCCACCTGGGTGGGCCACACGGCCCCCAGACCGAGCTGATATCTGTGTTTTTCCTTGCATGCAAAACAGGGTAGCAAGGTCGGCCAGCCTGCGTCTAGAAAACTGGACTGCAGGGCCGTCCCACCAACTGGGCGGTCTAGATGTGTTGAGCACATCAGGTGGGCCACGTCATCGGGGAAAAAGATTGGAGAGAGAGAGAGAGAGAAAGAGAGAGAGAGAGAGAGACGGTTGTGGGAGGGGCTCCGCCACTATGAGCCCCTCTAGTCACCATGCATACATCAAGATGGGTCCCATTCATGTGTGGTCCCTCAAATCAACAATCAAGGTGGGGATGACATCCCCACCACAAGATCAAGGATCTAGATGATCCCTTTTACATCCTTGATATCAAAGAAACATCATGATAGGGTTCATGGAGAATGGCCCCATCATGGTACATGCATGCAAGCATGGTGGGCCATTGGCCACACCTAGGGACCAAGATGGAATCCCTACCATTGATTGGTAGGTTCCACTTGCCCTCATGCAAGAAAATGGACAGATCTATCCTAAGAATGCACCCACCTCTCTTCTTCTTGCTCCCTAGGGTTCCTTAGCTTCCAAGGTGCTTCTTCAATGGTGGAGATGGTGTTTCAATGGTTGGATTGGGTGGGATTAAGGGAGGAAATGGGCTGGAAATGTTGGGTTTTTCTCTCCTTGCTTGGACATCCAAGGTCTCCTTAGGTTGCAAATGAGAAAGATGGGAGAGAATGGGAGGGAGAGAGAGTGGTATATGGAAGTAATGATGAGTTTGTAAGAGTTGTCATAACATTGTAAGAAGCATGGGCATGCTAGTAATCATTGCTAGCAAGGCATGGGTGGCTAAGGTGATGTCATCCTAGTCTAGGTAGGCTAGGATGATGTCATCATCAAGATAGCTCTTGTAGAGAATCTTCTCTCTCGAGAATCTTTGTTCCTGCAACGCGCAGTCTATGGTCAGGATTATGCGCGGATTGTATCTCCTAGTTTAGGCATCGCACTGGCGCGCGAAATATGGTGTTGGAACCGCGGCTACAATGCGGTCGCAATGGTACAAGTTTCGGGTTGAGTCGACTCGGGTCTACGGGATGCGACTTAAAGTCACTTGCAAATGTTGTCTACAAGTCGCCGGTTGCCAGAATTTGATTGAGAGAATCACGGGGTCCTAAGGAATGGTATGATATTAAGACATAGACCTTACAACTCTCCCCTCCTAATAAAAATTTCATCCTCGAAATTTATACTATCACGTAGAACAAAAGGAAGGAGGAAACATGACATCATATATATATATATATATATATATATATATATATATATATATATATATCAAAGCACAATACAAGGTTCAATCAATCAATAAAGAGATGGGGAGAATGCTCTCAATCTCAGTCTTGGGCTCCCATGACACCTCATCAACACTATGGTGACTCCACTGCACCTTTACCAAGGGAATGACCTTGGTCCGAAGGACCTGCCCCTTCCGATTAAGGATGCGAATTGGTTGGTCAATGTAAGAAGCATCCTCACGAACCTCTAGCGGTTGCCAATCAATCACAGGAACGATGTCTGACCCACACTTTTGAAACATAGAAACATGGAAAACGTTGTGGATATCAGATAGCTGAGGTGCCGCCAATACAACCAGTGATATTAAAAGGTCCAATAAATCTCGGGGCAAGCTTGCCCTTCGCTCCAAATCGAACTACACCCTTCATGGGTGAGACCTTGAGATACACACGGTCCCCAACTGTAAACTCCAAGGGGCAACGCAGGCGATCAGCAAAACTCTTCTACCGGCTATGAGCTGTGCGCATCCTCTGCCTGATGATATCGATGACTGCTGATGTCTGCTGCACAAGCTCGGGACCTAGGAGATGGTGCACTCCAATCTCGATCCAACAACTCAGAGATCTGCACGGTCTGCCATATAATGCCTCAAAGGGAGTCATACCAATGGTCGCCTGATAGCTGTTATTATATGTGAACTCAGCCAGGCGTAAATACTCATCCCGACTACCTAAGAAGTCAATCACACAGGCCCGAAGCATATCCTCAAGGATCTGGTTGACCCTCTCGGTCTGCCCATCAGTTCGCGGATGATACACGGTACTAAGCTGCAACACAGACCCCATCGCCCTCTGAAAGCTCCTCCAAAACTAAGTTGTGAGCCTCGGATCTCGGTTAGAAATGATCAAAATTGGAACGCGGTGCAGTCTCACAATCTCATCAATGAATAATCTGACAAGCCGGTCCAAAGGCCAGGTCACACGAATCATGACAAAATACGCCGACTTCGTCAGACGATCCACGACAACCCAGATGGTGTCATGGCTGCGCTGAGTCCTCGGCAAACCCATGATAAAATTGTGGATACGTGCTCCCGCTTCCACATCGAGACGCTCAACGGCTATAACGCACCCAGGGGTCTCTAATGATTGGCCATGACACGCTGGCACGTGTCACACTCGGCCACAAAACTACTGATTTGGCGCTCCATCCCCGCCCAAAAACATTGTCTCCTCATGTCGTGGTATATCTTCGTCGACCCAGTGTGGATAGAAAACCTTGATCGATGCGCCTTGGTCATAAGATCCCTGCGTAACTCTGGAATATCTCGGACACACAATCGGCCTCTGAAACGAAGTCCACCATCAAAACCAATCTGCTATTCTGACTAACTCTCAGATGTCGTCTTTGCTCGATAATCCTGTAATTACCCGTCTGTTGCTGAGCCTCGATCACCCTTGCAAGAAGAGAGGGTTGAATCAACAAGCTCGATAACTGAACGATAGTAGACTGCAAACCAAATTCGAAGTCATACTCTGTTATATCCTTGAGCATCCTCCACTCTTGGACCATCATATGTGGCACTAAGCCTCATGGCTGACGGCTAAGGGCATCCGTCACCACGTTCACCTTTCCAGGGTGGTACTAAAGATCAAAATCATAGTCCTTCAGGAGTTCCATCCAACGTCTCTGCCTCATATTCAACTCGGACTATGAGAAGAGATACTTCAAGCTCTTGTGGTCGGAGAAGAGCTCAAACCTAACCCCATAAAGATAATGCCTCCACATCTTCAGTGCGAAGATGACTGCAGCCAACTCTAAATCATGTGTGGGGTAGTTCTGCTCATGGACCTTGAACTTATGAGACGCATAGACCACTGGCTTCCCTTGCTGCATCAGGACAACACCAAACCAACATGCGAAGCATCGGTAAATACCATAAATCCTTCACTCCTAGAGGAAAGAGTGATGAAAGGTGTGGATGTGAGGTGGTCCTTCAACTCTGCAAATGCCAGCTTCCAGGCGTCACTCCACACAAACTCAATGCCCTTCCAGGTCAACCTGGTCAATGGTGTTGCGATACGGGAAAATCTCTCAATAAAGCATCGGTAATAGCCCGCCAAATCAAGGAAACTGCGGATCTTAGACACGTTCGTTGGTTGGCCTCACTGACGCACTGCATCAATTACGAGAGGTCCATTGCGACACTCTCCCTCATCACCACATGCCTGAGGAACTTCACCTCCTCCTGCCAAAACTAACACTTCTCCAGCTTCGCATAAAGCTGGTGTGCACGGAGGGTCTGCAAAGCAATCTCTAAATGCTGCTCATGGTTCTCGCGAGTCCTCGAATATATCATAATGTCGTCGATGAATACCACAACAAACTGATCGAGATACGGACAGAAGACCTCATTCATCAACTTCATGAATACAGTGGGTGCATTGGTCAGTCCGAAGGACATGACCTGAAACCCAAAATGACCATAGCGCGTCCTAAAGGTTGTTTTCGAGATATCCTCCTCTCGGACTTGAATCTGATGATAATCGAACCGCAAGTCTATCTTTGAAAAGAACTGTGTACCCTGCAACTGAAAGTGTCCTAGTTTGTCAATTAGCGTGAGTGTTGAGTCAGAAAGTTAAGTGAGCCTCACAGGAAGATCATTCAAGCATTTGCCTCAACTAGATGTGTTCTTCGAACTCATCAAAGGTAAATTAAGCCTCACATCCCATGTCCCGAAACACCCAGGTATATAAAACCTTAAAATGAGTAGAACAGCATAGGTGTTTGTGTACGAAAACTTATCTTGCAAAACAGGAAAATGTCAAGTTTTCAACCTTTCTCGATATATCGATATCACATCGATGTGATTGAACACCTGTTATCGATGTCCTCGGAAAGTACTCGATATCATTGAATTGACGACATCTTGTGTCTAACAACCAACTTGATCTTGGACAACATTCTCGATGAATCGATGGACTCTTTGATATCATCGAAATTCAAATACCGATAACATCGAGACAACTCGATATAATTAAATTCTGGCTAGTTTGTGTCCAGCGTGCTGATAAGGCAAAACTCATATTTATTGATAACTCGAAGAGAGCAAAGATTCTATCGGAAATCAAATTTCGGTGATATCGAGGGACCTCCGATGTTATCGAATTCAGACCAAACTCGTCCAGCGAGCTCAATAGGAAAATCCTCTGGAAATGATCGAGGAATCGATGATGTCTTGATATGATCGTATTTTAAATATCGATGAAATCAATATATGTTCGATATCATCGAAATGGATCAAAGATTGTCCAGCAAGCACTTTTGAAAATCATGTGGAAATGATCAATGTATTGAACAAAGTGTCGATGAAATCAGAATTCAAACTCCGATGACATCAACGCATGCTCGATGGCATCGATCCTTAGGCAAAAAGTTTCAGGTATATATTTCAGTGGAGTTTATATCATCGAACATTGCTTCGGTAGCATCGAAAGTATACGTTCGATGATATCGAAGTAGGCCCAATGATATCGAACTCAGTCAGAATCTCACATCTTTATTACCGTTGGAACTTTTTGTCTATTTAAGGAGAGCTTGTTCTTGGTTGCTGTATTGAGAAAAAGAGAGAGCTTTGAGAGAGTAACTACATATCATTAACCTAAGTCCTTTTTCTCATGGGAGTTCATTCCTCAATCCACCCTCTTCATTGACATTCAATAGAGTAGATTGGTGAATGAACTTCCGCATTCAAGGATCTTCCAGCTACCACATTAATGGCAAATCATTGAGCTGGGATCCCTTGATTGCCTAAGATCTTGGAACTACTCTGTCTCTACAATGATTATCATTTAATAGAGTAATTACCAACATAACCTTGATTGAACCTGTCGCCATACATTGGAGCATCATCAGTGTTGCGGTTTAAGGGAGCTGAAGATTCTTTGTCATCAAAGGAGGAGAACTTCATCAACACACTTAATGAAGTTCATCTACTTATCTGTAAGTCATGAAAGTGCAGATACCCTACTGATCATTCCTTTGTGTAGGATTGAGTCACAGGTGATTCTCACCCCTTTCAAGTCCTCATTGGAGGCCTCTGACGGGAGAGTATGTGTGGGTGTTGTGTGTTGACCTTTGCTCTTGAGTAGGGCATAAATTCTAAGTTCCTTGTGTGAATCCTTGGCCTGTGTAGCCTAAAACCCTAGGTTCCTTGTGTGGATCCTTTGCTCGTGTGTAGAGCATAAAACCCGGGTGTTGTGTGTGACCCTTGTTCCCATGTGGGGCATAAACTTGTGTCTCGTGGAGACATGCCTAGGTTCCTTAAGTAGGTCCTAGAGTTGACCTTGTGTAAGTCGTGAAGGCTAGAGGTGAACCTAATTTAAATACTCCTTTAGTGAGATCCGGTACACTCAAGGGTTGAGTACGTCCGCCGGAAGTGGAGTAGGTACGTAGCTGAACCATTATAAATGACTGTGTTTGGGATTGATATTTCGCTTTATTATTTGTGTTTACTTTGAATGTTCTCATAAAGCATGCTAACAGGATTATTTATAAATGATAAGAATCACATCCCCCCCCCCCCACACACACACAGTCGCATCGTTCATTCATCATATACTAAGATTGCATACTGTTTAAATATTGAATAGTCTTATGATTGGATCCTCTATTTGGCTTAGAAGCCATTAGAGTTAAATTGGGGTCATCTTGATAGTTGTTTGTTAAATTAAGACTCTGATAATGGGATTTTAAATCATCATAAAATTTTATAAAGTCCTATTCCCCCCCCCCCCCCCCCTCTAGGACACTTTGACCTATTCCTACTTCTACTAAAGCAATCATCACCGCAATTTCAGTAGCTGATTAAACAAATCATCGATCTTAGGAATCGGGTATTTGTTCTTAATCATGACCTTGTTGAGCTCACTGTAATCCACGTAAAGCCTCAACGAGCCATCCTTCTTCCTAACGAATAGTACCGATGCTCCCCATGGTGAACTGCTCGGACAGATAAAGTCTAACTCGCGCAACTCGTCCAACTGCTTCTAGGGTTCCTGTAACTCCAACGGTGCCATACGATACGGGGCCTTAGAGATAAGCACGGTACCGGGCACAAGATTAATCTGAAACTTAATATGTCGGCGAGGCGGTAATCCCAAAATCTCCTGAAATACATTGGGAAAACTACGAACAACCAGCAACTGGTTGATGCTCATGGTGACATGCTCCTCTACGGCACACGACATCAGGCAAGAAAGCTGCTCTCCTCTGGGCTCGGCTATGAACTGGAACTGTGGCAGGCCGGGTATACAGAATATGACTGTCCTCACTGAACAGTCCAATATGGCATAATACTCAGTGAGCCAATCCATGCCCAGGATGACATCAAACTCTGACATCGGCAACACAAACAAATCAGCAGGCAAGAAGATTTCCTCAACCAAAACGGGGCAAGACGAGCAAAATTAGCCTAGCACTGCTGTCTTCCCTAAGGGTGTCGACAGTGTCAATCCCTCACAAGCAGACTCTATCAGTAATCCAGTCGATCGACAGAAGTCCTCGGACACAAAAGAGTGCGATGCACCAGAACTAAACAAAACGCGAGCTATACATGCAGAAATAGGGAGAGTACCCTCAACGACTCCTCCGGATGATTGAGGGTCCTACTAAGCCGCATAAAATCTGGCTGGAGCCAGCCGGGGAGGTACATGTCCCCTCTGAGGTCTTTGTTGTTGTTGTGGCCGCTGAAACTGCAGCCTTTGCTACTGCGGTCTCAGAGGCTAGTGTTGTTGCTGCTGCTGTGGGGGTCTCTACTGTCGCTGCTGCTGTGGTAGAGGCTACTGCGGTACTCTCGGCTGCTCCCACTGCTGAGGGTGGGGACATTCCCACCTACGGTTCCCCGTCTCACCAAATCCATAACAAGTACCTGAGAATTGCATCTAAGGTGGTGCTGGAGGTGCTGCTGGTGCTCGGGTGACTGGGCAGGCTGCATGCCTCTGTCATGGTCGATGTTGGTACTGCTGAGAGCCACCGGAGGGGGCCTTCCTCTTTCGGTCTCCCCTCTAACTACGAACCCTCTGCGAATCAACCCACTCTGCCTTGTAGATCTGGACCCTCTGCATTACCTGATCAAAAGTTGGGAGCATGTGCCCAACGACACAGCTTCAGTGACCAAAACGTAAGCCGTACTCAAAACGGCGGGCCTTCCACCCCAAATCATCAACCAGATACATCGCTAATCTCGACAGTGCGACGAAGCGGGCCTCATATTGAGATACTATCATATCCCCCTACATCAGAGTCTCGAACTCAAGTGTGCGCTGCTGTCAGATGTGGTCAGGGAAAAACTTCTGGTCGAACCGATCTACAAATTTCTCCCACGTCCATACAAAATCAGCCCCTGCAGCACAGGCGACTGAGGCCCACTAATGCTCGGCCTCACCTTGAAGTAGAATTACCACCAGCGGGACCCGCGGCTAGGTCGTACATCTCATGGTGTAGAAAATCTTCTCCACTTGGGAGCACCATCTCTTTGCTGCGGTAAGGTCGAGCTCTCCCTGGAATCGTGGGGGATCAAACCAGGTAAAGTCTCGTAAAAGGGCGCTCGCGCACTCCTGCTCTACCTGCTCGGGTGTCTCAGCGAGTCGCCTACCCTGCCCTTGGAGGACGGCGGTCACAGCCTGCAACATCTGCTATAGGTGGTCAACACTCATGGACATGGTCGATGCTACGCTAGTCTAAGACAGGGGTGCGGAAGTCTCAGGTAGGGGAACAGAAATCTCAGGTGGGGGAGTGAAAATCTCAGGTGGGGGAGCAGGATCTCAAGTAGGGGAGCGGGAATCTCGGGTGGGGGAGCAGGAGCGCTCGAGTCGCTCTCTTGGGCGCTATATCCTACAAGAAGGAGTAAGGGGCCTATCAGCCTTGAGAATCTTGACGGCACACACGTTAGGGAACTAAATCGGAAGGTTACGAACTCGAGACATAACCATTCTAAGTTTATAGTAGATATGTGATGTTGTTCTCAATTATTCCCAAGTTATACTCTGATAGCAACTCCTGTCACGTCCCAAACTCGAAAACTGGGCTCACAAAATTTTTGATCGCCGAATCCGGCGCTGACAACCTCCGTAGTATCCCATTCTCAGCTCCTGGCACCCATATACCGGATTCCGATCCAGGGATCCTATAAGGAGGATTTTCATTAAAAGAAATTGTAAAGAAGCATAACCATAAGCATAACCAAGTCACAACAAAACAACATCACCACATATCCACTATAATCAAAACGTTTGAGTACAATGCGGAAGGGAAATACAAGTGTATATCACAACTCCGAAAATATCACCGCACGCTCCTGCCTCAGCTCGGCTGCGTCCTAGCGTCACCTGCACACAATGGTCATGCATAAGTTTACAAGAAGCTTAGAGGGTGGTGTAAGTGTGTGCAAGGCATGTGTCAAATATATAAATATCAGAGTAATGTGGAAGGTGCTGGCAAGTCCATGAATGGGAAAAATGCTGGCAAGTCCATGAATGCTATCAACCGTACCAAGGCTATGCGATACAAGGCATGAATCTGTCGGCCATACCAAGACTATGTGATACAAGGCGTACGTAGACAAATGTCATATTCAAGAATCAACGCAAGCACACCAGTCCTCAATTGGATATGTCATATGCAAGACGCAACGCAAGTACACCAGTCCTCAACTGGATATGTCATATGCAAGATGCAACGCAAGCACACCAGTCCTCAGCTGGATCCATATATCAGTACAGTTCCTCTCTGGAATATCACCGGGGTTTAGTGCATTCCACATTGACTGCCCCTCCCCCAGGCGCGTGACCAAGTGAGTGTAAGAGACCTCACTACCTGCCTGGCCAGTAGTCAGCCAATATTTACCTGACTCATCAGTAGAGGACCCATTCCTTGAGCTGGTCAAACTCAACTTAGCGGTGCCCCCTTCACCAGGGCGGGTAAGGTCAAACCCCCTTCCAACCGACCACGACACAGTGGGAAGTGCGGCCTAATAGTATTCGGGATTCGGGCGGTTATGCATCCACTTGGTCTTGACGTTGGAGCATCCTCTTGGTACCATAAGGGTTCTGGGTCTTTCACCCAAGGACATCCTAAGTGCCCACAATGCTAGAACCAAATATTTCTGGTGTCCAATCCTGCCATCCATGATATGCTTATGGAGGCTACATCCTTGATGTCAGTAGGGCATACAGTGATCATATCACACAGAATGCGAGATGCATGAGTCACACTATCCAATCATGCATCAATCCTGTGTGTACTGCGTATTCATATGGGGAAACTCCGTCTCTCAGGGAGTCTTAAAAATGACCAGCCCAATGGTTTTGTTATGTTCAATCACTCCTCATAATAAGCATGCAAATTATGCGTACGGGCATGTATCATGATGCTCTACTAGGTATATCCAACGATGATGTTGTACTCTCCTACAATCAATAGATGGCCTAAATGACATACTTATATCAAGGATGGGCCTAAGTACAAAGAGTGGGTTTCCTCACCCTCTCCATCACATAGTAAACTGGGCTTCCTATGGGGCCCAGTAAGCACAAGATGGGTTTTATGGCATGGGAAAATCTATAAGACATGGTCGAAGCACCATCAATAATGGGGGCCCAATGGTTTGGGTTAGCCCACTAAGAGAAGATGAGAATTGGCCTAACAATGGGCCCTAGGGAGCTTTACAAAGTGGACATTTAACCACCATTGCCTCCGAGTGTGTGGCTTGCTATAGAAAATATCTCACAATGGGGCCCATGGCCCTAACAATAGCTAGAAAATAAATGAGCAGCATTCATATTATCTCATACATCATGGTGGGCTTTAAGGGACGACCCATGGTCTACATACATCAAGGTGGGCTACATGGGGCAGCCCATAGCCCAGGAAAATGGTTGGGTAGGTTATATATAGCACATCCATCATGGTGGGCCTCTTAGGGCAGCCCATAGGCTCCAGAAAATAGTTGGGCAAGGTGTACAACACATACATCATAGTGGCTTACAAAATAGCCCACAAAATCCTTCATAATGGATGGGCAACACATACATTAGAGTGGGCTCTAAGGCTGGACGTCCAGCCCATCTGGGCCTCTGAACGTCTAGAAATCTGGACAGTCCAGTCCTCATTCAATCAGATGGAAGGTGGGCCTTACAAGGCATTAATGGGGCCCATGATCTCAAAAAAATAGAGGTATAGTGTGTATGCATTACACTTTTAACTTGGTGGGTCTCACAACTTTACAATAAGTAATATAATGCAGCAAGTTGGGCCCCTGCTGGACGTCCAACACTCTCAGCCATCTGGACCTGCTAGGTGTCCAACAGATGGACTATCTGGGAGAAATACATATCTCATGGTGGCCCATATATATCACAATGGGCCCCACCAGATGAATAACATGAATACAACATATACATCAGGGCGGGCCTGCTGCTGGACAGCCAATCCAGCAGTGTCCCAGCCCTTACTGGACGTCCATGGATGGTTGGACGGTGGACTACAAGATTACACAAGGTGGGCCCCACTTGCAGACGTCCCACCAGAAGGTGGGCCCCGTCCAACTGGGCCATAAAATGGAGGAACGACGTGGGTACAATACAAACATCAAAGTGGGTCCAACAGCTTGGGCGGCCAGCCCTGCCTGGGCATTAGGCCTACCTCTGGGTTGGGCCCGGGTCCTGTTGGACATGGGGGAATGGATGGATAATGTGCGTGCATGCATATACAGCAAGGTGGGATCGACATCAGTGGGCCACCCTCCCTCTAAAGGTTAGGTTGATATTTATATTTTCCCATCATTCAGGCCTGCTAGATAGTGTCAGCATGCTGGACCATCTAGCCCTGCTGGGCCCACAACAGCGTGGCCTCCCATGGCTGGAAGGTGTGGATTCAATCATACATCAAGGTAGGGTCCACAAGTCAGTGGGCCACCCCACTCCCATTGGGAAAAATCTAGCTGAAATCAGGGATATCTCTCCATCCAGAAGGTCCTGCATGACCAGCCAGTCATGCAGGCCCACAATGTCCAGCAACACAGTCCATTTACTGGACTGAATAGATAAAATGTATACATCAAAGTGGGGTCCATATGGTGGCCCACTGAGCTAGAAAAATCAAGCTAATATTTGTGTTCTTTACCTCGTCCGAACCTGTGTGACCATCCATCCACACAGGCATATAAACAAACAGTAGCTAGGCCATTTTGCTGGACAGTGGGCGTCCCCACTGCTGGACTGTTTGGATGCAACACATACATTATGATATGGTCCACCTTAGACCAGGCTAATATCTGTGTTTTTCCTTGCATGCAAAACAGGGTAGCAAGGTCGGCCAACCTGCGTCCAAAAAACTAGACGGCAGGGCCGTCCCACCTGCTAGACGGTCTGGATGTGTTAAGCACATCAGGTGGACCACATCATCAGGGATGAAGAGGAGAGAGAGAGAGAGAGAGAGAGAGAGAGAGAGAGAGAGAGAGAGAGAGAGAGAGAGAGAGAGAGAGAGAGAGAGAGATGGTTGTGGGAGGGGCTCCACCACTATGAGCCCCTCTAGGCACCATGCATACATCAAGATGGGTCTCATCCATGTCTAGTCCCTCAAATCAACAATCAAGGTGGGGATGACATCCCCACCACAAGATCAAGGATCTAGATGACCCCTCTTACATCGTAGATATCAAAGAAACATCATGATGGGGTCCATGGAGAATGGCCCCATCATGGTACATGCATGTAAGCATGGTGGGCCATTGGCCACACCTAAGGACCAAGATGGAATCTCTACCATTGATTGGTAGGTCCCACTTGCCTTCATGCAAGAAAATAGACAGATCTATCCTAAGAATGCACCCACCTCTCTTTTTCTTACTCCCTAGGGTTCCTTAGCTTCTAAGGTGCTTCTTCAATGGTGGAGATGGTGTTTAAATAGTTGGATTGGGTGGGATTAAGGGTGGAAATGGGCTGGAAATGTTGGGTTTTTCTCTCCTTACTTAGACGTCCAAGGTCTCCTTGGGTTGTAAATGAGGAAGATGGGAGAGAATGGGAGGGAGAGAGAGTGGTATATGGAAGTAATGATGAGTTTGTAAGGGTTTATCATAACATTGTAAGAAGCATGGGCATGCTAGTCATCATTGCTAGCAAGGCATGGGTGGCTAGGGTGATGTCATCCTAGTCTAGGCAGGCTAGGATGATGTCATCATCATGATAGCTCTTGTAGAGAATCTTCTCTCTGGAATCTTTATTCCTGCAAGCTGGAATTCGATGGAGAGAATCGTGGGGTCCTAAGGAACGGTATGATACTAGAACACGGGCCTTACAATAGTCATCAATCGATGCATGGATTTAGTTTGGCTGACCATATATCGATTAATATTTTCAACTTGAATATGAAATTTCTCTCCTTAGGCCCTTCCATATTCTTATTTAAGTTGAATGCTCAGCTTTACATCTCGGAGCACAACAACTATCTCGTCCAGAAGAACGGTCCGAGAGGTCGATGATCCTCCCTGATCCCCAGTACTAAGCATTGGACAATTATTTAAATTCAACACTTTAGGGGCTGATGGAACCGCCACTTCCTTGATTGGAGGCGGTCCAGTTGGCATTGAGGGATCGATCCCAACAATGCGAGCACTCCTTCTATTTATAATTGGTAGTATTGCGCTAGTTAATCAAAGACAGAGTCCCACCGAGTGTGCCAAAAACTGTTCGCATGGATCTGTTTTTGGCTGTGCTGGTGTTCTAAAATTGAAATCGCAGCTTCAATTCAAACCGAACAACTACGACCCCTAATGCCAAGATAAACTGACACGTAATGTATGACTGAGATTTAATGAGATCGGTCACCTATTCAGCCACTCGCTTAATGTGTAAACAGGATCAGATGATATTCAAAAGGTGGGGTTCGTCCTCTGTTGATGGGTTGAACCTTTGCCTTCTTTACGAAAGGACTTTTCGATACAGATAAAGTAAAATGAGGAAGGGATTCTTACAGTTGGTTATGAATGACAGTTGTGGAACGCCTTTCCAGGTGAAGTACTGAATCCAGAGTCCGAGCCTAGACTCAAATTATAACTAAAGGTACCATCTACTATATAGATCTATGAATTACACTACGAAATTTAAACAGTAAGTTGAAAGCAAAAAATTACACTAAGAACTGTAATTTGCTTGACAAAGAAGTAAAGGATTAATCTATGGAATGTAAATGGCCTGGTAATTAAAAGGATAATTGAAAGATACATTTGGTTTTTTTGGGTTGGTATGAGACCTTTTTTTCTTGCCGTATTCCTTTGATATTTATAGCTTCAATCTAGTCATTTGGATTTTTCTCACATCCTTATGGTTACTATATCCCTTTGCCACTACTTGACTTCCTATGTTTCTCCCTTTCTTATTTAAATTTGTCATATAACCGTTGCTTCATGATTGCTTATTCATCAACCGCTTATACATTGACATGGCATAATTCGATATGTTTCTTCAACTGTCATTTGCTAAGAAATCTTTTCCAATATTTAAATATACCACATAAATTTTGTATAAATTACAAGTAACCTATTCTGATTGACTTCCAAAAGGAATGATGATAACAGGATGAACGAGTGGGACCTAATTGTTCGTTGATCCATGTCATTCTTCTTATGGAGTCGAGTTCATGCCAGGTAGATATTTGGCCTTTTCTCTACCCATTTGATGCCTTTTTCTTTAACCATCTATTTGTAGGCCATTGATGAGAGGTTATAAACCTCTAATTTGAGAGAATTACCAGGGAACACCCCATCTAGATTACAAAAACCAGTATCTCCGGTCTGGATGGCGAAACGCGGCCACTTGTACGTAAGCATCAGGACAGCGTTCACGTCACTGTGCATCAGGACTTCGTGGTTCCTCCAGCTGCACTTTTCAACCGACTTTTGCACTTTTTCTTGCTTGGTGTTGACAGAAATGATGACATCTCAATCAAAAACCACCAAGAAATAATAAGAATAATAATAATAAGTCAAGACACGTTGGATGATGCTCTTCGGCCACCAGGCACCACCACAAGCATAAAGCCACAGATCTCTCGAGAGGTTTGCTCGATCCACATGCACCTTTAGATACGCAGTGGCACGCATATACTTTATCTGAGCAGTGCAAAAGGTGGGCCCACAGTGGATCTGATCTTTCACAACTTTCCGACCGATTAGCTCATCATTACACTGGGTAACTGTACGTTGGATATGGATCGTTAATAGAATCTTTAATTACATGGTCCATTGTTTTGGCGGTCTGATTCTAAAAGTTGCTATCTTAACGGTGGGGACCATCTTATCCACAGTGGAGATGTCCGCACACTTTCCAAATGGACATATGTTAGGCCAGCCAACCTCCATCGTTTTCAAAGTTCCCGCCAATTACCCCCAACTCCACATCGACTAACCTGCCACGTCTTTTTTTAGCCACAAAATATGAAATGAGTGGACGCCACGGCTTCAATTCCACCCGCCTTGCCCTTTGCGATAAATAAGGAGAAATGGTCAGCAGTAGCCATCCATGTCATTATCCCAATCTTACTCATTGTGTGCCCATGTGGCAAGCATGCGCACCGGTGACGCAAAAATCTGGTTCACCCTCATTGAGCTCCGAGCATTCGCGCCAAGTCCCGCATGTCTACAAAGTAGATGGACAAATGAGACCTTGGTTAGGACAGGAGACCCTCCGATGCCAAAATCAATCTACAAATCTAAATCTAAGTAGTGTAAATGGGTTTCAGGTGAGAGATTTTGCATACCTATTGTTGTATTTTAAATTATTTTAAAATAATTTAGTGTTTCAAAATATCTGTTGAGACGGGCCCTTACGGATGTGTCTTTTCACTTAAGTCTGAAAGGTTGCATCCTTTCAATTTTTGTTTTGAAAAGTTGTCTTTTGAAACTTAAGGGTCGCATCAATTGGATTTAAACCCAATAGTCACAACCTTTTTGAAAGGGTGTCTATAAACCCTTAAGGGTGTCTTCACAAAGTCTATAAATAGACTTTCTCTCATCTGTTTTAAATTAGTAAGAAAAAGTTTGTTTTACGTTAAAAGTATAGTTTAAGTGTTTTCTAGTTTGGGTTAAGACTGCAAGTGGTTTGAGCCCGTATGCAGTAAGTGCACCACTGGACCGGGTTATAGTCATTGTATCCTTGAGGTCGATTGCTCTGGAAACCTGTTGCACTTGAGACGTTGTCCAAAGGGAGCAAATTCGATTTCAAGCCGAGTGACTCACATCACGTGTCGACTTATACAAATTGATAAGTTTTCTAACTTTCTTATTTTAATTTTATATAATTTAAATAGTTTTCCAAAATCCAATATCCAACAATCTTGAAATCGAATTTTATTTTGGAAAACTATTTAAACATAGTTAAATTTTGAGTTATATAAATTTAAGCCGCCCACCAACCTAACTTGTGAGCCATAACCCATATAACATGTAGTTCGAATAATGGGCAAATGAAAAGGCTTTATGACAACTTTATCGATCACCCTAATATATAAAAAATTTGAAATCGAATTGGAAAACTATTTGTGGCAAAGTTAGTAAATGCTTATTTAGTGGTAATTTAAAAGGAATACTTCATATATTTCATTAATCATCCTTGTAATATGAATCTTGACCAATGTGAAGAAGGTAGATGATAATATGAAAACCCATCATTAGTTGCATCTTCTAAAATGATTATATAACATCTTTTTAGTGGATAGGAGGTTGGGATGAGAAATGGACATCCACATGACAGGGAGATCAATGTCCATTTCCATGGATATTAAAATAATAATAATAATACTACTAATAATAAATAATGAAAAAAAAAATTGAAGGGAGAGTGAAATGATGGTTAGATAGAGGAAATTTCATTCACATTTTCTCTGATTCTTTTCATGCAAAAGATTTGTGTTTTTGTTTTTTACAGTCAATCATTTTCTCTTACTCTAGTGTTCATTTGACCTTTCATTTTAATAAAAAAGGCTCGTAGTTCGGTGATCTGGACTATTGTTTGGATGACAACACCGTAGATGGATAGTACCCTGAAAATCTTCCGTTCAAAATGATCTTATCCGTAGAATCTTTAGATTTTTCCAAGTTAATTATGGAACGTTGTTGCTTTCCAGATGATAATTGCCTGAAAACCAAAATCATTGTATTCCAGCCCTGACATATAAATTCTCATCTATTGCAAAACCTAAATGATTACAAATCTTAATTGAAAGAGGAAAATTTTTTCTCTATCAACCATTCGAAGCCTTGATAACAGGAAATGATTGGTTATGTGATGGTTCCAATGGCAACAACAAGGGGCTCGTTGTTGTTGTTGTTGTTTGTATGTGTAAATCCCGACCCGGATTCCGGATTTGAAACGTTGCGAGAATGGATGACGGTTGTGGATGTGGGGGTATCTAATGGATACAAGGACCTAAAATTTTAAAGAGAAAATAAAGGATTTCCTCGTTTCTGTTTTCATCTTCGAGGTTCTGTACGGTTAGGATTATTCTAATGTTTATCCTCTGGTTGTGTCTATTGTTTGAAATTATGGTGAAGACGCTTTAGTTGAAGTCGAGATATGCCAATATGTCCTAGAGGGGGGTGAATAGGAATTTTTAAAAGTTTTTATGATTTATTAAAATCCTATTACACTAATCCTAACAACAGGCACATATTAGGATTACTCAAATTTAACTCTACTGGCTTCCAAGCCCGGTAGAGGATCCAATCACAAACTATTTGAGAAGTAAACAATATGCAAAGTAGTTTATGATGGATATAACTGTGTAAGTGTGTGAGGTGAAATCTTAGATTATTCATATATGCAAATATTGAAGTAAATCACACAATCAGAAGAATAAAAATCTCAAAAACAATCATTTTTATAGTGGTTCGACGATCGATCAGTCTACTCCAATCCCGGCAGACGCACTCAACCCTTGAGTGTGCCGGATTTCACTAAGGAGGTTTCACAGCAGTTCACCTCAAACCTAAGGTTTTAAATCAGGTTCACCTTCAACCTTTACAACCTACACTGAGGCTGACTGTTTATGCTCTCACGAGTAAGGGTCAACACAACGCACCCACTTTTAGGCACACTGGCCAAGGATCTTCTATAAGACCCTACCGAAGGTTACTACACAGTTTACCTCAAACTCGAGGTTTAACAGTGGTTGACCTCAAACCTAAGGTTTTGCTAGTTCAACTTCAACCAGATGTTTATGCTCTCCATAGAGCAAGGGTCCACACAACGCACCCACCATGTATACTCCCGTCGGAGGTCTTTTACGAGAGCTTCAAGGGTGAGAAACACCTAAGACCTAATCCTAAGAAGGAATGATTACAAGTGTCCTCTAGACTCTAGATACTAACAGATAAGCTGATGGGTCTCATTAAGCATGTTAACGAAGATCTCCTCCTTTGTTGATGAAGAGTCTTCAGTCTCCTTGATCCGCAACTCAAAAGATATACCAATGTATGGTGACGGGTTGGGTCAAGGTTATAATGAAATCCTACTCTCAAAAGATTTTCCTATAAGGAAGATAGAGCGATTTCAATCATCTAAGCATTCAAGGCATCCCAGCTTAATGATTTGCCATTAAGGTGGTACCTGGAGGATCCTTGAATGTGAAAGTTCATTCCCCAATCCACTCTATTGAATATCAATGGTGAGGGTGGATTGGAGGATGAACTTCCCTGAGAGAAAGGGCTTTGGGTATAAGATCTAAAGTTAAACACTCAAAAGCTTTCTCTTCTTTCTCTCACAGCAACAATAGACAAGTCCTCTATATATAGGCAAAAGGTTCCAACGGATATAAAACGGTCACATTTATGATAGAGTTCGATATCATCGAGCATATACTCTCGATAGCATCGATGGTCCACTCGATGACTCGAACTCAATGTCATACGCTTTTGAAACCTTTTGCCAGATGGTCGATGAATCGAAACGATCGTTGATGTCATCAGATTTCGAACTCCGATTCCATCGATGATAGGTTCGATCCATTGACACTTGAAAAATGAGAGAGACTTGACTAGAAAATATTTCAGGTTTTCATGAATGATTGGGGAACCATCGAGATCATCAGAATTTGAATGTCGATGATATCGAAATCAGAGTCGAGGCATCGATAAATCCAGCGGAATTTTTATTAAGCTTGTTGAACAGTTTATGTTCTTGGTTGATGCAATCGACCTGGTACCGATGTCATCGATATTTGAATATCGATTCTATCGAGGGCCCCCCGATCATAGTTGAACAACCATGAAATATGTTGCTGGAGAACTTGGCGCCCAAGATCAATATCATCGAGAGTCTTCTGATATCATCGAGATTTAAACTTTTGATTGTCTTGAGAAGAGCTCCGATATATCGATGCAAATGAGATTTTCTTAAGTAAAAACAAGGGCGCTAGAAATCTGCCTGTCGATAGTATCGAGTCGACTTCGATAGACTCAAGATTTGAATATCGATGATATCGATAGGTGTATCAATATATCGATAATTCGTCCAGATAAGTTATGAGGTTGCTGGAGATATTTGGTCCTCTTATCGATGGTATCGATGGAGCATCGAGGACACGACAGCGCAGGTCGATCATATCGATATGTGTATTGATACAATCGATAGGGTAAGAAAACTTAGAGAATTTCTGATTTTTGAAAACGTTCTCCCTAAGATGTTCTAGTTTGTTTTTAAGGGTTTTAGTTTACCTGGTGATTTGGGACAAGAGATGTGAGGCTCAGATTTACTTTTGGCGAGCTTGCACACATCCGGTTGAGACAGACGCTTGAATTGATCTTCCTATCAGGCTCTATAGACGAACTGACTCAACTCTCACGCAAATTGACAAACTAGGGCACTTTCAATCTCCCCCTTTATTAATTACATGACAAAATCCCAAAACACCCTATAACATTCTAGACAAACACATCCTAAATTGTGTGTACCTGCTTTTTACATAATTTTACAATTTCTAGCCCATGTACACAACCAGTAGCTGTTCTCTGCAAACTCCCCCATACTTGATGCAGCAGCTCCCCCTAACACATGCAACATGATCCAAGTAGATATACAATTTTCCATTCGAGATGTTTAGACTGTTCTCCCCCTTTTTGTCAGTCATTGACAAAGATATAATAGTTGATATTGACTGAAGCTTGAAGTATTTGGGAGAACTGGTCAGATATAGATGTATCAAGATTAAACCATTGTGAAGCATGCATTGTTTTCAGATAGTATGGAAGCATATTAGATTAGATACGACAATGATAAAAGCAGATAACATAATCAGTAAAAATAGCATATACATTCCATATCAGATAGATGATAAACTAGGGGATCTTAAACATAATCATGGCAGTAAGGATAAGAATTATATTCAGCCATAACAAAAGTATTCAAATATCCAAAATGAACTACCTAAGATTTGTAGTAAATTAACCGTTACCCCAAAAATTGATCAATTCCATTTGAGGGCTCTCAAAGATAACCACCAGTATTTGGCCCACCCGTGGACATATACACACAAAACAACTTTTGAAAACTTGGGAAAAGAAGACAAAATCCTTCAACAAGAAGTACCCGACCAAAAAGGCAAGATTTGGAAAGGAAGAGATGAAAAGATAGTACCAGTTTCTGAGTACATTCTGGGACCCACCAAAGACCTTTCAGCTGAGAGTTTGAGCCAAAAAGAATGGAAAACCCTTTCTTGAACAAAATGAAAGTCTTTTCGCTTGACCGCCTTTTATTGGGCGCCAGACTTCGATTTTATCGATCTCGCTTTTGATTTTCTCGTCGACCCTCATTCGATGTTATCGATAATAGCTTCGATAATATTCTTGATCAAGTGACTTTTCAAATTCAGAAGAGACGTTGATAATATCAACTCTTTATCGATTTGATCGAGAATGCTCGACAGACATATCAGACGTGAATGTTTTTCAAGTTTCAGCATTCAGACAACCATATATGTATACTTTTAGTATTTAAATTTATCAATAGTATACACAACAAAATTTGTACAATCAATGCACACATCAAAATTATAAACATTTGAATGTTTATATACAAAAGATGGAGGTGAAGAACCTCAGATGTATCATTTTAAGCTCAGCAGAAAGAATCCCCATTTTAGCGCATGTTCAGATCTTTGATACACGACCTAAATTAATTCTTCCTTATCCATTTCACTTTGTTAATCGATTTGGGTGGTGGTGCAAGGGCATTGCTTCTATCCATATCCTTAAGAGGACTTTTGAAGTTCTGTATTTCTCTAGTTAATAATTTGTTAACATGATTCTGACCAGAGTTAAGTTGAGTCCTCTTAGGTGTTATGCATTCAAACTTATAATGACCTGAATCACCACACAAATGACGTACTGGAGTTGTTCTGGCTTTGCTTCCAAAAGCAGCAGATTTTTCAGTTCTAGGTGCTGCATTTCCAGCCTTTGACTTAAAATTTTCATATCCTAGGATGCTTTCATTCCTAGCAGTTTTTCTAGCTTTTCGCCACTTTGGGAAAACTTGTAGTTTATCTTGGCCATCTTTTTGGATTCTTCTAGATCAAACATGATTTAATGATTTTCATTTTGAAGAAACACAATTTCATCTTTTAAGATCTCGACCTGTTTGTTTAATTTCTCAGTCTTGTTTTCAAGAAGGATATTAATTCGTTCAAGCCTATCATTATCTGTATGATATTGCTGTAAATAGTTTATTAATTATGTGTTCTTTTCCAATGTTTTATCTAAATCTTTTTGTAGTAATTTACTTTTGTTTTCCGTTATTCCAAGTCTTTTAAGGATATTTCTGCTATGAATGTAAAGTTGATTGTAAGCATTTTGTAGTTTATCCTCTTCTTCTTCTTCTTCTTCTCCAGTTTCCTCATTATCAGATGGGAATGATTCAGTGGTTTGTTGTTCTTTCTCATTCTCAGATTCAGTGGGAATGATTGAAGCAGTGGAGACCATGAGTATTTTCAATGATTTCTGATCTCCATCACTTTCTGTGTCACTAGATTTTGAATTTGACTTATCAGTATCTTCCCACGTGGCAGCCATTGCCTTGCCCTTAGTTTTTCTATTTGGGCATTCAGTTAATAGGTGCCCATACTCCTGACAGGATAGCATTGTGGTTCTTTGGTCCTTTTACCAAATTTGTCTGTAGAAGGTTTGTTGTTCACCTTTCTTCCTCTGGAAGACCGGCCAAGATTTTTCTGAAAGAACTTCCTGAATCGTTGTGCCAGCAAAGCCACCTCCTCATCATCATCTTCCTTTTCGCTCTCACTGTCCTCATGTAATGTTTTCTTAGAAGTTTTTAGGATAGTTGTTTTGGATTTTTGGGTTTGTTTGAAGTGTAGTTCAAAAGTTTGTAAAGAACCTACCAGTTATTCTACTTTCATTTCATTTATGTTTCTACACTCTTCAATTATTGTTACTTTGGGATTAAATCGTTCAGGTAGGGATCTTAGGATTTTTTTTTTTTTTTTTTTTTTTTTTTTTTACAGATTTTAGGTATCAGAACTTTTTCTCCCAATCCACCCATGGAGTTGCAAATGATATTTAACTTTGTAAAGAACTCCATAAAAGTCTCATGCTCTTCCATTCTTAAACTTTCGAACTGTGAGGTTAATAGTTGCAGTTTGGATCTCTTCATAGTACTTATGCCTTCATGGGTTGTTTCTAATAAGTCTCATGCTTCCTTGGATGTTCCACACATACTTATTTGGTTGAAGATGTCTTGGGACACGGCACAGTAGATGGCGTTCATAGCTTTTGCTTCAGCAGTCTGTTTTTCTTTGTCGAACGTTGTCCACTTTTCTTTGGGTTTGGGCTTTGTGATTACTGTCAAGTATAATTTGTTCAGTTGGTGGCACATATCTGCTTTCAACTATATCCCAAACATCATGGTCCAAAGATCTCAGAAAGTAGTGCATCCTAGCCTTCCAGTTTGCATAATTTGATCCATCAAATACTGGAGGCCTAGTAACTGATGAGCTCTCTCCTTTGGCCATATTCCCAACTTCAGTCAAGATCACTCTCTAGGCGGTGAAGCCCTTCAAGAGAAACCGACTTTGATACTAATTGAAATTGCAGTGAAGACCGCTTTAGTTGAAGTCGAGATATGCCAATATGTCCTAGAGAGGGTTGAATAGGACTTTTTAAAAGTTTTTATGATTTATTCAAATCCTATTACACTAATCCTAACAACAGACACATATTAGGATTACTTAAACTTAACAATACTGGCTTCCAAGCCCGGTAGAGGATCCAATCACAAACTATTTGAGAAGTAAACAATATACAAACTAGTTTATGATGGATATGACTGTGTAAGTGTGTGATGTGTGATCTCAGATTATTCATATATGCAAATATTGAAGCAAATCACACAATTAAAAGAATAGAAATCTCAAACACAATCATTTTTATAGTGGTTCGACGATCAGTCTACTCCACTCTCGGCAAATGCACTCAACCCTTGAGTGTACCAGATTTCACTAAGGAGGTTTCACAGCGGTTCACTTTAAACCTAAAGTTTTAAATCAGGTTCACCTTCAACCTTTACAACCTACACTGAGGCTGACCGTTTATACTCTCACGAGCAAGGGTCAACACAACGCACCCACTTTTAGGCACACTGGCCAAGGATCTTCCATAAGACCCTATCGAAGGTTTCTACACGGTTTACCTCAAACCCGAGGTTTTACAGCGGTTGACCTCAAACCTAAGGTTTTGCTGGTTCACCTTCAACTAGATGTTTATGCTCTCCACATAGCAAGAGTCCCCACAATGCACCCACCACATACACTCCCGCCGGAGGCCTCCTACGAGGGCTTCAAGGGTGAGAAACACCTAAGACCCATTCCTAAGAAGGAATGATCACAAGTGTCCTCTGGACTCTAAATACTTACAGATAAGCTGATGAGTCCCATTAAGCACGTTGATGAAGATCTCCTCCTTTGTTGATGAAGAGACTTCAGTCTCCTTGATCCGCAACTCAAAAGATATACCAATGTATGGTGACGGGTTGGGTCAAGGTTATGATGAAATCCTACTCTCAAAAGATTCTCCTATAAGGAAGATAGAGTGAATTCAATCATCTAAGCATTCAAGGCATCTCAGCTTGATGATTTTCCATTAAGGTGGTACCTGGAGGATCCTTGAATGCGGAAGTTCATTCCCCAATCCACTCTATTGAATATCAATGGTGAGGGTGGATTGGAGGATGAACTTCCCTGAGAGAAAGGGCTTTGGGTATAAGATCTAAAGTTAAACACTCAAAAGCTCTCTCTTCTTTCTCTCACAGCAACAATAGACAAGTCCTCTATATATAGGCAAAAGGTTCCAATGGATATAAAATGGTCACATTTATGATAGAGTTCGATATCATCGAGCGTATACTCTCGATAGCATCGATGGTCCGCTTGATGATTCGAACTCAACGTTATACACTTTTGAAACCTTTTGCCAGATGGTCGATGAATCGAAACGTTTGTCGATGTCATCGGATTTCGAACTTCGATTCCATCGATGATAGGTTCGATCCATCGACACTTGAAAAATGAGAGAGACTTGACTAGAAAATATTTCAGGTTTTCATGAATGATCAGGGAACCATCGAGATCATCAAAATTTGAATGTCGATGATATCGATATCAGAGCCAAGGCATTGATAAATCCAGTGAAATTTTCATTAAGCTTGTTGGACAATTTATGTCCTTGGTTGATGTAATTGACCTGGTACCGATGTCATCGATATTTGAATATCGATTCTATCGAGGGGCCCCCGATCATATTTAAACAACCCTGAAATATGTTGTTGGAGAACTTGGCGCTCAAGATCGATATCATCGAGAGTCTTCTGATATCATCGAGATTTAAACTTTTGATTGTCTCGAGAAGAGCTTCGATATATCGATGCAAATGAGATTTTCTTAAGTAAAAATAGGGGTGCCGGAAATCTGCTTGTCGATAGTATCGAGTCCACTTCGATAGACTCGAGATTTGAATATTGATGATATCGATAGGTGTATCGATATATCGATAATTCATCCAGATAAGTTATGAGGTTGCTGGACATATTTGGTTCTCTTATTGATGGTATCGATGGATCATCGAGGACACGACAACGCAAGTCGATCATATCGAGATGTGTATCGATACAATCGACAGGGCAAGAAAACTTAGAGAATTTTTTGATTTTTGAAAACGTTTTCTTACCGAAAACCCTAAGATGTTCTAGTTTGTTTTTAAGGGTTTTAGTTTACCTGGTGATTTGGTACAAGGGATGTGAGGCTCAGATTTACCCGTGGCGAGGTTGCACATATCCGATTGAGACAAACACTTGAATTGATCTTCCTATCAGGCTCTGTAGACGAGCTGGCTCAATACTCATGCAAATTGACATACAAGGGCATTTTCATTGTTGAATTTTTGCATGCACCAAAATTCTCGATGCTTGTTATTCGTTACATACATAAGGTGTGTCCTTTGATGTCATGGCATGAGGCCAAAATATCATGTTTGGATCTCTTGTTACTATATAATAAGAAACGGTTCACGTTAATTTTTTAAAAAAAGATTTATCAATCGATGACTGAGATCCACTCATAAGAGTCCATTAGATGGACCATCTGGATCACTGGGGTGATGCTCCATCTTTATAATGAAATACTGTCTCGATCAGGTGTCAATTCTTGTTGAAATCGTATATTAGGAACAAAATTTATTAATTGGATGGCTAGGATCGTTGGCGTAATTTTGCAAAATTGGCCATTAGATAGTCTAAATCCACTCAATGAATTATAAAACTTTATCCTAAGAATTTTCAAATAAGCGGTCATGATCATCTCTTGGTGGGTAGAAGGAGCAAATCCCTTTAAAAGCAATATCTCCACAATTGTTGTTGTAAACCGCTACATGGGTAGTGCACATCCTATTTAATTTAGTATAATTTAAGTTATGTTGATATTAACATGCATTAGTTGGGTGATGTTACTCATAACTCATCAATTTTCTTTGTGGATTAATTGAGAAATGCAACACTCTCAAATAGGGAGAGATTCTAATAGTTCTCATGTTAGTACGGTGCATGTGTGAGAGATCTCGACCATCTACCAAGTAGGGCAATAGATAAACAAGCTCTGTCTAAAAGTCAAACATGGACGTTGATAAGAAAGGCATTCTCTTACAAGTATATATGATAAGTGGATTGGCCAAATGGGACAGGGCAATGTTTATAATCAAATGCATATATTGCTTATATCGGATCCGTCACACACGTGATGCAAGTCATGTGAAGCAAGCATAGTACTTCTCATTGCTGGAATAGTTTTCTATCACATGATTTCATGCTTACTTGGAATTATAACTTTAAATCATCTTTATGTCATCTATGGTGCCTACTACATGCATAGAATCCATGATCCAAAATATCAATCTTAATCATATCATTTTTCATATGGCACATGTGAGAGTAAAAATATTAGTTAATGGGTTTTGCCTTCAATGGCCTAGATGGAGGGGTATTCATCTCGGTCACATGACACATATAGATGATGCATCAATGTTAGCCATTGGTGGAAGTAACATCATATGAAGGTAAAAGGTCAAAAGGTGAGTAAAAATGGAGGGGGGGGGATTGATTGGAAAGACCCACTAAATGCATACTCTAGATTCATCGCTAGATGATAATTGAATTGTAGTTACAAATCATTTTAGATATGGCTCATCATTGGATATTCTATATAATGATAGTTCTCACATGCCTGGATTGGAATAACTATAATGGATCTGATCAGATCGATAATTGAGTCAATTAAACCATTGGCCAGTTATAACTATTCTTATATAAATGCTCACATTTTCTTCTTGTAGGAATAAATCTGCTTGTAATCACATTCATCGTCAACATCGTTCTATGGTAGGATCTAATACTTTTTAAGAAAATATTGTTTTCATCCAATCTAGGACACATGTGTTAGATTTAATCAATTCATATGATAGTTCCTATGAAATCCTCAACTCAAAATTTGATTAATAGGTTTATCAGGTAAGCCATAGATATATCTATCTAGGCTAAATTTGAAATTGTAGGGGTACATTTGAATGCATTTAGATAAACCACTTAACCCATTGAGTATAAGTTTAGTCAATAAATATTTGATAAATAGGTTTATATGAAAGTTTTGTAACAAGAAAGGTATATGATGAATGTTATGGATCAATATGCACATGTGTTACATTGGTATCATGTAGGTCTTGGAGATAAGATATCTAGAATTAAACTGATTATATGTTTTAATGATCTAATTGGTAGTCATTGAATAAATGGTTAGAAAGAAAATTATTAGCGGTTTGAATTCAAAAAATGATTGTTGGGTCAATGAGATTTTTAGGCTATATTTTATTTTCATTGGAGGCTGGATTTGGACATTTGAGATTGGTATTCATATGAGACTATAAGTTCATATGTTGTTTTACCATTAACAAATGTATCTAATGTCCAAATTTATGCACCTATGGAGCCCATTTCAATCAAGATACTTGATAATGAACTTGGACATTTCTCCTCCATATTCAGTTGCCAAATATCCATTGATTGTATTGAATTCTAATCACTTATTGATAAATTGGCTAACCTTTCATGTGTTAGAGAACATATGATAACATGATAATGTTGCAATATGATTACATGAAGATTATACTCTATTTTAGTTGTCGTATGTCTATGCACGATAGATTACTTCAGTCTCTTTGTACTGCAGATACAATAAGTTCGATTGACTTTACCACCAATTGGTTGAATGGTGAGCTAGTGAAGTTGCTTGACTGGTAAGAGTACATTCAAGGCTAAGAAAGTTGGTTGTATTCAGAGCTAGTGATACGACAACTATCATAATAAAAGTGATGCTCAGTATCTGTTGTTTGATGGAGTCGTAATTATTGACTCTGTGAGGTTAGAAATGAGTTTGGAATGCTTTGGCTTGAGATATGAATAGTAAAAGATGTTGCAACTGACCATCAAAGACTTGAATAAGGAGCAAAAGGAGGAATCCGCCTAAACAAATGCTCATTTTTGAATAGCTAGTTGGTGAGGCAATAACTTGTTAATATGATTATCCCTAGCTGGTCTTAAAGGATGATTAGCCACATTGGGACTAAGACATAACCAAACTCTTATGGGAGGTAACAATGGTTAATTTTCCGTAATAAGAGAAAGCCTAACAGATCAATGACGGGTGGGGGTAAAAGGCCTACTGGTCATAAATCCTCTGACCAAATGACTATTTAAAAGATTAATCAATGATACATTGAAGGGAATGAGGCTGAGCCAAATAATATGAGCTACCAGTGCTGGTAACCCAACCTAAACAAGTAGAGATCCTATTAGATAGATTCAATGGATAAACAACAAAACATGAGGTATACGATTGCACTGATATAAATGAGCCCCTTCTATGGTGTATAGTGCGAGCAGCAATGAAGAAGGATGAGTTTTTGAACTCTTAATAAATCCATAGCCATATATTTGGTGGTGTACCAAATTGCTGCGTACACTTGATGGAATTCACCTATATGGGTGTGGAGGTGGAGGCCGCTTCCTATGAGAATCTAGGCAAATTCTCTAGAGCACTTATGAAATCTAGGTAATGGTGCATAGCTAAAATGCATCGAACCGCAGAATCACTTATAGCGAAAAAGTTATGTGAGTGGCGTGTACTTATGATCTACATCAAAAGGAATCAAGTTCAAGACTATGGTGTCACCTGATTCCTATAGACCTGTCATGCTTACTCTGATGTCAGTTTAAGTCTATG
Source organism: Magnolia officinalis (assembly GCA_021015155.1). Classification (NCBI taxonomy): domain Eukaryota; kingdom Viridiplantae; phylum Streptophyta; class Magnoliopsida; order Magnoliales; family Magnoliaceae; genus Magnolia; species Magnolia officinalis. Next base: position 23,741,936 of record JAJHSJ010000013.1, on the reverse strand, counting down.
GTGACACCGACACCATTGCACAACTCTTCCATCTTAATCCGAAATGTCAAAATTTTTGAAACATGTGGGGGATTGTTGTATTTTAAATTATTTTAAAATAATTTAGCGTTTCAAAATATCCATTGAGATGGGCCCATACGGATGTGTCTTTTCACTTAAGTTTAAAAGGTTGCATCCTTTCAATTTTTATTTTGAAAAGTTGTGTCATTTGAAACCTAAGGGTTATCGGAACACCCTCAATATGATCGACCTACTCTATCGATGTCCTCGAATACCTTAACGATATTATAGATGTGAGGACCAAAAGTGTCTAGCAACTAAATATTCATCTGGACGGATTTATCGATGTATCGATACACCTATCGATATCATCGATATAAGAACTAAAAATGTCCAGCAACTAAATACTCATCTGGACTGATTTATCGATATATCGATTCCCCTATCGATATCATCGATATTCAAACTCAAGTCCATCGAAAGTGGCTCGATAAGATCGACAGACAGATTTTCGACGCCCCTGTTTTTTGATGAAAATCTCAAATTCCTTCGATATATCGATGCTCTTCCGATATTATCTGAAATCAAATATCGATAACATCGGAAGTCCATCGATGATATTGATCGAGGGCGCGCATTTCTTACAACAGGTATTTCAGGTTGTTTTTAACTATGATCGGGGGCCCTTCGATAGAATCGATATTCAAATAACAATGATATCGGCACCAGGTCGATTGCATCGAACAAGGTCATAAACTGTCCAACAAGCTTAAAGACAAATCCGCTGGATTTATCGATGCCTCGACTCTGATCTCGATATCATCGATATTCAAATTTCGATAATCTCAATGGTTCCCCGATCATTCATTAAAACCTGAAATATTTCAAAGTCAAGTCTCTCTAATTTTTCAAGTGTCGATGGATCGAACCTGTCATCGATGGAATCGGAGTTCGAAATCCTATGACATCGACAATAGTTTTGATTCATCGACCAATTGGCAAAGAGTTTTAAAAGTGTATGAAATTGAGTCCGAGTCATCGAGCAGACCATCAATGCTATCGAGAGTATACGCTCGATGATATCGAACCTGCTTGATGATATCGAACTCTGTCATAAATGTGACCGTTTTATATCCGTTGGAACTCTTTGCCTATATATAGAGGACTTGTCTTTTGTTGCTGTGAGAGAAAGAAGAGAGAGCTTTTGTGTGTTTCAACTTACATCTTATATCCAAAGCCCTTTCTCTCAAGGAAGTTCATCCTCCAATCCACCCTCACCATTAACATTCAATAGAGTGGATTGGGGAATGAACTTCCGAATTTAAGGATCCTCCAACTACTACCTTATTGGCAAATCATTAAGCTGGGATGCCTTGAATGCATAAGATTGGAATCGCTCTATCTTCCTGATAAGAAAATATTTTGAGAGTAGGATTCCATCTTCACCTTGACCCAACTCGAAGCCGATTATTGGTACAACATTTTGTGTTGCGGATCAAGGAAGCAGAAGACTCTTCGTCAACAAGGAGGAGGAGATCTTCGGCATTGTGCTAAACCGGACTCATCAGCTTATTTGTAAGTATCCAGAGTCCAAGAGGACACTTATGATCATTCCTTTATAGGATTGGGTCTTAAGTGGTTCTCACCCTTTGAAGTCCTCAAGGAGGCCTCCGGAGGGAGTGTACGTGGTGGGTGAGTTGTGTGGACCCTTGCTCTGTGGAGAGCATAAACATCTTGTTAGGAGTGAACCAGTAAAACTCTGGGTTTTAGGTGAACCGGGTAAAACCTTAGGGTTTGAGGTCAACCGTGTAGAAACCTCCAGTAGGGTCTTATGGAAGATCCTTGGCCAGTGTGTCTAAAAGTGAGTGCGTTGTGTTAAACCTTGCTCGTGAGAGCATAAACAGTCAGCCTCAGTGTAGGTTGTAAAGGTTGAAGGTGAACCTGATTTAAAACCTTAGATTAGAGGTGAACCATTGTGAAACCTCCTTACTGAAATCCGGTACACTCAAGGGTTGAGTGCGGTTACCGGGAGTGGAGTAGACTTATCTTCGAACCACTATAAAATGACTGTGTTTGAGATTGTTATTTTTATGATTGTGTGATTTGCTTTAATACTTCCTCATCTTAATATTTGATCACACCACACACACCTACACAGTCATATCCATCATAAGCTAGTGTGCATACTGCTTACTTCTAAGATAGTTTGTGATTGGATCCTCTACTAGGCTTGGAAGCCAGTAGAGTTACATTTGAGTAATCATGATATTTGCATGATCACAAGATTAGTGAAGTAGGATTTTTAAATAAACCATAATAACTTTAAAAAGTCTTATTCACCCCCTCTAGGATATATTGGCATATTCCTTCTTCAACTAGTGCGGTCTTTACCACCATTTCAATTGGTATCAGAGCAGGTCTCTCTTTAAGGGCTTCACCGCCTAGAGAGTGATCTTGACTAAAGTTGGGAATATGGCCAAAGGAGAGGGCTCATCAGTCACTAAACCTCCAGTATTTGACGGCTCAAACTATGCATACTAGAAGGCTAGGATGCACTACTTTCTGAGATCTTTGGATCATGACGTTTGGGACATAGTTGAAAGTAGATACGTACCACCAACTGAACAAATCATACTTGACAGTGGCACAACAATCACAAAGCCCAAACCCAAAGAAAAGTGGACAACATTCGTCAAAGAAAGGCAAGCATCCGAAGCCAAGGCTATGAATGCTATCTACTGTGCCGTGTCGTAGGATATATTCAATCAGATAGTATGTGTGGGACATCCAAGGAAGCATGAGATTTATTGGAAACAACCCATGAAGGCACAAACACTGTGAAGCGATCCAAACTTCAACTCCTGACTTCACAGTTCAAAAGTCTCAGAATGGAAGATTATGAGACATTTATGGAGTTTTTCACAAAGTTAAATATAATTTGCAACTCCATGGGTGGATTGGGAGAGAAAGTTTCGATACCGAAAATTTGTAGGAAAATTCTAAGATCCCTACTAGAACGATTTAATCCCAAGGTTACAACAATTGAGGAGTGTAGGAACATAGGTGAAATGAAAGTAGAAGAATTGGTAGGTTCCCTACAAACTTTTGAACTACACTTCAAACAATCCCAAAAATCTAAAAACACTGTCCTAAAAACTTCAAAGAAAATAATTCATGAGGACAGTGAAAGTGAAAAGGAAGATGAAGATGAAGAAGTGGCTTTGCTGGCACAAAAATTCAGAAGATTCTTTCAAAAGAATCATGGTCGGCCTTCCAAAGGAAGAAAGGTAAACAACAAACTCTCTACAGGAAAATTTGGTAGAAGAACCGAAGAACCAAAGAACCACAATGTTATGCCTGTCATGAGTATGGACACCTGTCTACTGATTGCCCAAATAGAAAAACTAAGGGCAAGGCTATGGCTAACACGTGGGATGATACTGAGGAATCAAATTCAGAATCTAGTGACTTAGAAAGTGATGGAGATCAGAAATCATTGAAAATACTCATGGTCTCCACTACTTCAATCATCCCCATTGAATCTGAGAGCGAGAAAGAACAGTTAGCCACGAAATCATCTTCATCCGACAAGGGAACTGAAGAAGAAGAAGAAGAAGAAAAGGACAAGCTACAAGATGCTTACAATCAACTATATATCCATAGCATCAAAGTGGTCAAAAGACTTGGAATATCTGAGAACAAATTAGAATTACTGCAAAAAGATTTGGATAAAACTTTAGAATTAATACACATCTAATCAATGACTTACAGCAATATCACTCTGACAATGATAGACTTGAGAGAGTTAACTCCTTCCTTAAATCCGAGTCTGAGAAATTGAACAGACAGGTTGAGATCTTAAAAGACAAAAATATGCTACTTCAAAATGAAAATCATACACTCCTGTTTGATATAGAAGAGTCCAGAAAGACTGCCAAGCAAAACTGTAAGTTTTCTCAGAGTGGTGAAAAGCTAGAAAAACTGTTAGGAATGGGAAGACGTGGAAAGGATAAAAGCGGTCTTGGATATGAAAAACATAAATTAAAGTCTGGAAATGCGCTCCCAGAAGTGAAAAAATCTGCTGCTTCTGGAAGCAAAACCAGAACCACTCCAGCATGTTATTTGTGTGGTGATTTAGGTCATTATAATTTTGAATGCATAACTCCTAGGAGGACTCAACCTAACTCTGGTCAGAATCATGTTAACAAATTGTCAACCAGAGAAATACAGAACTTCAAGAGTCCTCTTAAGGATATGGATAGAAGTAATGCCTGTGCATCACCACCCAAATCAATTAACAAAGTAAAATGGGTAAGGAAGAATTAGTTCAAATCATGTATCAGAATTTGAACCGGTGGTAAAATGAGGAAATATTTTTGCTAAGTTTCAAATGATATATCTGAGGTACTTCACCTCCATTATTTTTGTATAAACATTCAAATATCGATATGACATTCTCAATTTATCGATAGAAGGTTGATATTATCAACGGTTCCTTAGGATATGGATTGTCGGGTGGCCAAGAATGATATCGAAGACAAACTCGATAGAATCGATAAGCAACCTCTTGATATTATCGAAATAATGGTCGATCATATCGATAGATGCCGCCCGATAAAAGCTAGCGAAATGAAAAAGGGGGTTATTTTCTTAAGGGTTTCACTGTCACTTCTCTGCTCGATTCTCTAGACCAAATCAGTTGGAGCCACGTCAGACTACTCAAATCATTCCACAAATCGGGTAATACCCTTCTAACATGTCAAGAGTCTATTCTCTTTTGGGTATTTGTCGTTTTTGTTAGGTTTTTGTCCTCCTTCCCAAAATCATTCAAGATTCCATTTGTCCATATGGGAAAGGACAAAGGGAAAACATCCGGACAGGGGGAATCTTCGAAAACCTCCCGACAAAAGGCGCTTTCCACTAAGGCTAAAGCAAATGCTCTCGAATGTGGGATCCCCACAAGGCAACGCTCACAACATCGTGGGTCCTGGTCAGAAGGGCAGGCACCTCCACCAGTGAAAGTCAATCCCGTCTTAGCAAGATTTGCAGGGAGGAAAGTCATTCCCAAAAGGAAAGTCGATAGAAGCTGCTTGATTCCATATAGTCTTGAACCTCTATTTGCTGCCATAGATTAGTCACCAGTTCTCGACTTTGGAGGATCATATCAGCTTGAACGAACTTAGCAATTCTTTGCTGCTTGCCATTCACCAACATCTGATCCTCCTTCCATCTCCGTCACTGTAGATGGTGATGATGTGCTGATCACTCTAAGGTTGTTGCAGGAATATTCAATCTTATCCTATCTCCTGTAGGAATCCCTGATATGGACATGGAAGATCCTGAAGTTCGGTCCGAGGTCACTAAATTTCTCTGCCATAATTATGAAGTCGAATGGTACCAAGGTAATGCTCTGAAAGTCAAGTTCATGGAACCACGTTATCGAATCCTGCATGGCATTCTTGCTTCAAATATTTACTCTAGAGGCTCTAATAGAGTTGATCTCACTGGCTTCATGACTATGATAATCTATTCAATCGCCGTTGGAGTCAAGATCTGTCTGCCTACCTTGATTGTGTATCAGCTGGTGTATGCTTATCATTGGGCCAGGGACATTCTCTTGCCATATCCCTGGATTATCAATAAAATCTGTAATGCCATAGGATTCCAAACTACAAATGATCCAGTTCTTCCTCTTCAATCCTTCAACAAAAGCAACATCCAAAGGATGGATCTGATGTTTCACAAATACCCTGAGGAGCCCTTGGAGGAAGGAATCTAAGTTGAGGGAGAAGATAGGGCTGGAGACGCTCCTATGGGAGGGACCGGGATGACTGAAAAAGATGCCTCTAGACCGCAACATGCTCCATCAACATCAACACCTGGGCATGTAAAGAGATTTAAGCTCCATTCAGACAAGCTTAGCACCATTCAGCATGATGTCTCTTAGCTCAGGGAGTCAATGAATGAGAGATTTACTGTCCTGGAACGAATTGTACTAAGTGTGCAGTAAACTGTCCAACAATTGGTGGACGTGATAACATGTAGCCGGGACGACACAACACCATCCCACTCCGCTCCATGATGATGTTCACTACATGCTATCACATACACCCCACTCTTATCTCTACGTACGATCATTAGCATTTTTTTGAATGTTCTACGCCTTCATGAGTGTATGTGATAACTAACTAATCTGGAGATTTTTTTTTTGTCATTGTACATGTCCATGGTTAGACTGATTTTTTTTTTTGGAACTTCATACTGCTGTCTGTGGCAGTATATGTTTGGATGTTTTGGATTATGACTGAATAGAATTCATATCTTTAATACCATATTTCTATTTTGAGCTTCCTGGTTTATCTACTTTCTTATTTGGAATGCATGAGATGCCTTTGATGAATATTTTAACTGCTATACAATTGCTCTATCTTATCTAATATGCATTGCTTCAGTCAATATCACCTGAGATATCTTTGTTAATGACTGAAAAAAAGGGGGAGAACATTTGCAAACACCCCGAATGGAAAATTGTGTATCTATCTATGTTGTTGCAGGTATAAGGGGGAGCAGCTGCATCAAGCAAGGGGGAGTTTACAAGAAAGGGGGAGCAGCTACTAGGTGTGTACATAGGTTAGAAAATTGTAAAATTGTGTAAATGCATATACACACAATTTAGGGTGTGTTTGTCTAAAACATTCTAGGGTGTTTTGGGGATTTTGTCATGTAATTGACAAAGGGGGAGATTGAAAGTGCCCTGGTTTGTCAAGTTACATGAATGTTGAGTCAGAGTGTCTACAAAGCCTGATAGGAAGATCGATTCAAGCGTTTACCTCAACTGGATGTGTGCAAGCTCGTCACAGGTAAAACTAAAGCCTCACATCTCATGACCTAAAACACCAGGTGAAGAAAACCCTTAAAAACAAGTTAGAAATCATAGAGTTTTAAGGTGAGAAAATAGGAAAATCTTTAAGTTTTCTCATCTTGTCAATTTTATTGGAACACCCTCGATATGATCGACCTGCTCTGTCGATGTCCTCGAATACCTTAACGATATTATCAATGTGAGGACCAAAAGTGTCTAACAACTAAATATTCATCTGGATGAATTTATCGATGTATCGATACACCTATCGATATCATCGATATAAGAACTAAAAATGTCCAGCAACTAAATACTCATCTGGATTGATTTATCGATATATCGATTCCCCTATCGATATCATCGATATTCAAACTCGAGTCCATTGAAAGTGGCTCGATAAGATCAATAGGCATATTTCCGGCGTCCCTATTTTTTTAATGAAAATCTCAAATTCCTTTGATATATCGATGCTCTTCCGATATGATCTGAAATCAAATATCGATAACATTGGAAGTCCATCGATGATATCGATCGAGGGCGCGCATTTCTTACAGCAGGTATTTCAGGTTGTTTTTAACTATGATCGGGGTCCTTTCGATAGAATTGATATTCAAATATTGATGATATCGGTACCAGGTCGATTGCATCGAACAAAGTCATAAACTGTCTAGCAAGCTTAAAAACAAATCCGTTGGATTTATCGATGCCTCGACTCTGATCTCGATATCATCAACATTTAAATTCTGATGATCTCAATAGTTCCCCGATCATTCATGAAAACCTGAAATATTTCAAAGTCAAGTCTCTCTAATTTTTCAAGTGTCGATGGATCGAACCTGTCATCGATGGAATTGGAGTTCGAAATCCTATGACATCGACAATAGTTTCGATTCATCGACCAAATGGCAAAGAGTTTCAAAAGCGTATGACATTGAGTCCGAGTCATCAAGCAGACCATCGATGCTATCGAGAATATACGCTCGATGATATCGAACCTGCTTGATGATATCGAACTCTGTCATAAATGCGACCGTTTTATATCCGTTGGAACTCTTTGCCTATTATAGAAGACTTATCTTTTATTGCTGTGAGAGAAAGAAGACAGAGCTTTTATGTGTTTCAATTTACATCTTATATCCAAAGCCCTTTATCTCAAGGAAGTTCATCCTCCAATCCACCCTCACCATTGACATTCAATAGAGTGGATTGGGAAATGAACTTCTGCATTTAAGGATCCTCCAGCTACTACCTTATTGGCAAATCATTAAGCTGGGTTGCCTTTTATGCGTAAGATTGGAATCGCTCTATCTTCCTGATAGGAAAATATTTTGAGAGTATGATTCCATCTTCACCTTGACCCAACTCGAAGCTGAGTAATGATACATCATTTTGTGTTGCGAATCAAGGAAGCAGAAGACTCTTCGTTAACAAGGAGGAGGAGATCTTCGGCATTGTGCTAAATGGGACTCATCAGCTTATTTGTAAGTATCCAGAGTCCAAGAGGACACTTGTGATCATTCCTTTCTAGGATTGGGTCTTAAGTGGTTCTCACACTTTGAAGTCCTCAAGGAGGCCTCCGCCAGGAGTGTACGTGGTGGGTGCATTGTGTGGACCCTTGCTCTGTGGAGAGCATAAAATCTAGTTAGGATTGAACCAGTAAAACTCTGGGTTTTAGGTGAACCGGGTAAAACCTTAGGGTTTGAGGTCAACCGTGTAGAAACCTCCAGTAGGGTCATATGGAAGATCCTTGGCCAATGTGCCTAAAAGTGGGTGCGTTGTGTTGACCCTTGCTCGTGAGAGCATAAACAGTCAGCCTTAGTGTAGGTTGTAAAGGTTGAAGGTGAACCTGATTTAAAACCTTAGGTTAGAGGTGAACCATTGTGAAACCTCCTTAGTGAAATCCCGTACACTCAAGGGTTAAGTGCGGTTACTGGGAGTGGAGTAGACTTATCGTCGAACCACTATAAAATGACTGTGTTTGAGATTGTTATTTTTATGATTGTGTGATTTGCTTTAATACTTCCTCATCTAAATATTTGATCACATAACACACACCTACACAGTTATATCCATCATAAGCTAGCGTTCATCTGCTTACTTCTAAGATAGTTTGTGATTGGATCCTCTACCAGGCTTGGAAGGCAGTAGAGTTACATTTGAGTAATCCTGATATTTACATGATCACAGGATTAGTGAAGTAAAATTTTTAATTAAAACATAATAACTTTAAAAAGTCCTATTCACCCTCCTCTAGGACATATTGGCATATTCCTTCTTCAACTAGTGCGGTCTTTACCGTCATTTCAGGTGACGCCCGGACGCAGTCTTAGCCTCGTCACAGTTATTTTTTATCATAGTGGATTGTGTGATAATTTTCTTGTGGTTATTGTTCGTGGGTTATGCTTATGGTTATGCTCATTACGAATCAAATCATGTTTGAAATCCTCCCTGTAGCATCCTAAGATCGAAACCTGGTGTATGGGTGTTGGGAGCCGAGAATGGGGTACTATGGAGGCTGTCAGCATCAGATTCGGCGATTGAGAATTTTGTGAGCCCGGTTTTCGAGTTTAGATCCTCACATCATTCTCCAAAAAGATTAAGGCCCTAGCCTAATCCCATAGTCATCCACCGAACTAGTAAGGTCCGCCAAAAGTCCAGAAGTATGCCCACTCCTCTTCGTCGTCCACACCAACATCTTCCAGCGTGTCCCGCTCCAATGTTCCTACATCTATGCCAGATTCTGGTTGGCATTTTAGAACACCGTCCCAGAGTTGGAGTGAGTAGGTAACTCAGTGGTACCATTACCGATAGGTTACACAAATTATCATACATAGGAGTAAATTTAGTGAACATAAGTCATAAAATCCTAGGTACTCTTGGTTAATGCAATGCATGGTTTAATGAGATGATGCATGCCCCTCACCACCAACACTCCCTCAAACCTTAGTGCGACCTCGACTGCCGAATCGCCACAATAAATAATGCAATGTCATGTAAATGTTATCTAAGTTGATTACTTAGGTTCATTCATCCAGCAAGTTGGGGTAACCGGAATACCCTTGTCAGAAACATTGCCCTAATCCGATCGTGGGTCTCGAAGGCCATGGTCGTATGAATCTCGTGATCCTTAGCCCTCGTGGCAATCCCCTAGTTTTTAAGCTCAGAAGAAAGCAGTTGGGACTTTAAGTCCTACTCACAGTCACTATGGGGAGGTCATCACCCCAGCGTAGGCCGACAACATAAGCACACTGTCCCATACCACCGTCCCTGGCTCACAAGTCATGGTTCTCACTAGTCACTATGGGGACCGATAGCACGGGCATAGTGTCCCCTAGCACCATCCGTAACTCATGAGTCTTGTGGGTCGTAAATTATAATTAACAGTGGGCGCAAGGGTCTCAAGGTACCTCAAGTTCATACAGGCGTGTACAACCATGTTTAACATACAAGGATGGCCGATTTATGAGCTAATATGCCCCACAAGCTAAACCATAGACTGAACGGCTTGAGAATGGCGTCTCGTGTAGTCCAACTACGGCCGACAATTTATGGTTTAAATAGTCGGGGCAGACTTACTCGTGGGTTGATCTAATGAAGATTGCATAGATAATTTTGGTTAATCGGCCAATCCATGAGGGGACATGTTCACCGACAGATAACATATATTCAACAAATTCAGGAATAATTTCGCAAATGACAAGCATAATTCAGCATTCTAGGCCTATGGACAACAATATACCAATCTCCACCAAACCATGAGGATCATGTTCAACATATTCCAACAGTTTAACAAGATGGATAGCCATACACCCATTCACAACAATTAAATTTCACATGTGCCGGCATGAATCATATAATTCAGCGATGTAGCGGGAATCAAGTGCAACTAATTCAACAATTCAACAATTTGATAATGATTCGCTCCTTTTATGCCTAGCATATTTTACATGCAACAAGGTTCAACGACATTTGGGGAAATTAAATGTTTAAACCCTAATCAAATATCCAAGCCAACATTCCACACATTACGGGTTGTTCGGGGCCTAAACCCCTTCCCACATTTTTGGGAAATCCTAAGTCTATAGTCTAAATCAAGCAGTCTAAAAATCCAACAGCATGTAAGGACAATACACGATACACATTGACTATAATCTACCCTAGGCATGATAATCGGCCACCTAAAGGTAATGGTCTGCACCTATTATTGACCGGAAGCCTTTGCAATCGTCCTAACGTCGCCTGATCCGTAAACTCGATGTGTCGGGGCCCTGCATTACATGGAGTTGTGGTAAGGTGCATGAATGTGTTTAGAGGCTTGAGTGGGATGGATTGGAGTCCAAATCTTACCTTGGACCGGTTGGGGCTTGTTCCTACGGTGATCGGGTCAGAATTCCCGGCAATAGAGGGGCATAGGTGCAAGGAATTTCAGTCCCTAAGCACTACACACCACTCTCTCTACTTCTCTCTCTCCTTTTTCTCTCTCTTCTCTCTCTCTCTCCCTCTCTCAACTGCTAGATTTGGTGGGAGTGAGAGAGGTTTAAGTATAAAATACCCTAAAATTAAATCATTTGGCCCTATGCTTCATTAATTGCCTCCAATGGCTTGTGGGGCCCATATCTAGCTGTTGGGGCTATGCTGATGGCCCCCTAGCCCATCTAATTCGTGGAACAAGTGCCCCATGGTCTGATGAAGGGATGGGTAAAGTTCGACCGCAAACAGATGTGGAGTTTTGTCGCAATGGCTCGATTTGTGATCAATGATCACCGATCCTCGATCAAGGGTTAGAATTTATGGGCGAGTGCAAGAGAATATTTCTAGCCTTCAGTGTAAATTTAGAAGAGATCTGACGGCTGAAATGCCCAGATTCATTGACTCAAGTAACGGGGCCAATTGATTTCAAATTCCATCTATTTATTCCCAAGTGGGTTGACTCGCGGTTTCCAGGTGTCGACTGGACTGCACGATTTGTCCATTTCTGAGCACAGACCGAGTCTGACGTTCACGATGGACCACAAGCCCAGTGCGGCCCCTGGTCTCCCCAAGTTTTAAAATTTTTTGTCCTACCTCGAGCGGTGCACGACTCGTATAGGTAGTCGCCAAGTACTATTGGACTGACTGGCTCTACGGCCCAAGCTTGGCCCGAACATAATTGGATTACATCACATTAGTGGCTTAATTCAGATTAATTTACCGGTAATACATCCGCACGTGTGATCAATTCTTACGGTCTTGCACCAATTCGCACGTGGGCGCCTCAGGCCACTATTCCGATTTGGGCCAGGTGTTATAATCTACCCCCCTTATAAATAACTGTTCATACTGCTTAAGCAGGATTGGGTAATGTTTGCGAATTTTGGCTTCAGTCTCCCAGGTGGCTTCTTCTTCTCTGTGATGCATCCATGATACCTTAACTAGCGGGATCACCTTATTCCACAACACTTGTTCCTTCTTATCTAGAATCTGAGTGGGTCTGAGGATGTACGTGGCATTGTCTTTGAGTTCCACATGCTCCCACCAGATGATGTGTGAGGGGTCAGGGACGTATTTCTTAAGCATGGAGACATGGAACACATTGTGTACTCTGGCAAGTGGAGTGGGCAAGGCTAAGCGATATGCGACCGGCCCTATACGATCGAGGATTTGGAAAGGCCCAATATATTGCGGGGTGAGTTTCCCTTTCTTGCCAAAGCATAAAATTCCTTTCATTGGTGAGATCCTTAGAAACACATGGTCCTCTACTTCAAATTCTAAATCCCTTCGTCTCGCATCCGCATAGCTCTTTTGTTTGCTCTGGGCTGTTAAGAGGCGACGCCTAATGATTTCAATCTTCTCGGTGGTTGTCCCCACCAAGTCAGGCCCTAATAAACTTTTCTCACCAATCTCTGCCCAACAATGAAGAGCTCAACATGGGTGCCCATATAAAGCCTCATAAGGCGCCATGCCGATGCTAGCTTGGAAGCTATTGTTGTAGGCGAACTCAACATAAGCGAGGCACTCATCCCAACTATCCAAGAAATATAGTGCACATGGTCTCAGCATATCTTCTAGTATCTGATTCACTCCTTCCATTTTTCCATCTGTTTGTGGGTGGAAAGTGGTGCTGAACTTCAATTTTACTCCCATAGCCTCCTGTATTCGGGTCCAGAACACCGAGATAAGTCATGTGTCCCGATCCAACACGATCTCTAGAGGGACGCCATGGAGCCAAACTATTTCCTTAATGTATAATCTGGCTAAATCGTCGGCAGAGTAAGAAGCTTAAATTGGAAGAAAATAAGCCGATTTTGTCAATCAGTCCACAATCACCTAGATTGAATCGTGTCCTTTCTTCGTCCTGGGCAAACTCGATAAGAAGTCCCATTTCCATTCGGCAAGTGGCATGGGTTGTAAGAGACCTGGTGGTTGGCGATGTTCGGCTTTGACCTGTTGACATGTAAGGCATCAAGACACATAGTTAGCTATTTCTCTTTTCATGTTGTCCCACCAATAATTCCGCTTGAGGTCCCAGTACATCTTGGTACTTCTGGGGTGTATTGCCAATTTAGAGTTATGGGCCTCAGCTAGCAATTCTTCTTTCAGTTTATGATGGTTTGGGACATAAAGGCGACCTCAAAATCGTAAACCTTCATCAAAGTTAATTCTCCATTTGGAGTCACTCTGGACTTCTACAAGTTCTCTCAATTTTCTTAACAACTCATCGCCCCTTTAGGCGTCGATGACCTAATTGTCAATCATCGGTTGAGCGTGAACATGAGTAACGACTTCGTATGGCTCTTCTATCGTCAATTTCAACTCAAAGTCCTGTACAAACTCCACCATACCCCACTCTTCCACCATTAATGGAGCTGGAAATTCCAACATCTTCTTTCGGCTCAATGTGTCAACTACTAGGTTGGCCTTACCAGGATGCTAGGAGACCTCAAACTTGAAGTCTTTCAACGTCTCCATCCTGCAGCGTTGCCTCATATTCAAGTCCCTTTCGGTGAAGATGTATTTGAGGCTCTTATGATCACAAAAGAGCTCAAATTCCTCCCCGTAGAGGTAATGTCTCCATAACTTCAAAGCGAATATACCTGCCGCCAATTCGAGATCATGGACAGGATAATTCTCTTCATGCTTTCTTAATTGCCGAGAGGCATAGGCGATGACCCTGTCCTTTTGCATAAGGACGCAACCCAGTCCCATAGGAACGCATCCTTGTAGATGGTGTATTTGACTCCTTACTCAGGCAAAATGAGCACTTGAGCCGAGGTCAATTTCTCCTTTAGTTCTAGAAAGGCCGCTTCCGCTCTTTCATTCTAGGTGAACTTAATATCCTTTCTGGTGAGCTGGGACAAGGGTCGGGCTATTTTTTAGAAATTTGAAAAGGCCGAGCTCAAAGTCCTAGAGGGGGGGGGGTGAATAGGACTATGCCAAATAAAAAATAAATGTGGAATACAAAGATAGATAGCACAAATAAATAACAACCTCAAATGCACTACTCTTGAGAGGTAGATATAAACTGAGTTCTAAGGACAACCTAACATAAAAAACCAAAGGCTTATGGCGGGACAACGTTACTAGAACGTTGGTAAGTATCAAAAACTCAAACCAATAAAGAGGTAAAGGAAATAAACTAAGTTATTACAACATTCACCACAAGTGCATAAAGAAAATTACAACATTCATCACCACACATACATCATAATCATCATCTAAACTTCAAGAATTATAGTGGTTCGTGTGTGCACACCAATTGTTTGCAAACAACCACACAATTACTCCACTCCTAATATCCACACCCACGGGATATTGGCTTTCACTAAGAAATAAGGTTTTCCAAGGTTCACCTTAAAACCTTCACAATTGTGTCTTTCAAATGAGCTTACACAATTATAAAAACCCCACAATGAGTTTTTCCTAGCTGAATCTCACAAACCAAAAAATGCAGAAAATTGAAATACTTATCTGAAGATTCTGATGTAACCTGGTAGAACCAATTTGATATAGACGTAGATATTCAATGTCCAATCTCACAAATGAAAGGGTTCTAGGTCTAAATGATTTTTAAATTAAATTAACTTGGGGCTAGCTTGATTTGATTTTGATCTCAAAAGGGTAAAACACAATTCCCCTTTTTAATACAATAGAGTTGAATAAAGAGATCACAAAATCAAATAAAAAAACTATAAAAAGAATCTAAAATGAATAAGTAATAGCTTCACAATTTGCAGGAACTTATCTCTCAGATTGATGGCTTGATTAGGCTTGGAATGAATGAAAAACTCTAAGATTCATCCTCTATTTGTAGGTAAAAATTATGTTCCCTTGACTGGTCTAAGGGTCGGTTCAACTAGTCGAAGCACCAACCAATTTTCAAAATTTTTGGCGCAATAAGATAAACCCATTACTCGATTAGTCGAGTGGCTTGCTCGATTGGTCGAGCAATGCACTCGAATGGTCGAGTGAATAAAAATTAAGTCAATAGAGTTCGAGTCGAGTACTATTCGACTGGTCAAGCAGTGTTCATGACTGGTCAAGCCATAACAAAAAAAATTCTGAAAATTCTCAACAAATCTTGGACTAGTCGAGAAATTTCTTGGACTGGTCAAGCTAGTGCCTGGACTAGTCAAACAATGACTAGGACTAGTCGAAGAAAAGCCTATAAACTTATATAATGACCCAAATTCAATATGAAATTAATATAACCTAACCTATGGTCAATCCAGGGTCATTTATACCTTGAATGTGAGTTTGAAACATCGAAACATCGATCGCTTCAATAACTCGTTTATCGTGAAGTACATGAAGCTTGACCTTGTAGTCTTGAACTTGAGTTGGAGTTAGAGCTTGTGTTCATGAGACTTTAAGCTTGAGGTAGTAATCTTGTAATATGAGCTTAAGAACTTAAAACTTGAGCTAGAGGTAATGAACTTGAACTTGAGCTTTGAGCTTGAGATAGACTTTGTGTTCTTGTACTTGAGCATGTGTTCGATCTTTGGGTTGACGATGACTTGAAGGTGAACTTTCCATCTTATCATAACAAGATGCTGACTCCAAGTGGTTTGGCACAACAAAATTTGACAATACTGGGTGCTCGAATTACAACATAGCACTTACAAAATCCTTGATAAACCGGTGGTAATACCTCGCCAATCCCACGAAACTCCTGACTTCAATAACCAAGCACGGTCGCTTCCAATCTTGTATTGCTGCTACTTTAGATAGGTCCATGGAGATGCCTTCCTTAGACACCACGTGGCCCAAGAACTTGACTTCCTCCTTCTAAAATTCACACTTTCGGAACTGGGCAAATAACTTGTTCCGCTTGAGCATTTTCAAAGTCGCTCGCAAGTGTTCCTCATGCTCCTTTCGACTTTTGGAGTATATTAGGATGTCATCTATGAACATGATGATGAATTGGTATAGGAAAGGTCTGAAAACTCTATTCATTAGGTCCATGAACATAGCTGGCGCATTCGTGAGTCCGAAAGGCATTACCAGGAACTTTTCGATACTCGAGCATCGAAACTCCTCGAGCGTTACCATAAGATTCAACGTAACATATACGTGGGTACGTTACCAATCCAACTATTCTAACCTTACACCCTTGCCATGACAACTAACCTAACCGTTGGGGATGACCTCTATTCATAGATCAAGCCATTTGACGGTCGATTTTGTGACAAGACCATCCACCAGGTAAGTTAACGTACATACCTTCCCTTAAGTGAATTGGCTAATAACCCCCCTATCCATAACAATTTAGATATACATTCTTTTATAAGAATTGCGTAGGAACATCCCTACTACTATGTAGACTCGTTAGATTTTACAAAACTCTTAGATTATCATTAATTACGATAATGCCACTAACCTAGACCCTTAAATTCTAGATCACTCAGTTCCCACGATCTGTTTAATGTGAAAATCTACACCATACCTATGAGTCATAAATTAACTGTACAGTGTGAAATTTAGCCCTCAGATCCTTATAAAAATGACCCAATGCACAGATCAGCCACTAACCATCAATTTTGGGGGCCACCTGATCATGGATATGCTTCAGCTTTGAATTCAACCCCTTAAACTAGACGGGGAACCAAATGGACGGTGTAGATTATCCAAAAACATCACAAGTTAGACCCCACCTGCAATGTGTGCACACAACACCTACAATGCGTGAGCACAACACACGTGCACTAGCAACATACGGATTGAGAAATCGGGTCAAACTCTGTTTGACCCGACCGAATTCGAAAGAGAGAGGGAGTCTCTCCTCTCTTCGTCATCCGTCCGTTGGGATCAGCTGTGGCCCACCACAGTCACCCAATATCAAAATTTGAACCGTACATTGCATCCAGGGGGTAAACCCTACCAAACCCATGCCGTCCATGAGCCATCATGCACATGCATGAGGCCACAACGTCAGATGAAGGCGATGTTATGTTGATTTGTGGGGTGGCCCACCTAGAACTTGGATCCAATTCGAATCTCGACTCGTGGCCTAGATTGATGCTAAGAAACCATGGAGCAACCCAGGTCTATTAAAAGATCACCACAAGTAGTCCCCATCGACCCCAGTGGAGAGTTGGACCTACATGTTTTTGAAATGCGTCCGTTTGGAACGCGTTGTGGCCCACCGTGACCACCCATCTCAGAGATCTGAGTCATCCAGATGGTGGGCCATGCAAAACTGACCCCTTCCATGTCGGTAGCATGGCTAGAAGCAAAAGCTGGGATCTTCACACCACCTCCGATCCTTACTGCGCAGAAAACAGGATTGCGAAAGGTGGGGTGTTTGTTCCCTCTTTGCACAATACACTGCATAAAGTTTCCACATGAGGAATCTAGAAAGCTCTCCCTGCCACTATAAAGGACGAGCTTCAATGGGAAAGGAGGAGAAACGTGAAGGCGAGAGATCAAGTGCTAGGGATGTAAACGCCAGGCCACGACCAGCTACTGTCCTACGGCTAGAAGAGGGAGATCGGCCAGCCCTTTGCTGCTGTCCAACAGGGAAGAAAAGAAATAGAAAGAAAGAGAAAAAGAAAGAGAAAGAGAAGGAGAAAGAAAGAAAGAACGAGAAAGAAAAAGAGAGGAAGGGAAAAGGAAGAAAGATTTTGGGGTACCTGTAGATTCACTGGGTTCTGGACTGAGTTTGGGCCAAATTTAAGTCAAGTTTAAGGTGAGGATTTTTTCCTTTAGGCTTATGCTAATTTAAGTTGATAAATTTATCTTGCCTTTTCCTGTCTTCATGAATTTAATCTTGCCTTTACATGTATTTTATCTGGCCTTTTACATATCACTTTGAATCTTCTATGCTATTATATGTTTTACCATCAATTATTGGCCTCTTTCGTGCCTTTTACAATATGAATCATCCTAAATTTTCATGCCTTTAATGATGTGAATTATTCCGCCTTTCATGTTTATATTTTCTGAAAATTATCCTATCAATTGATTTGGTTAATATCCTTACAACTATTGGCCCTTTGGGATTATGACATGATGCCAAATACAAGTGATTTCTCTAAATTATGCGAGGCCATGGATACAATCCTTGCCCTGCCTTATCAAATTTATTGAGCTGGCCCTTGCCACTCTTCTATCTATTGAGTTAGCCATTGCTACTCTTCTTTTGTTGAGTTGACCATTGTCACTCTTATTTTTATTATGTTGGCCTCGTGGCGTCTATCTTTAAGGCTTGGGCATGTGTCTTGCTATTCCAAAACCTCCATGATTCAGTTCATATTCTTCATTATTCAGGTTATATCCTCTACGATTTAGTTTATATTCTCTTGATGGAAGTACTATGTTGGAAATCCCTCCTTTAACGATCGATTAAATATCGTGGACGTAATGCGTTTTTGGTAGCGGCCCTGGGGTGACACGTAAATCCATGTTCTTTGGTGAGAGTGCAACAACTAGTGTGTGTAAATCATTTTATATACGTGACACATCAGTTTGGGGAACTGGATGTCGCTTAGTCGCTCCTTTTCCAGTTTTGGGGGTTGGATGTCGCTTAGTCGCTCCAATCCAGTTTTTCTTAGGGAACTGGATGTCACTTAGTCACTCCTTTTTCAGTTTTTGGGGGTTGGTTGTTGCTTTAGTCACTCCAATCTGGGTTGTGAGATTCACCTGGTCATGTGTGGTGTTTGTTTTGGGACAACCGCGTATAACCATGTTAAACGTGGGACACGCCGGCGAATATCCATAGTATGGGATGTGGGTCGAGTCGGATAACTTTAATCGTAATCTACATTATGGCGATTGATGAGAGTGATACACTGCATATACTTTTCTAGGCATGCATCTCATATAGATTGTTTGTGCATTGATACCTCTTATAATGTGGAGTACTTGACGTATTAGAACATTTATCTTTCTTTCATAAATCTCTTGAATTACTGTTAATCTTAAAGGATAACCATCACTATGAGTAGGACGTTGACCCTCTCCCAACTGTACAGATATTGTAAGTGACGTACAGATTGAAGACTTATAGGACTAGCTTTCTATAGAAGACTACACCGAAAGAATATGAAGACAGTTTATTTACTTAGTTTTCTACCTCCGCTACGAACTCGATGAATGTAATAAGCTTCTATTGTGAAGGCCTTTGATTATTCTTTTTACTCTGATGAAATATAATCAATACAGTTGATTTTATTCTTGTGAATGTTACCTTCATGAATGTATTGGAGGTAAACCAAACGAAAAAAAAAAATATAGTGCGATTTCAGAGCATCCAGTTTGTACACTATTAACACCTGGTTTTCTCGGGCATGTGTATAAACTCTGGCCGTGAAATCTCGGGCTGTTACACATAGTGTCCAGAGCTGGTTCTGAACGCCGTTTTTAGCACATCCTCTGCTCTAACCCATAATTGATGGTATCCGGATTGTAAGTCGATCTTCGAGAAGTATTGGGCACCTCTCAATTGATCGAACAGGTCATCAATTCGAGGCAGCGGGTATTTATTCCTTACGGTGACTTGATTCAATCTTCGATAATCGATGCATAACCGTAAGGAGTCATCATTCTTCTTTATAAACACAACTGGGGCTCCTCATGGCGACACACTAGGTTGAATGAAACCCGAGTTCAACAAATCGTAGATCTAAATCTGAAGTTCCTCCATTTTGCACGGAGGCATTCGGTAGGTTGGAAAGGAGATGGGTGTAGTACTCAACACCAAATCTATGGTGAAATCAATCTCCCGCTTGGGAGGGAGTTCCGGTATGTGCTTGAATACATCAACGTAGTCTCTAACGACATGCGTGCGTGTTAATGAAAGCTCTTCACTGCCTTCTTCTAGCGATGCATAGCATAGGACACATTGCAGATAGCTAATCTGAACTAGAAACGTAAAAGGGTGACCTACCATCTCTGTAAATCGTCACCGTCCAGTCTTCGCAATCGATCTTGGCTCTCATTGTGGAGAGCCAATTCATGCCTAAGATTACATCATAATGGAAGACTCTTGTCACTATAAGATCCACACGTATCCTTTTACCCCCCAGGTCGATGGGGCAACCCTGACAAACGGATGTAGCTTTGTTGAAGGTTCTGGCTGTCATTATAATCCTTACTCCCAATAGGGGAGCAGTCGATAACCTTAGATTCTTGACGGCCATGTATGATATGAGTGATGTTATGGACCCAACAAGAAGAAAGACAGGGATACCTTGGTATGAGCCATGACTTCAAATGTTGTGGGTGTGGTCATGGCGGCATCCACACCTTCAGCAGTCAGAGCATGTACTCGGGCTTGCTGTGATTTGTTGGGCTGATGTGTAGGCCGAGGCGGCGTCCTAATCAGAGGTGTCAGCAACCTACGGAACTGTTGAGATGGGCCTGTGGCTCGTTGAAGGGGAGTTGACAATGCTTGTTGGGGTGTTTGATTCATACATTGAGTGGGTGCATAGCCATGGTCCCTCATCTTCGAGAAGCAGTAAGCCTCTGAATGCCTCACCTTCTTGCAGTACCCGTAATGCGATCGACTTGAGCGTACGCAAGTGGAGGAG
Source organism: Magnolia officinalis (assembly GCA_021015155.1). NCBI lineage: Eukaryota > Viridiplantae > Streptophyta > Magnoliopsida > Magnoliales > Magnoliaceae > Magnolia > Magnolia officinalis. The sequence goes on along the minus strand of JAJHSJ010000013.1, from coordinate 23,721,068 downwards.
GCGCATGCTGGGGAGGCGAGCTCGGTTTTGTATCCTCCTTCCTGAAGAGGAGGGAGGTTATCCTCCTGACCTTCCTTGGGAATCAGCTTGAAGGCGTGCTCAGGAGACTTGTTCTCTGTCCAACTCTGATCGCAAAGACATTTCCACCAACTCGGCATAGGTCCGAATATTCACACAACAATTCCTTGGCAAAGCGCCTCATTTGGGTTTCTTCATCGGCAACGATCCGGAAAGCATAGTGGGATAACTCGGTGAACCGGCTCTCGTATTCAGCCACCGACATTCCCCCTTGCTGGAGGCACAAAAAATTCATTTTCCTTCTCAATCCGGTAAGTGTGAGGGAAATACTTCTGGAAAAAGCAAGTCTCGAAGTCTTCCCAGGTCTACACGAAGTTAGCACGGACGGTTCTCAGCACACTATCCCACCATACGTCGGCTTCCTTTTCGAACAGATAGGAGATCAACTCCACCTGTTCCGCTTCAGTGCAGTGGAGAGGTCGAATCGCCTTGATAACCCGAATTACCCAACTTTTGGCCTCCTCAGGTCGATGTGCGCCGGTAAAAGTGGGTGGCCTAAGCCTTTGGAAGTGCTCAAAGAGGTTGTATGGAGCGACTGCGGTCCCGGCTTGATCTGGCGAGGGCATATTCAAATGGTACGCCATAGCCCCCACTAAAGTGTGTAGCGATTGTTGCTGTTGCTGTATAACGTGCATGATCTGCTCCATGGTGCCCATAGTTGGGGCTACCTGGTACGAAGAGGTTTCGCCTTGAGTCTGAAAGTGCCCTGGTTTGTCAATTAGCATGCGTGTTGAGTCTGTCAAATAGAAGAGCTCCATAGGAAGATCAATTCATGCATCTGCCTCAACTGGATGTGTGCAAGCTCGCCACAGATAAATCTGAGCCTCACATCCCTTGTCCTAAATCACCAGGTAAGTTAAAACCCTTAAAAACAAACTAGAACATCTTAGGGTTTAAGGTACGAAAATGTTTTCAAAATAGGAAAATTCTCTAAGTTTTCTTGCCTTGTCGATTTTATCGAAACACCTTCGATATGATCGACCTGCTCTGTCGATGTCCTCGATGCCTTAACTATATCATTGATATGAGGACTAAAAGTGTCCAGCAACCACATACTCATCTTGACGGAATTATCAATATATCGATATCATCGATATTCTAATCTCGAGTCCATCTAGGATGGTTCGATAAGAACGACAGGCAGATTTCCGGGGCCCCTATTTTTATAAGAAAATCATAAGATTCTTCGATATATCGATCCCTTTCTGATATAATCTCAACTCAAATCTCGATCATATCGGAAGGTCATCGATGATATCGATCATGGGCGCAAATGTCTTCCGGCAAATATTTCAAGTTGTTGTTATCTCTGATGGGGGGGGGGGGGGGGGGGGGGGGGCTCTTGAGAAATCGATATTCATATGTCGATGATATCGAGGCTATGTTGATTGCATCGAGTCCGGACATAATCAGTCTAACAAGCTTAATGGAAAATCCATGGGATTTACCGATGCATCGACACTGCCTCTGATATCATCGATATGCAAATTCCGATGACATCGATTAACCCCCGATCATATCTTAAAAACCCGAAATAGTTCAAGTCAAGTCTCTCTCAATTTTCAAATGTCGAGGAATCGATCCCAATATCGATGGAATCGGAGTTCGAAATCCGATGACATCAACACGAGTATCGATGCCCTCGACCAGCTGACAAAACATTTCAAAAGCGTATGACATTTGAGTTTGTGTCATCGAGCGGACCGTCGATGCTATCGAGAGTATACACTCGATGATATCGAACTTTGTCATAAATGTGACCGTTTTATATCTGTTGGAACCTTTTGCCTATATAAAGAGGATTTGTCTATTGTTGCTGAGAGAGAAAGTAGAGAGAGTTTTTGAGTGTTTAACTTTAGATCTTATACCTAAAGCCCTTTCTGTCAAGGAAGTTCATCCTCCAATCCATCCTCACCATTGATATTCAATAGAGTGGATTGGGGAATGAACTTCCGCATTTAAGGATCCTCCAGTTACCATCTAATGGCAAATCATTAAGCTGGGATGCCTTGAATGCTTAGATGATTGAAATCGCTCTATCTTCCTTATAGAAAAATCTTTAGAGAGCAGGATTTCATCATAACCTTGACCCAACCCGAAGCCGTATATTGGTACATCATTTGTGTTGCGGATCAAGGAAACTGAAGACTCTTCATCAACAAGGAGGAGATCTTCGTCATCATGCTACAAAGGGACTCATCAGCTTATCTGTAAGTAACTAGAGTCCAAAGGACACTTGTGATCATTCCTTTTTAAAATTGGGTCTTAAGTGGTTCTCACCCTTAAAGCCCTCGTAGGAGGCCTCCGGCGGGAGTGTACATGGTGGGTGCGTTGTGTGGACCCTTGCTCTGTAGAGAGCATAAACATCTGGTTGAAGGTAAACCAGCAAAACCTTAGGTTTGAGGTGAACCGTATGAAACCTCGAGTTTGAGGTGAACCGTGTAGAAACCTCCGTAGGGTCTTATGGAAGATCCTTGGCTAGTGTGCATAAAGGTGGGTGCATTGTGTTGACCCTTGCTCGTGAGAGCATAAATAGTCAGCTTCAGTGTAGGTTGTAAATGTTGAAGGTAAACCTAATTTAAAACATTAGGTTTGAGGTGAACTGCTGTGAAACCTCCTTAGTGAAATCCGGTACACTCAAGGGTTGAGTGCGGTTACCGGTAGTGGAGTAGACAAGTCGTCGAACCACTATAAAAATGACTGTATTTGAGATTGCTATTCTTCTGATTGTGTGATTTACTTTAATATTTACATATCTAAATATTTGAGATCACACCTCACACACTTACACAGTCATATCCATCATAAACTAGTTTGCATAGTGTTTACTTCTTAAACAGTTTGTGATTGGATCCTCTACCAAGCTTGGAAGCCAGTAGAGTTATTTTTTAGCAATCCTAATATGTGCCTATTATTAGGATTAGTGTAATAGGATTTTAAATAAATCATAAAAACTTTTAAAAGTCCTATTCACCCCCCTTTAGGACATATTGGCATATCCTGACTTCAACTAAAGCGGCCTTCACCGCCATTTTAGAGTCGACAACACCTCTGGAAATTGATCCGGTAAGTCATTTCCGACATCGGGCTAATTGGCTCTGCCTTGGCAACCTTGTTGCTCATTAGGGGAGGTGCACCCTCACTTATCTCTTCCACCAGAGCTAGGCGGCTATCCCCTTGGGGTCTCATTGTCCTGAAAGGCATTCACATAGCGTTTAGCAACATAAAGCCCATGGATGCAATATTTAGCACATACACATTTAGAGAACAAAATTGCACAAGCATTATTAGTTTACCACAACATTCCAACACATTACTCAAATATAGGCAACTTCAGGCATTTCATTAAGCAAAATTGTTAGTGTTACATATGCTAGGGCATTACATGTACAAAGATGAAAAATGCATGGTCGTCGATCAACTACGAAAGCGTCAAAGGCTTATAACCTAAGACTAATAAACTAAGCCTATCTAAGGCTATTGCAAAAAAGAAAAGCAACTACATTGCTACTTTCCTAATCCTCTGACTCTGGCGAAGGTGGAGGTGATCCCTTATCTTGCATGCAGCACAGGAGAGCCTTCAGCATGCAAGACATCTTCTTCAATTTTCTCCTCATGTTCACTTGGTTCTCCTCTATCTTGGCAAGGTGGGCGTTTAACGAATCCTGACTCTAGCGCTCGCCACGAGTGGCGGGAGGCTCCCAGTCAGCGTCCTGGGCCTCACCTTCTTCCTCTTCTTTAGCTTCACTCTCCTCTTCCTCTTCACTCTCCTCTTCAATCTCATCCCTGAACTCTTCTAGTCGGGCCCTATGCTGTTTAGGGCCACTCTTCATATTGTTGAGGGTGTTTTCATCAATCATCCTGTTTGGGACGAGGCGCTCTGCATACTGCATGTACCCATAATTACGGGCAATCTTACAGATCAGTCAGCCAAATGGGAGTGACTGGTTCTCCCGAAGGGAATGCACCACCTTCACGATATGAGTTAGTATAAGTGTAGGTAAGCAAACCTTCTCTCCCTGTCCCACTTGGTAGAGGAAGTCTACCATGAACCTGGTGCATTCCGTGCGGTTGCTCAACCTCGGATACACGTTATATGTGCAAATGTGGTGGAGCATGTGGTAGTTAGGGGTCATATCTATGGGCTTGATGCTATTTTCATGCCTCCACTCGACCAGTTGGCTGCACAAGTGGCACGTGCGGCGGTCCCTTTCCCGCCTTTCTGCTACATTATCCTGACTGGTATGAATGACACCGCGCTCTACCCTGAGTATGTGTGCAATTATATCCACGTTGACTAGAGCCTCCTGTCTGCCTAGAGGAATGGAAAATCCAAGGGGGTTGAGAGATGGCTTCTGAATGCCCCAATAGAAGGTTCGTACAAGGTCCTCACTGTCCTGATACTTTCCTTCGAATATCGGGCCCCAACCACTCTCGAGAAGGTGGTCCAGTAGCGGATGCTCTCTGAACAACTTCTCATCCACGTGGGCTTCGAATATGATCTTACGGTTTCTAAACTTACCGTACTCAATGCCCGACGATAGTACTCTATCCGACGGGGTTTGGGGATCAAGCCCCCATTTTGACCTCCACTCGGTGCTTGGGCCTACATTAGCATCCAACTTCTTCTTGGATCTTCTCTCTCGGCTTGGCCCAACTTCATTGGGGGCCGCCCACTTCTTTCCCATGAGTGATAAGAGCATGGAGATGGAGAAGATCGACGATACTACCTTGAAAAAGGCCATAGAATGAAGGTCCTTAGAGAAGGTGATTGCTAGGTGATGGGTCTTGAAGAATGAGGGTTGCGGGTCCCCTAGTGGAGGGGTTTTGTGCTCAAATGGGTAAGATTTTGTGGGTATAAGGATGATTAGGATGATTGAAGTTTAGAATAGGTTAAAAATGGTGCATGTAAGCAAGAAGATGGGTCTTTGGAGCTTGGAAATGGAGATTTGGAGGAGGAGAAGGGTTTAAGAGGGGTTTAGAGGGTAGAAAATGAATTGGGGGAGGGGTCCCCACGTTTTAAAAAGGGTAGGAGAGGGTTAGAGGGGGTCCCCATACGTGGGATGGGCCCCACATGTGCGTCGGACAGGCGGCGCGTCATCGACTCGGCAGTGGCACCGCCGTCCTCTGGTGCCAGCGGCAGCGCGCCGCCACCTTCTGGTGCATCCGGCGGTGTCCCACCCCTCTTGGGTCTCTTTAGGTGTTAGTGGGGCCACATCTACCCCTTTCCTCGTGTTGGTTGAGTCCTTTTGTCACTGGGTCCGCTCATCACTACCCAAAGAATGTTTTTCGGCATAGACAGGGATCTCTTATGTTTAGAAATCCTCTAAACGCTGACTCAGGCAACTCTAAGATCTCTTAGATTTGATACGGTAACATTCTGTCTCACCCTGACTAGGAATCGAGTGGATCCCTTGTCAGGTAGGGCTGTCGAACGCGTATGCTAGACCGTTTAAATTTCCTGAGCTACTCGCGCAGCTCAAGCCTACAATGTTTAATCCAAGTTGATTCCAGTTGTCGAGCTTCTAGTTAGAAGTGATTTAGACCACTTCGCATAGCATAGATTCTCTTGTTTGTAAGCCCTAAACTAGTGTTTGTTTTTGGGCTTGCCAATGGCGTGATCCCAGGGTCCTATTACATCTCTAAAGTTTAATCGCTCTCTCCTAAGTCAGAATTGTGTACGATAGGCCCCAGTTTAGTCCGAACCATGCTCTGATACCAAGTTGTGACACACTGAATTTTAGGGGCCTAGTATGACTCGGCTTTCGAATTTTTGAGCGCCACGTGTGCCCTAATGGGCCTCAAATGCATATGAACATTAGGTATTCTATGGGTAATGGGGAATTAAACCAAGCGTAACTTAGTATTAAACCAATTACAAAGTTTAAGTGCTACTAATAAAATAAAATATCCAACATCAATCTAAATATCCAAAATGTCATCAATCTGGGACCCAGTCCCATCCTCACATCATTCTCCAAAAAGATTAGGGCTCTAGCCCAATCCTGGAGTCATTCACCAAACTAGTAAGGTCCGCTAAAAGTCTAAAAGTATGCCCACTCCTCTTCGTCGTCCACACCAACATCTTCCAGCGCGTCTTGCTCCAGTGTTCCTGCATCTATGCCTGATTCTGGTTGGTGTTTTAGAATACCGTCCCAGAGTGGGAGTGAGTAGGTAATTCAGTGGTACCATTAGGGATAGGTTACAAAAATCATCATGCATAAGAGTAAATTTAGTGAATAATATACTTCATAGAATCCTAGGTACTCTTGGTTAATGCAATGCATGGTTTAATGAGATGATACATGCCCCTCACCACCAACACTCCCTCAAGCGACAACATCTAAAGATCGCAATGACCAACACTCCCTCAGTGCGACCTCGACTACCGAATCGCCACAATAAATAATGTAATGTCATGTAAATGTTAGTTAAGTTGATTACTTAAGTTCATTCATCCAGCAGGTTGGGGAAATTGGAATACCCTTGTAAAAAACATTACCATAATTCGACTGCGCGGCTCGAAGGCCGTGGTCGTATGACTCTCGCGATCCTTACCCCTCGTGGGTTCGTGTAACGCCCTGAAAATCGGGGGTCGAGCATAAACTCAACTCCCGAGTTCCAACACGTCACTTATGTAACAAAATGAATGATGATTGAATGTTGTCTATATTAGTGCATTGAACATGAGTGAGATTAAGCCAAAACAGCATATCATACTCTAGAGACAAGTGAGTTAGCAAGCGGAAGACTGTGATAAATAATTAAAATATATAAACTGTGGTGAGTCTCCAGAGTGTGATAATGTTACCAGGTTAAATAATTACATGTATAAGTCCAATTTATACGAAAAGTATAAAGTCATCTAGACAACATCCCTGTACCCCGTCAATCAAGACACGGCTCGCATGAAGCCGCTAGAAAATAATACATACGAGAAAGCATCCTCGTCGTCAAAGGTCCGGCTCCGCCTCAGGAGTAGCTTCACCATTTGCAATCAGACAAAGTCTGGTTGGTGTGTACAACACCGTCCCGTAACGTAGGAGTGAGTGATCAACTCAGTGGAACAATAAAGTATAGGTTAACATGTTATCAATTCAGTCAAATAGTAATGATAAAGTAGTAAAGTCAAACACTCCTAAATACTCTTATTAATGCAAGTATGAAAATGCAGTCATGATGCATGACCTCACCACACACTCCCTCATGCGACACCATCTTACGTTCGTAACATGCTTGCATTCCTCAGTGCTCCACATCTTCCAGGCACATGTAATGCGATGATGAGCATGATTACCGAGTTGTTATTAGTCCATTTCAAACAACAGGATTGGGAAACTAAGGTACCTCCCTTGTATCATTCCCAAACATGATCCATTCTAAGGTCATTAGTCCTAGTTAATCTCATACGATGGTGTGTTTCTAGGTCACTGCAGAGGCTGTCAGGGCTGTTACACGCATTCGTTACACCACTCCCCCATCACCTTTTTAACGGTTCATCACTAAATTGATATAGGCCTAGTTCATACTCTATACACTACGGCAAAACTCATCGCCTCACCGCAAATTCAGAGCATGCTCGAGGTCACTACAAAGGGCTCGTCACCAATCAGTGTAGGCCGACAGCTCGAATATAGTGTCCCATACCACCATAATCGGCTCACGAGTCTGGTTGCTCACTGGTCACTACGGGGAGGCACGTGGCCCCAGCGTAGGCCGACAGCTCAACCACGGTGTCCCATACCATCATGCCCGGCTCATGAGTTTTAGCGGATCGAGGTACCATGGTTAACGGGATTTCACTGGTAAGTTTGGTACCCTAGGTTCAAGCAGTAGCGTCCAAACATGGTGAACATACATTAGGCAGATCGGGTTGCTTGACGAGCTCGGCTAGCTCGAGCGCACAACAAGTTGAACGATATGAAGCGCATAAGCACTTCGTGTGGCCAACCACTATTGCCAACCGAAGTACGACTCGGGTTCGTCGAACACATCTCATGTGGCAAATGAATCTCAGCCACGAATTCAATCCCGTTACGATTACCCGGACTATAGTCATAGCCCCAAACATAATCAATCCATGACCAGAAGCATGTAGAGTAAAGCAGAATAAATAAAGTGATTCAAGCATGTTGACAAGCATGTCATAAAACATGTAATAAAGCACAATATAAACAGGAAATACAAACACCTATATTTCATAAGTAAGCGATTAAATTAAACAAGCAACATGGAGGAAATCATATACATATCTAAGGTAGCGGAGAATCCTATCTCAACACCCTATTAAACTTAGTTCGTCACACAATTTCTCACACAGGCATTTTAGCAAACACTTAAACTACACCACTCCAACATACATGACGTATGTTGATTTCAACATAGAATAGGACAAATCCTTATAGCAAGGAGTTGTCGCATACACATCAATCATGTTCTTACATTCAATGCATATGGCAGGTATAAATCATAAATCCATATTTATTTAGTCATTTCAACAAACACTTAGAATACACTATTTTAACATACATAGTGTATATTAACATACATAGTGTATATTAGGGCGAGTCCTTTCGCCAAACAAGTATTTCACACATATATAATATGTTCATACAGCAAATAATCATGGCAAACACATTTCCAAAATTTAAACGTATATGGTACTTTCTACAAATACCTAGAATATGTAAAATTCTATATTCCACGTCTTTAATCGAAACGGAAAACAGACAACACTTTGTACATGTGCAATTGCATGTAGATCATGAATCTATCATTATCTGACATTGAAAGCGTTGAAAACCATAACCTATACACCTAAAGCCCGCACCTTTTGTCGTAGAATCGTAACGAATCCGATAGGTTTACTAAACCTTCGTATACGGCAGTTTAGCCACCTATAGAACAAAATAGGTTAGATATTTCATAACCTACAACTATCAAAACTCCAAATCAGTTTAGGGTTAGGGTTTCTTACCTAGAAATGACGCCGAAATCGCCAGGAAAATACTTAGATCGGGATAGTTGAACACATATAGCAGCAGGGAAGAACGGCAGGAATAATCTCCCACATCTCCCACGCTTTCTCTCTCCTTTCTCTCTTCTCTCCTAGGGTTTCTCTCAAATTCGTATGGCTGAATGAGAGTGGGTTTTAAGGTCCTTATATAGCCTAAAAAGTCACCAAAATAGACTCCAGGTCAAGGTATACTTAGGTTATAACCAAAGCGGGTCAGTTTCAGCTCAACGGAGGACTTCTGGCGACCCGTTTTCAGTGTGCGGTCGGACTTAAGCTCACTAACACTGGATCTAGGTATAGCTAAGTTTTCGTTTCAGTCGGGATTACAGATCGTAAATGGCGGACCAGTTTCAGTTTAACGGTCAGTGGATCTCGATCGGAGATTCCGAGTACATGGATATGTTTGGAGAAATATCCCTGATCCAAGGGTGTAATTTGGCCTGATTCTGAAGGTCAGGTTGCTCAATACTGATCCGTAAGCGACATGTGCCAGATTTTTTTTATTTTAGATTTAATTTAGAATTATTTTCACATTTCGCACACTCCCCGCTCCGAGCTCAAGCGAATAGCGTTAGGACACTATCTGAATTTAATTTCCGAGATGGTTGTCAAGCCCAGCAAGGCGGTCCTAATTCCTTAACTTCGTATTAATCAGACTTCCGATGTGCGGTCCAGATCTGATACGGAGTTTCGAGATGCTCCCGAGGGCAACCGGGTAATGAGATTGATCCTAGATTTTAGGGTAACCTAGCGTCAATGATTCTACAAGTTTTGGGTCTTGCAGATCGTATTTAAAGTGATTGGTGCTAATTTCACAAGTACTCTAGTTTAACACTAGCTAATTCTCGCCTCATTTCTAAAGGATTTAGTCCTGTATGATTTCTATCTGAGGTGGTACCTGGGCCTTTGTAGTTTGTATATAAAGTGATCCAAGTTATAATACTTAGCTAGTTTAAGATAGTGTCTAGGGTGAAAGTACTTAGAAAAATTGAAAGAACAAAGTGGTGAAGGGTGGGATTTGTGAAGAAAATGGGTTCAAAAGCGGTTTTTGAACTTTGGGATTGAGTTCTGATAGGTTAATAAGGTGTTAGGATCGAGGCATTGCCTAAGGACGTCTAATTCCATATTGGCAAAAATCCGGGATGTTATAGTTCGTCAATCACATGGTTTTTAAGCTCAGATAAAAGCAGTTGGGACTTCAAGTCTTACTCACGGTCATTACGGGGAGGTCGTCACCCCAACGTAGGCCGACAGCACGAGCACAGTGTCCCATACCACCATCCCTGGCTCACGAGTCATGGTTCTCACTGGTCACTAAGGGGAGGCTCGTCACCCCAGCATAAGCCGATAACACAGGTATAGTGTCTCATACTACCATCCCCAGCTCATGAGTCTTGTGGGCCATAAATTATAATTAACAGTGGGCGCAAGGGTCTCAAACTACCTCAGGTTCATACAGGCATGTACAACTATGGTTAATATACAAGGATGGCTGATTTATGAGCTAATATGCCCCCACAAGCTGAACCATACACTAAACGGCCTGAGAACGGCATCTCGTGTAGTCCAACTACGGCCGACAATTTATAGCTTAACTAGTCGGGCCATACTTACCCGTGGGCTGATGTAATGAAGATTGCCCAGATAATTCTGGTTGATCGGCCAATCCATGAGAGGACATGTTCACAGACAGATAACATATATTCAACAAATTTAGGAATAATTTCACAAATGACAAGCATAATTCAACATTCTAGGCATATGGACAGCAATATACTAATCTCCACCGAACTATGAGGATCATGTTCAACATATTCCAACAGTTTAACAAGATGGACAACCATACACCCATTCACAACAATTAAATTTCACATGTGCCGGCATGAATCATATAATTTTGCGATGTATCGGGAATCAAGTGCAACTAATTCAACAATTCAACAATTTGACAACAATTCACTCCTTCTATGCCTAACATATTTTACATGCAATAAGGTTCAACAATAGTTCAGTGACATTTGGGGAAATTAAATGCTTAAACCCTAATCAAACATGCAAGCCAACATTCCACACATTCGGGGGTGTACGGGGCCTAAATCCCTTCCCACATTTTTGTGAAAACCTAAGTCTATAGTCTAGATTAAGTAATCCAAAAATCCAACAACATGCAAGGAGAATACACCATACACATTCACTACAATCTACGCTAGGCACGATAATCGGCCACCTAAAGGTAATGTTCCACACCTATTGTTAACCGGAAGCCTTCGCAATCGTCCTAACGTCGCCGGGTCGGTAAACTCGATGTGTCGAGGCCCTGCATTACATGGAGTTGTGGTAAGGTGCATGCATGTGGCTAGAGGCTAGAGAGGGATGGATTGGAGTCTGAATCTTACCTTGGACCAGTTGGGGTTTGTTCCTACGGCGATCAAGTCGGAATTCCTGGCAATAGAGGAGCGTAGGTACGACGAATTTCAGTCCCCAAGTACCACAGGCACCACACACCACTCTCTCCTTCTCTCTCTCTCTCTCCTTTTTCTCTCTCTTCTCTCTCTCTCTCCCTCTCTCAACTGCTAGATTTTGTGGGAGTGAGAGAGGTTTAAGTATTAAATACCCTAAAAGTTAAATCATTTAGCCCTATGCTTCATTAATTGCCTCCAACGGCCTTATGGGGCCCATATCTGGCTGTTGGGGCTGCCCAGATGGCCCCCTGGCCCATCTAATTCTTAGAACAAGTGCCCCATGGTCTGATGAAGGGGTGGGTAAAGTTCGACTGCAAACGGATGTGGGGTTTTGTCGCAATGGCTCGATTTGAGATCAAAGGTCACCGATCCTCAATCAAGGGTCAGAATTTGTGGGCGAGTGCTAGAGAATATTTCTAGCCTTTAATGTAAATTTAGAAGAGATCTGACGGCTGAAATACCCAGATTCATTGACTCAAGTAACAAGGCCAATTGATTTCAAATTCCAGCTATTTATTCCCAAGTGGGGTGACTCGCGGTTTCCAAGTGCCGACTATACTGCACGATTTGTCCATTTATGGGCATCGACCGAGCCTGACTTTCATGATGGACCACAAACCCAGTGAGGCCCCTGGCCTCCCCAAGTTTCAAAATTTTTTGTCCTACCTCGGGCAGTGCACGGCTCGTATAGGTAGCCGCCGAGTACTATTTAACTGACCGACTCTACGGCCCGAGCTCGGCTCGAACATAATTGGATTGCATCATATTAGTGGCATAATTCAGATTAATCTACCGGTAATACATCCACACGTGTGATCAATTCATACGGTCCTGTACCAATTCGCACGTGGGCACCTCAGGACACTATTCTGATTTGGGTTGGGTGTTACAATCCTTGCCGGATAATCTTGTGAGCCAAGGCTTGGATACCGGAATGGTTGTCGTAGATGCCATTATAAGTCTCTCGCAGGATGTAGTCAGCTTCATCAGGTCAGAGACATCTTAAGTAAGGCATAGAGAACCCCTTTTTGTATAGAATGCCACCGAGGATCACGTACCGAGCTGATCTGAGCCTTAGTCGTCGCACTTCTAGTCTGTCCTCGAGTAGCTTCCGTTCTTAGATGTACTCAATGATCAGGTCCATCCAACTTGGGGTTGCTTACACAAGCTGCACAACTTCGTGGCTCATGTGGTCAATGCTCGGCTTGGAAATGAATTCTATTGGGACGAGCTTTAGAAAGTCCCCATCCATTGCAGAGGCTAGCTTCGTGAGGGCTTCTGCCCATGAATTGTCTTCCCTTGGGATTTGGCTGATTTTGCAGTTCTGGAACTTGTCGATCAACTTCCGAGCTTCGACTAAGTAACCAATCATCCAAGCCTCCTTCGTTTGGCATTCTGTCGATATGTGGTTAACAACGAGCTGTGAATCACATCGAACCTCGAGTGTTCGTACCCCCATGGAGGCCGCCAGTTTGAGGCCATCTAGCAGTGCTTCGTACTCAGCCACGTTGTTTGAGGCATGGAAGCCGAGCCTTCTAGTATACTGGACGGTCGTCTGGTCAGGGGCTATCAGGATAACACCTGCTCCTTCGTGCCTCACATTAGACGACTCATCTACGTAGAGTATCCAACTATTCGGGTCAGCCTTTCCCGCCCTAGGGTCCTCAACCAGACCGAGTGGCTGGAGAGTTCAGTCATCTTGATCAGATGTCACTATTAGATCAGATAATCCTCCTGAGCCGCTTGCACTGGCCTCATCACCTTGAATAGAAAGTTCTACGATGAAATTGGCCATCGCCTAACCTTTGATGGCAGTTCTGGGTTGATACTGGATGTCGAACTCACCGAATTCGATCGCCCATTTGGTTAGTCTCCCTGACACCTCGGGTCTCTGGAGAACTTGACGAAGAGGTTGGTCGGTAAGGACCACTACGGTATGGACTTAAAAGTAGGGACGGAGTCGTCTGGACGAAATTACCAGGGCTAGAGTGAGCTTCTCTATACTCGGATAATGAGTTTCGACGGGGACAAGCACTTTGCCAACATAGTACACAAGGTACTGCTTTCCTTCGGATTCTCGGACAAGGGCCGAGCTATGGTCGAGGTGTATACGGCTAGGTAGAGTAGCAAGGGTTCCCCTTCTACCGGCTTTGACAGTAGCGGGGGTGACCCTAAATACTGCTTTAATTGTTGGAACGCTCGTTCGCAGTCCGAGGTCCACTCCGCCTTCTTGTTGCCTTTCAGCTGCTAGAAAAATGGAAGGCACTTATCCGTTACTTTGGAAACGAATCGGCAGAGGGCTGCCACTCTTTCGATAAGGCATTGGTTCTCTTTAAGTGTTCAGGGAGATCCCATGTCTAGTAGAGCTTTAATCTTGTCTGGATTCGCTTCGATGCCCCTCCGGCTGACCTGGAAACCAAGGAATTTACCCGAGCTGACCCCAAACGTGTACTTGGTCGGATTCAGCTTCATTCGGTATTTTCTCAGTATAGAGAATGTTTCGCCAAGGTCAGTTAGGTGGTCGGCCTCTCTGACACTTTTTACCAGCATGTCGTCGACATAGACTTCCATGGTCCGACCGATCTACTGGGCGAACATCTTGTTCACCAGTCGTTGATATGTTCCTCCCACATACTTCAGCCCGAAGGGTATGACCTTGTAATTGTAAAGGCCTTTATCTGTCACAAAGGTCATCTTCTGTTTGTCTGGGGGATGCATCACTATTTGGTTGTAACCTGAGTATGCATCCATGAACATAAGAAGCTCGTGCCAGGTTGTATTTTCGACTAGTTGGTTGATCCTGGGAAGGGGAAAATTGTCCTTAGGGCAAGCTTTGTTCAAATCAGAATAATGTAAGACCTGTATCCTAGCTCGTACCGTTCTTTAGCCCTCCACGGTCCTCCCGGTCGAATTCCAGGGACCCACGATCTGTTATCGGCGTTTGTACGTGATCCTGAGTCGTATCCCGTATATTAGAGTCGGCTCAACTCGAAACTTGTACACTTGCCACCGGGCCGTCGCTACGGTTCCGACGCCAAGTATTGCGCGCCGAGGCAATACCTGGGCCAGGAGATGTGGGCCTGTGTTCAGTTCGAGGAAAACGCCGCACGTTGCAATCCCAAGAGAACATTACATCAATCTCATCAATCAAGTACACATCACCTCACATGTCAAGTACATGCCCCATCCCCAAGCAACCCCAAAGTCAAAACAACCCATCTCTTTTCAAATTACACCCATCACTCACTAACCCATCACCCCATCACTCACCCATCTCTCTCTCTCTCTCTCTCTCTCTCTCTCTCTCTCTCTTACAACGTCTCTCTCTCTCTCTCTCTCTCTCTCTCTCTCTCTCTCTCTCTCTCTCTCTCTCTCTCTCTCTTTCTTCTCTCTCCTTACTCCCAAGCAACCCCATGAGAGTCCAACGTCCGAGCTCCATGAGAAGAGCTAGTGTGGCCCACCTACCTACCATCCAACCCTACCCTCGAAAGATCATCTCGACCGTTGAATCGCATCCCATGGAGCTCTAGAACGTGTTGGTGGAAAAAGTAAGAGGAAATCAAAGGTGGGTGTTCATAGCATTAAGTTTTTTTTATTTTGATGATTTGAGGGCCCACATATGGTGGGACCCATTTGATGTATGGTTTGTATCGCCTAGAGGGACCCATAGTGGTGGGGTCCCTCCATTACCATCCGATCTCTCTCTCTCTCTCACCTTACTGTCTACCTGCTGGACGGTTTTGGGCAAACCGAATGAAGGGAAAAACACAAACTAGGTGGGCCACCCACATGTGGACCCCTGTGTTGTCTGCATTTCATTCACACTGCTGGACTGTCTGTCCAACAGTTTGCAGACCCATCAGATGGGTTATATCCACCATCCAGCAAGGGGACGTGGACCCATGGGAAGCAAATTGGCTGGAGTACCGTATCCCAGCTATATAGCTGATGTATTGACGTCATTAGGTTGGCCCTGATCACGATCATGAGGGTTGTGTTATATCCCAACCGTTCATCTAGGGACCCATGAGTAGCAATTTAGCTGCTGTGATAAGCATCTGCAGATCTGTGGGTCCCATAGAATGTAAGTGTTGCATCTATACCATTCAACCATTTATGGAGAACGTCTCATGGCATGAGATAGATATGAATTTCAGGTGGAAACCCACCATAATGTACATGTTTTATCTGCGCACCGTCCATGTGGACGGTGCATGTGTAACGCATGGATCCGCACCATCCATTGACACATGGATCCGCACCGTCCATTGCTTGGACGGTGGGCCACTTCAACATATATATTCTATCCAGCCATCCATCTATCTGGACGCTGGGCATTTTCGAAATAAAAAAAATGTAATAATAAAATAATAATAATAATAATAATAATAATAATAATAATAATATACTATATATAGATGTCATATTGGAGGCAGCAAGTTTTGTGGAATCCACGTTGACGTGTGGGCTTAAATCCACACCGTCCAGATGGATGGACGGTGGGACCCACGTCATGCTGTATCTGTTGTATCCACGCCATCCACCAGACGGTGGGACCCACACCATAATATATATGTTATATCCAGACCGTCCATCTGATGGACGAGTAGTAATGTACTGCTGTGCATCATGAACGTCAGCAAGTTCCGTGGGCCACAACCATGATATATGTTATGATCCAATCTATCCAGATGTCTGAACGATGGGCCCATCTAATCATGAGGCATGTATTATATTTAAACCATCCATCTAATTGGCAAGCTCATCTTAAAGTCTGAAACTAAAAATGGAGAAGATTCAAATATCTGGTGGACCACGTACGTGGACCCCACCCCTGATGTATGTGATACATCCAAACCGTCCATCCATTTGGTGAGCTCGTCCTAAGGACTAAGATTAAAAATAAGACAGATCTAACTATCACGTGGTCCACACTACAAACAGCAGGGGATTGAATGTCTACCATTGAAACCCTTTGGGTCACAGAAGTTTTAGACCAATATGATATTTGTTTTTCCTATTGGTTCAGGTCACAGAAGTTTTAGACCAATATGATATTTATTTTTCCTGTTGGTTCAGGTCTTTGTGACCTTATGAGCAGACTAGATGGAAAATACGCGTTATGGTGGCCCCTGTGAAATTTTTGTACAATGAAAATACTATCTCCACTGCTATTTGTGATGTGGCCCAAATGATCTTTTGATCATTATCACCACTGTTATTTGTGGTATGGTCCAGATGATCTATTGATATGATTCATTTTTAGATAATACTCTAAAATGATTTCTAAAAATAAATGAATGGTGTAGATGGTGCGGCCCATTGATGCAGCCCACATGTTATGTATTTGAGGCCCATGTGCAGGGCCCACCAATTGTATATATGAGGCCCATTGATGCGGCCCACTTGATGTACTAAGGCCCATGGGTCGTGGCCTATTGAAATGTATTTAAGGCCCATGAGTGGGGCCTATTATGATACATTTGAGACCCATGGATAGAGGCCCATTGTGATATGTTTAAGGCCCGTGGGATGTGGCCCATTGTGATGTATTTGGGGCCCTTTGTAATGCATATGCGTCCCGTGTATGAGGCCCATTGTGATGAACATGTGGCTCGTATGTGGGGCCCATTGTGATGTATTTGAGGCCCTTAGGATGTGGCCCACTTGATGTATATATTTGGCCCATTGGTGCAGTCCATGTGATACGTATTAGGCCCATATGATGAGACCCGATGTGCTGTATAAGGCCCATGTGATGTGGCCCACTTAATATATGAGACCTTTGTATGAGGCCCAACGAGATTGTATGTGGCCCATTGTGATTGTATGAGGCCCTTATATGAGGTCATGAGCTTGAAAGTACCCTGGTTTGTCAAGTTACGTAAGTGTTAAGTCAGATTGTCTATAAAGCCTGATAGGAAGAACAATTCAAGCGTCTGCCTCAACCGAATGTGTGCAAGCTCACCACAGGTAAATTTAAGGCCTCACATCCTATGTCCCAAAACACCAGGTGAATAAAACCCTTAAAAATAAGTTAGAAAATCTTAGGGTTTTAAGGTGAGAAAACTTTTTCAAAACAGGAAAATCTTTAAGTTTTTCTTGCCTTGTCGATTTTATCGAAACACCCTCGATATGATCGACCTACACTGTCGAGTCCTCGATGCTTCATCGATACCATCGAAAAGAGGACCAAATATGTCCAGCAACCTTATAACATATCTACACGAATTATCGATGTATCGATACACATCGATATCATTGATACTCAAATCTCGAGCTCATCGGAAGTGGCTCGATAAGATCGACAGGCAGATTTCCAGTGCCCCTATTTAAAAAAAAAACTTCAAAATCCTTCGATATATTGATGCGCCTTCCGATATGATCTGAAATCAAATATCGATAAGATCGGGAGTCCATCGATGATATCGACCATGGGCGCGCATTTCTTCCAGCAGATATTTTAGGTTGTCTTTAACTTTGATCGGGGGCCATTCGAGGAAATCGATATTCATATGTCGATGATATCGAGGCTGAGTTGATTGCATCGAAACTGGACACGAACTGTCCAACAAGCTTATTGGTAAATCTATTGGATTTATCGATGCATCGACACTGCCTTCGATATCATCAATATATAAATTTCGATGACATCGGCTGACCCTCGATCATATCCCAAAAAACCTGAAATATTTCATGTCAAGTCTCTCTCATTTTTCAAGTGTCGATGGATCGAACCTATCATCGATGGAATCGGAGTTCGAAATCCGATGACATCGACAATTGTTTCGATTCATTGACCATCTGGCAAAAGGTTTCAAAAACGTATGACTTTGAGTTTGAGTCATCGAGCAGACCATCGATGCTATCGAGAGTAGATGCTCGATGATATCGAACCTACTCGATGATATCGAACTCAGTCATAAATGTGACCGTTTTATATCCGTTAGAACCTTTTGCCTATATATAGAGGACTTGTCTATTGTTGCTGAGAGAGAAAGCAGAGAGAGCTTTTGAGTGTTTAACCTTAGTTCATATACCCAAAGCCCTTTCTCTCAGGGAAGTACATCCTCCAATCCACCCTTACCATTGATATTCAATAGAGTGGATTGGGGAATGAACTTCCGCATTCAAGGATCCTTCAACTACTACTTTAATGACAAAGTATTAAGCTGGGATGCCTTGAATGCCTAGATGATTGGAACTACTCTATCTTCCTTATAGGAAAACCTTTAGAGAGTAGGATTCCATCATAACCTTGACCCAACCCGTCGCCATATATCGGTTCATCTTTTGGGTTGCGGATTAAGGGAGCAAAAGACTTTTCGTCAACAAGGAGGAGGAGATCTTCGGCATTGTGCTAAACGGGACTCATCAACTTATTTGAGTATCTAGACTACAAGAGGACACTTGTGATCATTCCTTTTTAGGATTGGGTCTTAACTAGTTCTTACCCTTTGAAGCCCTCGGAGGAGGCCTCCGGCGGGAGTGTACGTGGTAGGTGCGTTGTGTAAACCCTTGCTCTGTGGAGAGCATAAACATCTGGTTAGGAGTGAACTAGTAAAACTCTGGGTTTGAGGTAAACCCTGTAAAACCTTAGGTTTGAGGTAAACCGTGTAAAACCTCGGGTTTGAGGTGAACCATGTAGAAACCTTCGGTAGGGTCTTATGGAAGATCCTTGGTCAGTGTGCCTAAAAGTGGGTGCGTTGTGTTGACCCTTGCTCGTGAGAGCATAAAATGTCAAGCCTCAGTGTAGGTTGTAAAGGTTGAAGGTGAACCTGATTTAAAACCTTAGGTTTGAGGTGAACCGCTGTGAAACCTCCTTAGTGAAATTCGGTACACTCAAGGGTTGAGTGCAGTTACCAAGAGTGGAGTAGACAAGTAGTCGAACCATTATAAAAATGACTGTGTTTGGATTGCTCTTCTTCTGTGTGTGTGATTTATGTTAATGCATTCATATTTATATATCTGATCACACCCCACACACATACACAGTCACATACATCATAAACTAAGTTATATATTGTTATCTCTTGAATAGTTTGTGATTGGATCCTCTACCAGACTTGGAAGCCAGTAGAGTTACATTTGAGTAATCATGATATATTGCATATTCATAGAATTAGTAAAATAGGATTTCTTATTAAAGTTATAAAACTTTAAAAAGTCTTATTCACCCCCCTCTAGGACATATTGACATATTCCTTCTTCAACTAGTATGGTCTTTACCGCCATTATAGAGTGGGTCTCTCTTTAAGGGCTTCACTGCCTAGAGAGTGATCTTGACTGAAGTTGGGAATATGGCCAAAGGAGAGGGCTCATCAGTCACTAGACTCCAGTATTTGATGGCTCAAATTATGCATACTAGAAGGCTAGGATGCACTACTTTCTGAGATCTTTGGACCATATTGTTTGGGATATAGTTGAAAGTGGATATATGCCACCTACTGAACAAATTGTACTTGACAGTGGCACAACCATCACAAACCCAAACCCAAAGAAAAGTGGACAACATTCGACAAAGAAAGGCAAACATCTGAAGCCAAGGTTATGAATGCTATCTACTATGCCGTGTCCCAGGATATATTCAATCAGATAAGTATGTGTGGGACATCCAAAGAAGCATGAGATTTATTGGAAACAACCCATGAAGGCACAAGCATTGTGAAGAGGTCCAAACTACAACTTCTGACTTCACAGTTCAAAAGTCTCAGAATGGAAGAGCATGAGACGTTTATGGAGTTTTTCACCAAGTTGAATATTATTTGCAACTTCATGGGTGGATTGGGAGAGAAAGTTCCGGTACCGAAAATTTATAGGAAAATTCTAAGATCCCTACCGGAACGATTTAATCCCAAGGTTACAATAATTGAAGAGTGTAGGAACATTGATGAGATGAAAGTAGAAGAACTGGTAGGTTCCCTACAAACTTTCAAACTACCCTTCAAACAAATCCCTAAATCCAAAATAACTATCCTGAAAACTTGAAAACACTACATGAGGACAGTGAGAGCGAAAATGAAAATGAAGATGAGGAAGTGGCCTTGTTGGCACAACGATTTAGGAAGTTCTTTCAGAAAAATCATGGCCGGCCTCCTAGAGGAAGAAAGGTGAACAACAAACCTTCTGCAGGCAAATTTGGTAGAAGAACCAAAGAACTACAATGCTATGCCTATCAGGAGTATGAACACCTATCAACCGAATGCCCAAATAAGAAAACTAAGGGCAAGGCAATGGCTGCCACATGAGATGATACTGAGGAGTCAAATTCAGAATCTAGTGACTCAGAAAGAGATGGAGATAAAAAAATCATTGAAAACACTCATGGTTTCCACTGCTGTAATCATTCCCACTGAATCTTAGAAGGAGAAAGAACAGCAAGCCACTGAATCATTTTCATCTGATAATGAGGAAATTGGGAAAGAAAAAGAAGAAATCAAAAAGGATAAACTGCAAGATGCTTATAATCAACTCTATATTCATAGCATAAATATCCTTAAGAGACTCGGAATAGCGGAGAACAAAAGTAAGTTGCTGCAAAAAGATTTGGATAACACATTGGAAATCAACACACAATAATAAATGATCTATAACAATATCATATGGATAATGATAGACTTGAACGAATTAATACATTTCTTGAAAACGAGTCTGATAAACTGAACAAACAGGTTGAACTGCTAGAAGATAAGAATAGACTTCTTTGCAATGAAAATCATACACTCCTGTTTGATCTAGAAGAATCTAAGAAGATGGCCAAGATAAACTACAAGTTTTCTCAGAGTGGCGAAAAGTTAGAAAAATTGTTTGGAATGGGAAGACCTGGAAAGGATAAAAGCGGCCTAGGATAAGAAAATTTTAAGCCAAAGGCTGGAAATGCAGCACCTAGAACTGAAAAATCTACTACTTCTGGAAGCAAAACCAGAACAACTCCAGTATGTCATTTGTGTGGTGATTCAGGTCATCATAAGTTTGAATGCATAACACCTAGGAGGACTCAACCTAACTCTGGTCAGAATCATGCTAACAAATTGTCAACCAGAGAAATACAGAACTTCAAAAGTCCTCTTAAGGATACGGATAGAAGCAATGCCCCCGTACCCCCACCCAAATCGGTTAACAAGATGAAATGGATAAGGAAGAATTAGTTCAGATTGAGCAACAAAGATCTGAACATGTGCTAAAATGAGAATTCTTTCTGCTGAGCTTAAAATGATATATCTGAGGTTCCTTGCCTCAATCTTTTGTATAAACATTCAAATGTTTATAATTTTGTTGTGTACAATGCGTGTACATAGTTTTTGTTGAGCATACTATTGATAGAAATATGAAAAGTATACTTAAAGAGTCGTCTGAATACTGAAAATTGAAAATCTTCATCTTCGATATGACATTCTCGATTTATCGATAAAAGGTCGATATCATCGACGACTCTTTGGAATATGAATAGTCGTGTGACCAAGAATGATATCGAAGACAGACTCGATAAAATTGACCAGCAACTTCTCGATGATCTCGAAACAATGACCAATAATATCGACAGATGCCGCCCGATAAAAGTCAGCGAAGCGAAAAAGGGGGTTTATTTTCTCAAGGGTTTCGGTCATCTTCTCTACTCGATTCTCTCGACCAAACTGCTGGAAGCCACGTCGGACTACTCAAATCACTCCACAAATCGGGTAATACCCTTTTACGTCATCCCTTTTTTGGGTATTTTTCTTTGGTTTGTCAGGTGTGTTTGTCGTTTTTTCCCAAAGCCTTCAAAATCCACTTGTCCACATGGGAAAGGACAAAGGAGTAGCATCCAGTCCGGGGGAGTCTTCAAGAACTACCTGACAAAAAGTCCTCGCCTCAAAAGAAAGGGCGAGGGCCCCTGAATTGGGATCCCCACTCGGCAAAGATCACGACAAACTTCACGTGGCAGGTCCCAGACTGAATTTTCAGCACCTTCTCAACTAGCACCCTCGCCTCCAGCTAGCCAACGACCCACAAAATACACAGGCAGGAAACTGATCCATGAAAGAAAAGTAGACAGGGGTTGCTTAGCACCGTACAATCTGGAGCCCTTATTTGCTACGATCAAGTGACTGCCTGTTCTAGACTTCAGGGGGTCGTGCCATCTTGAGCAAACACGGAACTTCCTCGCCGCATGTCACTCACATGTATCAAATCCTCCTTCAATTATGGTCTCTCTGAATAGTAATGATGATGTGTTGATCACTCCGGCCACCATGGTTAACATCCTCAATCTGGAAATGGCTCCAAAAGGCCTCCCTCAGTTGGACCTCGACTATCTTGATGTTCGATCCATGCTAACTAAGTACCTATGTAATGGTCGAGACATCCCTTGACATCAAGGGAATGAGCTGAAAGCTAGATACATGGAGCCTCAATTTTGGATTCTGCATGGTATATTCACCACAAATATATATATATATATATATATATATATATATATATATATATATATATATATATATATATATTATATATCCAAGAAGCATCAACAGATCCGATCTCACTGGATTCAGGGTCATGATAGTTTATTCTATTGCAAATGGGACAAGGATGTGCCTCCCAACTCAGCTCGTCAGTCAGCTGGTAAATGTTGTTCATACCTCCAGGGATCTTCATCTCCCATATCCCTGGATCATCAGCAGGATATGCAATACCATTGGTTTCCCATCTACCACTGATCCGGTACTCCCACTTCAAGTCTTCAATATAAAGAACATTCGCAAAATGGACTTGAGGTTTCACGAGTATGCTGAGGACGAAGAAGAATGCATCCAAGAAGAGGGAGCAGAAGCTGGTGCTTCTCATGCTGAGGAAGCAGAGACGGCGGGAGATGAATCCTCCAAACCCGATCCAACCCCATAAGCATCAACGCTTGGACATGCCAAATGATATAAGCTGGACCGGATCGGGGCAATCCAGAGGGATATCCACTCTGTGCATGAGCGGCTGACAGTCTTGGAGCGGGTCGTCCATAAAATACAGCAATCTGTGCAACAGCTGGTAGATTTGATGACTTGTCGATGGGACGACACAGCACCATCGCACTCTGCTCCATAGCACTGATCCCTGAATGCTGTCACACACACACACACCTCCTAACTCAGCATATGAACATTAGTATCTTTTTGAACGTTCTATGCTCCCTTGAGTGCACGTGACAACTCTCTAACCTGCATGAGTTTTTTTTTGGCGATTGTATATGCTCCGATGTGGGATTAATACTGGTATTTACTTATGGGTGCCCTTACGTGGGCTTGTTTTTTTTTTGTTGGGATAAACTATTAAGCTACTACTGTCTGTGGGAGTATATGTTTGGATATTTTGGGTCCATTTCGATAATGGCTGAGTATAATTCTTATTTTTACTGCCATGATTAGGTTTTAAAGATTCCCTGGTTTATTAAGTTTCTGCTATGGATTGCATGAGATGTCTTTAATGAATATTTTAACTGCTATATAACTGCTCTATTTTATTTAATATGCATCCATAGGTTCTGAAATTAATGTCTGCTTAAAACTGAGTTAATTATACATCAATTGATCTGCTTCTGCCTGATCGGTTCTCCCAAGCAATTCACTCTTCAGTCAATATCACCTGATATATCTTTGTCAATGACTGACAAAAAGGGGGAGAACATTTGCAAACACCCCGACGGAAAATTGTGTATCTGCTTGAATGATTGTGCAGGTGTTTAAGAGGAGCAGCTGCAACAAGAAAGGGGGAGTTTACAACTTAGGGGGAGCAGCTACGGGTTGTGTATAGGGGCTAGAAATTGTAAAATTGTGTAAAAGTATGTACACACAATTTAGGGTGTGTTTGTCTAGAGTATTCTAGGGTGTTTTGGGTTTTTATCACGTAATTGATAAATGGGGAGATTAAAAGTACCCTGGTTTGTCAAGTTACGTGAGTGTTGAGTCAGATTGTCTACAAAGCCTGATAGGAAGATCAATTCAAGCGTCTGCCTCAACCGGATGTGTGTAAACTCGCCACAGGTAAATTTAAAGCCTCACATTCCATGTACCAAAACACCAGGTGAATAAAACCCTTAAAAATAAATTCGAAATTCATAGGGTTTTAAGGTGAGAAAACTTTTTCAAAATAGAAAAATCTTTAAGTTTTTCTTGCCTTGTCGATTTTATCGAAACACCCTCGATATGATTGATCTACGCTGTCGAGTCTTCGATGCTTCAACGATACCATCGAAAAGAGGACCAAATATGTCCAGCAACCTCACAACATATCTGGACGAATTATCGATGTATCGATACACCTATCGATATCATCGATACTCAAATCTCGAGCCCATCGGAAGTGGCTCAATAAGATCTATAGGCAGATTTCTGGCGCCCCTATTTTTGAAAGAAAATTTCAAAATCCTTCGATATATCGATGCGCCTTCCGATATGATCTGAAATCAAATATCGATAAGATCGGAAGTCCATCGATGATATCGATCGTGGGCGCACATTTCTTTCAGCAGATATTTCAGGTTGTCTTTAACTTTGATCGGGGGCCATTCGAGGAAATCGATATTCATATGTCGATGATATCAAGGCCGAGTCGATTGCATCGAAACTGGACACAAACTGTCCAGCGAGCTTACTGGTAAATCTATTGGATTTATCGATGCATCGACACTGCCTTCGATATCATCGACATACAAATTCCGATGACATCGACTGACCCTCGATCATATCTTAAAAAACTTGAAATATTTCATGTCTAGTCTCTATCATTTTTTAAGCGTCGATGGATCGAACCTATCATCGATGGAATCGGAGTTCAAAATCCATTGACATTGACAATTGTTTCGATTTATCGACCATCTGGCAAAAGGTTTCAAAAGCGTATGACTTTGAATTTGAGTCATCGAGCAGACCATCGATGCTATCGAGAGTATACGATCGATGATATCGAGCCTGCTCGATGATATCGAACTCAGTCATAAATGTGACCGTTTTATATCCGTTGGAACCTTTTGCCTATATATAGAGGACTTGTCTATTGTTGCTAGGAGAGAAAGCAGAGAGAACTTTTGAGTGTTTAACCTTAGATCATATACACAAAGCCCTTTCTCTCAAGGAAGTTCATCCTCTAATCCACCCTTACCATTGATATTCAATAGAGTAGATTGGGGAATGAACTTTCGCATTCAAGAATCCTCCAGCTACTACTTTAATGGCAAATTATTAAGCTGGGATGCCTTGAATGCCTAAATGATTGGAACTACTCTATCTTCCTTATAGGAAAACCTTTAGAGGGTAGGATTCCATCATAACCTTGACCCAACCCGTCACCATAAATCGGTTCGTCTTTTGTGTTGCAGATCAAGGGAGCAGAAGACTCTTCATCAACAACGAGGAGGAGATCTTCGGCATTGTGCTAATCGAGACTCATTAACTTATTTGTAAGTATCTAGAGTCCAAGATGACACTTGTGATCATTCCTTTTTAGGATTAGGTCTTAAGTGGTTCTCACCATTTGAAGTCATCGTAGGAGGCCTCCGGTGGAAGTATACGTGGTGGGTGCATTGTGTGGACCTTTGCTCTGTGAAGAGCATAAACATCTGGTTAGGAGTGAACCAATAAAACTCTGGGTTTGAGGTAAACCGTGTAAAACCTTGGGTTTAAGGTAAACCGTGTAAAACCTCGGGTTTGAGGTGAACCGTGTAGAAACCTCTGGTAGGGTCTTATGGAAGATCCATGGCCAGTGTACCTAAAAGTGGGTGTATTGTGTTGACCCTTGCTCATGAGAGCATAAACAGTTAACCTCAGTGTAGGTTGTAAAGGTTGAAGGTGAACCTGATTTAAAACCTTAGGTTTGAGGTGAACCGCTGTGAAACCTCTTTAGTGAAATCCGGTACAGTCAAGGGTTGAGTGTGGTTACTGGGAGTGGAGTAGACAAGTAGGCGAACCACTATAAAAATGGCTGTATTTGTGATTACTCTTCTCCTGTGTGTGTGATTTATGTCAATGCATTCATATTTATATATCTGATCACACCCCACACATACACAGTCACATCCATCATAAACTAAGTTATATATTGCTATCTCTTGAATAGTTTATGATTGGATCCTCTACTAGGCTTGGAAGCCAGTACAGTTACATTTGATTAATCCTGATATATTGCATATTTATAGGATTAGTGAAAAAGGATTTCTAAGTAAAGCTGTAAAAACTTTAAAAAGTCCTATTCACCCCCCTCTAGGACATATTGGCATATACTTTCTTCAACTAGTGCAGTCTTCACCACCATTTCAGGGCTCACGATACATTTGGCTCTATGTGGGCCACTCCTTGGGAGCATTGTTAGTTAAATGTCCACATTGATGGGTGATGATGGTTAAATGTCCACATTATGCCCTTCCCTTAGGCCAATTGCCGAGGCTGATTCTGATTTTCGAGGCCAATTCTGATTATCGAGGCCGGTTATCAATACCGATTATGAATATGTTACAGCATGGCATCATGAAACCTATACCTTGGAGCCCACCTTGTGTATATATTGGGCCCCATAAGGAAGTCCAATTTATTGCGCGACAGAGACGGTAAGGAAGCTCACTTATTGCACTTAGACTCGGATCTGCCCTCGGTGGGGGATATTATGACACTCCATCACTGTGATCACATGTGGGCGGGCGCATGTGGGTAGACACTGAGTAGGCGAGACATGAGGACCTGAGCGAGCTACCAGTGATTGGCAGGCTACTGTACACATAGTGAAGGCAGAACTTTATCGCACATCGGGAGCATCTTCTGATGTTGTGGTGGCTATAAGTTGGATTCTTTCCTTAATTATCATGACGCATTTTAAATCAGTGAGCCTATTTTGATACTAGGACTAGATCCACCATCCTTCTGTGGACCCTCATCATTCGTATGTATGTTATGATGGATGATTGATTAAAGCAGATGCCATTGGGCAAAGATGTTTATGGGACTCCTTGTGAGACGGAGTTATCCCCACATGATCGTGCATATCACGCAGGTTTGATGTATGGCCTAGATGAGGTTGACGACATTCATGGACTCATCAGGATTTGCATATTTCATTGCATCCTTAGTATATGATATTTGGCTCATTATGTCTCTGCATTGCATAGTCGACCTACATTACTTTCTCAGTATATGACATTGGCTAATTATGTCTTTGCATCGCATTAGGCTGGATAAGGCTGATGATATTTATGGACTTACTAGCATGTTTCCGTATTACTCTGATATTGTACGATTTATGGATTGCCAGTATTTCCACTTATTCTGATATTTAAATGCTTGGCATATGCATAGCACACACTTTCACCACCCTCTAAGATTTTTATATGCTTATGCATGATAGATGCGTGTAGGTGGCATTAGGTTGAAGCAGCGTCGAGCTTGGAGCGTGCAGCTAACTTCTGGAGCTTTGATTTCGATATATGTATTTTTCCTTTCAGCACTGTATTCAAATGTTTATATTAGTGGATATGTGATGATGAGGTTGCTTTTGTGAATTGGGTAAACTTGTGGTTATGCTTATCTTCAAAGAAATTCATGTTGAAAATCCTCCTTGTAGGATCCCAGGATCGGAACCTGATGTATGGGCGCTATGAGCCGAGAATGGGGTCCTACGGAGTTTGTCGGCACCGAATTCGGCAATCGGAAATTTTGTGAGCTCGGTTTCCGAGTCTGGGGCGTGATAAATAATTTATGCAAACTAGCCATTTTTCGTTTGACTTCTTGACTAAGCCACATTCGTCATGCCCCAAACCCATAAATTGGGCTCACAAATTTCCGATTGTCGAATTCGGTGCCGACAGCCTCCGTAGTGCCCCATTCTTGGCTCCCTGCGCCCATACACCAAATTCCAATCTTGGGATCCTATAAGGAGGATTTTTCAACATACATTTATCTCATAAGAAGCATAACCACAAGTTTACCCAAATCATAAAGACCACATCATCATCACATACCCACTAATATAAACATTTGAATATAATGCTGAAAGGGAAATACATATATCAAAAATCAAAGCTCCAGAAGACGGCTGCATGCTCTAAGCTCAATGTTGCTGGGACCTAACGACACCTACACGCATCTGTGCATATGCTTATAGAAAGCTTAGATGGTGGTGAAAGTATGTGAACAAGGTAAGTGTCAAGTATACAATACAATGTCATAAATCATACAACATCAGAAGAAGCCAAAATGCTGACAAGATCATGAATCATACGATATCAGAGTAAGCGGAAATATACTGGTAAGTACATGAGTCATAAAACATCAGAGTACACAATATAGATCAGCTAGACAAATGAGGAGTCATAAAGAGCTAAATATTAGATGTCGATGATGCAGTGTAATATGCAAATCATGAAGAGCCACTAATACCGTCAGTCGTATCTAAGCCATGCATCAAACCTACGCGTATCGCGCGATCATGTGGGGGGCAACTCCGTCTCATAAGGAGTCCCATAAACCATCTGCACTATGGCATATGCAATAGTCAATCATCTCATAACAAACATGCAGATGATGCGTATGGGTATGTATCATGATGTTAAGCTGTCACATACTCATAATCGGTATCAATAACCGGCCTCAACAATCAGCCTTGACAATTAGAATCGGTAATCGGCCTAACAAAGGGCCTAAGGGAAGGTCATAAGGTGGACATCCAACCATCATTGCCCATCAATGAGGACATTCAACCAACATTGCTCCCAAGGGGGTGGCTCACATAGAGCCAAACATATAGTGGGCCCACGGCCTCACACAAAGGCCTAATATACTTCACAATGGACCTTACTCAAGGGCCACATATACATCACAATGAGCATCGGCACATGGGCCATAAATACATCGAATCAGGCCTCACTCATGGGCTGCATATACATCACAATGGGCCTTGCCATATGGTCCGGAAATACTTCACAATGGGCCTCATCATATGAGCCTAATATGCATCGCAATGGCCAGCTCACACGGGCCTAATATACATCACAATGGGCTGCTCACACGGGCCTAATATACATCACAATGGGCTGCTCACATGGGCCTAATGTGCATCGCAATGGGTCGCATGACATGGGCCTAGTGCATAATAATGGGTCCCATCACTTGGGCCTGATATACACCACATTGGGCCTCACATGTGGGCCTTAAATATACATCACATGTGGGCCTCAAATATACATCACAGGTGAGGCCTATCACATGGTTGGGTGGTGTGGATGAATCACATCTATCAAGGTGGGACCGGCAGAAGGATGACGTGGACATAAAATACATACATCATGGTGGAGTCCTCATCACCATCAAACATGTCTAACACCGTCTAGATCATCTGGACAGTGTGGATGAACAAATGCATTGCGGTGGGGTAGCACAACACCATCCAAACTACCCAACACAGATGGACAGAGTAAATATAATACATACATCAAGCTAGGGCCCCACCGTCCCTGTGGATGGTGGTGGATGGAACACGTACATCACGTGCGTCCAGCACAGATGGACAGTGTGAATATGATGCATGCATTAAGGTGGGGTCCTCACATGCACAGATTGACGGTCCACACATCAGCAAGGTGGGCGAACGTCCCACGTGGATGGCCATCACGTGGCTGACCTCACGTACGTCCACCCTGGATGGATGGCCAGGATCTATGGCACATACATCACCTGTCCCACCATCCAGCAATGGACGGTGGACAGCAGAGGTGATTACCTCCATCAGACGTGGGTCCACACGTGTGGCCCACCTCAGCTTGAAGCTGATATATATACACCACATATTATATTATATAATTATAATATTATTATATTATTTATAACAACGTCCTACCTCTGGACATTGTGTTATAATAATATTATTATATTACTAGTATAAGTCCAGCCTCTGGACATTGCTGACGGACGGCTTGGATATGGTGGGACCCATCGTCCTTGTTGCTGGACGGTGTGGTGTGCCACACGTGTAGATCAAGGTGGGTCCCACAGCCCTCAGGCCGAGTGACAAATAACATTGCAGTGGGCCTGCGGATTTCGAAAATGCCATCATCATCACCGTTGTTGCTATGGTGCGGCCCACATGAACTTTGGATCTTAGATGATCTAGAGATGGATGGTGTGGATTCAGCACACATATACCAAAGTGGGGTCCACGTCAGTGGGCCACCCCACTATAACCAAGCTGAGGTTTGAACCTCCCTATCAAACGGTCCTGTATGACCGACTAGTCATACAGACCCATCTCAACAGTAAGACAGTCCACTTGCTGGACTGTCTGGATGAAATACGGACATCAGGTGGGGTCCACGCATGTGGCCCACCAGGGGGATCGAGCTAATATTTGTATTTTCCATTCCGTCAAGGTCCTGCCATACAGGCCCAAACAATCCAACAAGGTGGGCCGGCCGGTGGACAGCAACACGCCCCCAAGGTCTAGGCGGCGTGCATAAAACCAATCCATCAAGGTGGGTTGCAAGTAAGGAAGAGAGAGAGAGAGAGAGAGAGAGAGAGAGAGAGAGATCAAATCGTGTGGTGGGGATAGCTCCGCCACTATGAGCTCCCTAGCCATACAATATATACATCAAGATGGGTCCCAATGATATGTGGGCCCTTAAATCAATAACTCAAGGTGGAAATCTAAACATCACCCACCGTCGATCTCCTTATCCTTCTTCCGTCAATGCAACTAGAGCTCCAAGGGGTGTGATTCAATGATCAAGATGGACATTGGATGGTGGGATTGGGTAGTAGGAAGGTGGGCCACACTAACTTCTTTCTCTCCTTGGAAGCCATGGACGGTTGCTTGGGAACTTGGGAGGAAATGAGAGAGAGAGAGAGAGAGAGAGAGAGAGAGAGAGAGAGAGAGAGAGAGAGAGAGAGAGAGAGAGATCAGAGAGAGATGTGATGTAAGGAGAGAGAGGGATGGTGAGTGATGGGTGGAGAGAGAGAGAGAGAGAGAGT
Organism: Magnolia officinalis; assembly: GCA_021015155.1. NCBI lineage: Eukaryota > Viridiplantae > Streptophyta > Magnoliopsida > Magnoliales > Magnoliaceae > Magnolia > Magnolia officinalis. The sequence goes on along the minus strand of JAJHSJ010000013.1, from coordinate 23,689,539 downwards.
TTACTTTAGGGTACTTGTGTAAGAGAGAGGTAAGGGTTGCTTGTACTTGAGGATGGGATGTGGTACTTGACATTTGATGAGATTAATTTGATTAGAGATTCTCTTGGGATTGCAACTCGCGGCATTTTTCTCAAACTGAATGCAAGCCTACATCTCCTGGTCCGGGTATCGCCTCAGCATGTGAGACGCGGCTACGGGGCGGTCACAATGATACAAGTTTCCGGCCGAGCCAACTCAGATCTATAAGATGCAACTCGAGGTCGCGCGCAAATGTCGATTACAAGTAACGGGTTGCTGAAATTCGACTGGGAGGACCGCGGAAGCCTACGGAGCGGTACAGGCCAGGATACGAGACTTACATCTCTCCCCACCTAATAAAAATTTCATCCTCGAAATTTATAGAACAGACAAGGGAAGAGAAAACATCATCAAGTATATATGTTAAGGCACAATCAATCAACAAAAGGATGAAGATAGCGTTCTCTAATCTCAACCTGGCCTATCACACCCCAAACTCAGAAACCTGGCTCACAAAATTTTCGATCGCCAAATCCAGTGCCGACAGCCTCCATAGTACCCACTCTCGGCTCTCACCGCACATACGCCAGATTAGATCCTGGGATCTTACAAGGAGGATTTTCCAACGTACATTTATCTCGTAAGAAGCATAATTATAGGTTTACCCAATTCACAAAGGCAACAACATCATCACATATTCACTAATATAAATATTGAATACAATGCTGAAAGGGAAATACATATGTCAAAAATTAAAGATCCAAAAGTCCGCTGCATGCTCTAAGCTCAACGCTGCTGCGACCTAATGCCACCTACACGCATCTATCATGCATAAGCTTATTGAAAGCTTAGAGGGTGGTGAAAGTGTGTGCACAAGGTAAGTACCAAGTATGCAATACAATGCCATATATCACACAATATCAGAATAAGCAAAAATACTAACAAGATCATGAATCATATGATATCAGAGTAAGCGGAAATACTGACAAGATCATGCATCATACGATATCAGAGTAAGCGGAAATATACTGGTAAGTCCATGAGTGCCATCAGCCGTACCATGGCTATGCGATGCAAGGCATGAATGTTAACGACCATATCAATGTAAAAACCTGGCAACCCAAAATGTTAAATGCTGAGGATGCAATGCAATATGCGATGCAAATGAAATGACCAAGCTGGAGTGAAGTTGGGATGATAGTACGTAGTATCACAGGCTATGGGGTCCATCAAAAGGGACTTTTATCCAAACCGGTCCCATACCTAAATTTGGATAGCCTAACTCAATGTAGTAGACTCCTTATCTCAGGTTAGTCGCGCACCCCAACCAAAATCCTTACCATTGCGAAGGTACGCAATAATTAGTTGTGCACCACCAGCCCGAGTGGATAGTGAATGAATGAATGAATATGAAACTCCTGCTCAATAAGTTCACGTATCAGTATTGTACATCTCTGGGATCATCATCAGGGTCTAGTACTCTCCAAACCGGATTGTCGTCCCATTGCGTGCAACCAGGTGAGTGGAAGAGACATCACTATCCGCCTGGCCAATAGTCAGCCAATACCTACCCAGCACGTCGATAGCCGACCCATTTATAAGCTAGTCAAACTCAGCCTAGTCTTGCCCACTACGAATAGGGCAGATAAGACCACACCCCCTTCCAACCGACCACGACACAGTGGGAGACGTGCCCTACTGGTATTCGGCACTCGGGCGCTCATGTATATCCACTCGGTCTAGAGGTTGGAGCATCCCCTGGCTACGAGAGTTTTGAGGACTTTCACCCTACGGACATCCAAAGTGTCTATATGTTAGAACTAAACATTTTCGGTGTCCCATTTGGCCATCCACGATATGCCTGTGGTGGCTACGACCCTGATATCCCTAGGGCGTACGGTGGTCATATCACACAAATGCGAGATGTATGAGTCATACCATCCAGTCATGCATCAAACCTGCGTGTACCGTGCTCTCATGTGGGGTAACTCTGCCTATCAGGGAGTCTCATAAATATCTCAGCTCTATAGCATATGCAATGATCAACCATATCCCATAACAAATATGCAGATGATGCGTATGAGCATGTATCATAATGCTATACGGTCACACACTCATAATCAGTATTGACAACCGGCAATGATGATCGGCATTGATAATCGGCCTCGATAATCGGCCTCGACAATTGGAATTGGCTTCGATAATCGGCCTCGACAATCGAAATTGGCCTCGATAATCGGAATCGGCCTCGACCATTGAAATCGGCCTACGGGAAGCTGACAATGTGGACATTTAACCATCATCACTCATCAATGTGGACATTTAACCAACATTGCTCCCAAGGAGTGGCCCACATAGAGCCAAACATATAGTAGCCCATGGCCTCACACAAGGACCTAACATACATCATATTGGGCCATAAATACATCACATTGGGCCTTATCAATGGCCACAATTACATCACAACGGGCCCCATACAATCTCAATGGGCCACATACAAGTCTCAATGGGCCACCTATAATCACGATTGGCCACATACAATCACAATGGGCCACATACAATCATAATGGGCCACATACGATCTTAGTGGGCCTTACACAAGGGTCCCATACCATCAAGCAAGCCGCATCGCATGGGCCTTACACATCACATCGGGCCTCATCATATGGGCCTCATATACAACACATCGGGCCGCATCACATGGGCCTAAAATACATCACTATGGCCGCTCACACAGGCCTAATACACATCATTATGGGCCGCATCACATGGGCCGGAATTACATCACGGTAGGCCTTACCAAATGGGCCGAAAATACATCACAATGGACCTCATCGTATGGGCCAAAAATATATCACAATGGGCCACGTCCCATGGGCCTAATACACATCATAATGAGCTGCATCAATGGCCTATAAACAAATCAAGTGGGTCGCATCAATTTGTCGCGCCAATGGGCCTTATACATCACATCGGGCCTCACCACTTGGGTCTGATATACACCACATATGGACCTCACATATGGGCCAGAATTACATCAAGTGGGTTGCATCAATGGGCCATAAATACATCACGTGGGCCTGATTTAAGGGGCATAAATACATCACGACAGGCCTTACACAAGGGCCTTATATACATCACTATGGGCCTCAACACATGGGCCTTATGCACATCATAATGGGTCTCATAGTAGGTGGGCCCTGTATAGCCAGCAGGTGGGCCTGCACCTCCCAAATGGGCCCCACCAGATGAATATGGACAACGTGGATGTAAATTGCACAACAGGGGGCCACTTTGGACGGTCAGCCCAGCTGTAAGCTGGACCTGATGGGTGCACAGACAGGTGGGCGGCGTGGATATATAAAACATACATATAAGGTGGGTCACATGTTCAATCAAGGTAGGGCCCACCATAATGTTATTCTCCATCCAATTTGATCCTAAGGTCACAAGGACCTAGATTAAGAGGGAAAATCGATTTCATACTGATCCAAGACTTATGCACACCAAAAAGGGTTTCAATGGTAGACGCTCAATCTCCACTTTTCTGCAGCATGGTCCACCTGATAGATAGTGTGGATATATAATAAATACATCAGGGATGGGTCCACCATCCAGCCATCTGGATGGTGGGGAGCAACATACACATCATGGTACACACCACGTAGGACCATCCAGACGAACGATGCAGATATAAAATATATACGTCAAGGGGCCCACCGTCCTTGACTGATGGACGGTGTGGAGCAACATATACATCACGGTGAATCCCACCGTCCAGCAACTGGACGGTGAGGATGGCACGTGAACATCATAGTGGGCTCCACCATCTGGATAGCCAGATGGATGAATAGAGCAGATAAAACCCACACGCCATATTGGGGTCCATGTGGTGAATGGTGTCCCACCTAAGATTAGGATCTGCCTCATTTTTATCTCAAGCCTTAAGGCAGGCCCATAAAAAGGGATGAACGGTTTGGATTTAACAAATAACATCAAGGTGGGCTGCAAGTAAGGAAGAGAGAGAAAGAGAGAGACTGAGAGAGAGAGAGAGCAAATCGTGTGATGGGGGGAGTTTCGCCACTATGAGCTCCCTAACCATACAATATATACATCAAGATGGGTCCCAATGATATGTAGGCCCTTAAATCAACAACTCAAGGTGGAAATCCAAAAATCACCCACCGTCGATCTCCCCATCCTTCTTCCACCAATGCGATCAAAAGCTCCAAGGGGTGCGATTCAACGGTCGAGATGGACTTTGGATGGTGGGATTGGGTGGTAGGAAGGTGGGCCACACTAGCTTCTTTCTCTCCTTGGAAGCCATGGACGGTTGCTTGGGAGCTTGGGAGGAAATGAGAGAGAGATGAGAGAGAGATGTGATGTAAGGAGAGAGAGAGGGATGGTGAGTGATGGGTGAATGATGGGTGGAGAGAGAGTTGACTTTAGGGTACTTGTGCAAGAGAGAGGTAAGAGTTGCTTGTACTTGGGATGGGATGTGATACTTAACATTTGATGGGATTGATTTGATTAGAGATTCTCTTGGGACTGCAATGCGTGACGTTTTCATCAAACTGAACGCGGGCCTACATCTCCTGGCCCGAGTATCACCTCAGCGCGCGAGACGTGGCGTCGGAACCACGGCGACGGCGTCGAAACCGCGGCGACGGCACGGTTGCAATGATACAAGTCTCGGGCTGAGCCGACTCAAATCGATAGGATGCAATTTAAGGTCGCCCGCAAATACCGACTACAGGTTACCGAAATTCGACCGAGATGACCGTGGAAGCCTATGAAACGGTATGAGCTAGGATACGGGTCTTACAACATTAGTGATCCATTCTAGATAATGAATTTCTTTGATGAAGCTAGCGTCGAGGAGTTTGCTAACCTCTTCACCAATTGCAGTGTATCACTTAAGCTAGAAAATCCTCCTCTTTTTCTTGATTGGCCTACATTCCGGGTCTACGTTCAGTTTATGGACCATCATCTTAGGGTCAATGCTCGATATATCTAGATGGGACTATGCAAAGACATCATTGTGTTGTTGGTGGAACTCCATCATTTGCTCTGGTTAATCGGGGGTCAGAGACGACCTAAGCTGAACTGTCCTTATGAGGTTGTCTTCTTCGAGCCGAATGGTCAGGAGCTCTTCCATAAGAGAACTTCCCTCTGAGGAATCCTCCCTAAGATCGAGCACGTTGACTGTGAGAGCTTGTTTGGGTGTCCCCTTCCTTACTGCTGTCGAATAGCAGCGTCGAGCCTCATCTTGATCTCCTTGGAAAAAGCTAACCCCTCCTACAGCGGGAAACCTCATCATTAAGAGGTATGTAGATACCACTACTCTCATGGAATTGAGCGAGGGTCATCCGAGGATGACGTTATAAGTCGATGGGCAGTTCACAAATAGAAAATCCACCATTAAGGTGACTTGATTCTACCGCTCCTCAGCCGTGATAAGGAGGAGGATAGTGCCTTCGGAGATGACCTTATCCCCCACAAAACCATTGTAACACCCCAGATTTTTGCCAACCTAGAGATAGACGTCCTTAGGCAATGGGTCAAATCCTAACACCTTATTAACTTGTTAAAACTCAATCCCAAAGTCTCAAGTCCCCTTTCAACCCATCTCCTTCAAAATCTCCTATTTCACCTTTCACCACCTTATTCTTTAGATGTTTTTGAGTACTTTCATATTAGGCATGAATCCTATAGTTTAGGTAATGAAGAACAATACTTTCGAAATCCGTACAAAGACTCGAGTATCACCTCATGCAGAAATCATACAGGACTAAATCCTTTAGAAATTAGATGAGTTTAACTAAGTGCTAAAGTAGATTAGCTGTGAAATCCATTTGAATCACTTTAAATACGATCTACAAGACCCAAAACTTGTAGAATCATCGATGTTACATTATCTTAAAATCTAGGATTAATCTCATTACCCGGCTGCTCTCAGTAGCATCACGAAACTCCGTATCAGATCTGGACCGCACATCAAAAGTCCGAATAATACGAATCTATAGAATTAGGACCACCTTGCTGGGCTTGACAACCATCTCGGAAATCAAATCCAGATAGTGTCCCGGGGCTATTCACTTGAGCCCGGAGTGAAGTGTGTGAGAAACGTGGATATTTTAGAAATAAATATCTAAATTTAAGTAATCTATGACTTGTCACTTGTGGGCCTGATGTAAGCAATCAGACCGTTAGAATCTGACCCAATTATACCCTCGGATCAGGAGAAATTTTCCATACATGGCAGTGCACTTGTGGCCCTGATCGATGGACGAGGACCGTTGAATTGAAACTAGTCCGCCACGGTCGATCTGTCAAGCCGATCAGACTGAAAGCTTAACTCGACCTAGATTCATAGTCAATGAGCTTAAGTCCGACCTTTGGCTCAAGGGGGGGCTCCAGAAGTGCTCCATTGAGAGGGAACAGTCCGTATTTGGACATAACCTAAGTATACCTTAGCCCTGGGTCTAATTTGGTGAGTTATGGGCCTATATAAGAACCTTAAACCTTCACTCTCTCATTCCATACGAATTTGAGAAAACCTAGGAGAGAGAAGAGAGAAAAGAGAGAGAAAGTGTAAGAGTAGTGGGAGCATCTTCCTGATACTCCATCCCACTGCTATACGTGCTTAACCATCGCCATCTAATCATTTTTCCAGCGATTCTGGCTTCATTCTTAGGTAAGAAAACCTAACCCTAATTTGTTCTGGGGTTTCAATTGTTGTAGGTAGCGGAATAGCTAACTTAACTCGTGCTATAGGTTGTCATATCAATGTTGGCGAAGGCTTAAAGTTTCTAGTGAATCCATTACATTTCTACGGCATAAGGTGCGGACTTTAAACGTATAAGTTATGGTTTTCAAGGATTTCAATGTCAGATAATGATATATTACTGATGTGGATGCTATTACACATATACAAAGTGCTGTCTGTTTCATTTTTCAGTTATACGTTAACTATGTTGAATATACTGTATTCCTTGTATTTGTAAAAAATACCGTATACGTATGAAATATGGATTTGTGGTTAACATGATTATCTGTCGTGATTATATGCTTGTATGTATGCGACAACTCCCTAGCGAAAGGACTTGCCCTAAATCACGCCACGGCCAATATACGCTATATATGTTAAAATGTGTAGCCCAAGTCTTTGTGAAAATGTTCAAATGAATATGGAACTTGGATTCATGCTTGCCATGATTATCCGCCGTGGGTGCACGTGTGTTATACATGGGGCAGCTCCCTAGTGAAAGGATTTGGCCTAATACCTATGTGATCAACATACGTCATGTATGTTGATGTATGTAGTCTAAAGTGTTTGTTGGGATGTCTGAATGAGTAGTAGTTAGTAAATTGTAATGTATAAGGGTGTTGAGATATGATTTTTAACTCCTTTAACTATGTGTATGTTTTCCTCCATGTACCGTCTATTATAATGTTTGTTTCTCTATGTAATGCTTATGTTAAAATCCATGTTTAAGTTGTATTCCATAAAATTTGTTATGGGTGTTGGGGGAGTGGTGTAACGATTCCGTGCAACAGCCCTAGCAGCCCTAAGCGGACAATATCAGACTTTGATTGTGTGATTTGAAATCTTGATCCATTATTGCTTTAACTATCTATACTTGAATGTGATTGGGGCTATTGTATAGTCCAGGCAATCGGTAACAGGCCTTGAGTTCGTGGCTGAGATTCATTCGCCACGAAGGACGTGTTTGGAGAACCCAAGCCGTACGTCGGCTGTCAGCAGTGGTTGGGCGACACGGAGTGCTTATGCACTTCATGTCGATCCACTTAATGTGCGCTCGTGGTAGTCAAGCTCGTCAAGTAACCCGATTGGCCATTGTATGTTCACCATGTTTGGACGCTACTGCTTGAACCTAAGGTACCGAACTCACCAGTGGAATCCTATTAACCTTGGTATCTTGATCCGCTAAGACTCATGAGCCGGACATGGTGGAATGGGACACTGTGGTCAAGCTGTTGGCCTACGCTGGGCGATGTGCCCCCCCATAGTGACCAGTGAGCAACTCAGACTTGTGAGCCAAATACGGTGGTATGGGACACTGTATTTGAGCTGTCGGCCTACACTGTTTTGATGGGTGATGGGGGAGTGGTATAACGAGTGCGTGTAACAGCCCTGACAGCCCTAACCGTGCCCGGTGTAGTGACCTCGAGCATACTCTGAATCTGCAATTAGTCGACGAGTCTTCTCGTAGTAACAGAGTATAAACTAGGCCTGTATTGATAAGGTGATGGGGGAACGATGCAACAAGTGCGTGTAACAGCCCTGGTAGCCCTTTACAGTGACCTAGAACTGCAGTATCGTATGAGATTATCTAGGACTGACAACCCTAGAATGGATCATTATTTGGGAATGATATAAGGGAGGAACCTTAGTTTCCCAATACTGTTGTATGAAAAGGACTAATAACAACTTGGTAATCATGCTCATAACATAGCACTGCATGTGCCTGGAAGATGTGGAGCACTACGGGATGAACGCATGCCACGGATGTAAGATGGTGTCGCACGAGGGAGGTTTAGCAAGGGCATGCATCATGACTGCATTTCATACCTGCATTAACAAGAGTATTTAGGATTGTTTGATTGTACTGCTTTATCATTACTGCTTGACTGAATTGATAACATGTTAACCTATGCTTTACTGTTCCACTGAGTTGATCACTCACCCCCACGTTACGGGACGGTGTTGTACACACCAACCAGACCCTGTTGTAACTACAGGTGCTGATGATGCTTATGAGGTGGAGCCAGACCTTTGCGATGACGATGATGTTTGCTCGTATATGCTGTATTCTACTAGCTTCATGTGAGCCGTGTCTTGCTCGACGGGGTTACAGGGATGTCAACTAGATGACCTTACACAATTTGGTATATTTTGGAATTGTACTTGTAATTATCTAACCTGGTAACATTATCACACTCTGGAGACTTACCACAGTTTATATATTTTATATATCTATCACAGTCTTCCGCTTGCAATTTAACTGTCTTTGGAGTATGATATGTTGTTTTGGTATAATCCAATTCATGTTTCAATGCTCTCATCATAATCATCATTATCTGCATTACATCAGTGATGCGTTGGAACTCGGGAGCTGAGCTTTGCTCGACCCCCGATTTTCAGGGCATTACAACCATATAGTGGGGTTTTGATGGGTTAGAAACACGATCTGTCGATACCCATTTTGTCGAAGGCCTCAGAATATAGTATGTCAGCCGAGCTTCTTGTATCGACTAGAATGCGGTACACCTTCCTATTGACTATAGTCATAGCCACTACCAGAGAATCGTCATGAGGATGTTGAATACCGCGTGCGTCATCCTCGGTAAATGTTAGGCTGCATGGACTCATTCACGGCTCCTTGCTTGGTCTATCTGCTAAGTGGATATAATGTTCAGGATCGGTGCTCCGAGCATAAGCCTTTCAAGCCCGGTTCGAGTCTCTGACCCCGGATGGTCCTCCGCAAATAGTTTGGATCTCAACGTTGTCATCTGATGTTCTGCTCGGCTGATCATCTTTTTGAGCTTGTTCGTCCTCCTTGACGTACTCACGCAAGTGTCCTTTGTGGATAAGGATTTCAATTTCCTCCTTAAGGTCGACGCAATCGCTAGTGTTGTGGCCATGGTCGCGATGCAAGTAGTAGTATTTGTGCTTATCCCATTGATTCACGTCTGTCTTCATACAACTAGGCCATCTTAGAAGCTTCTTATCTCGAATCTCTAGGCGAACTTTCTTTGAAGAAGTGTTAAGGGGAGTGTACGAGCTGAATCGGCTTTCGAGACATCTACTTGGCCTTTGGCCACGCGAGGCATCCTCGTCCGACCTCTTCTTGCTCGAGGTTGACTAGGGAGGGGCCTCCTCCTTACACTTCTTATCCCTCGTGAAATTTTTAGCGCTTCGAGTACCTTTCTGAGAACTGAAGAAATCTTCAGTGTTCGAGTATTTCTAAGCTCTATTCATAAGCTCTCCTAACATGGTCAGAGGGTTCTTCCCTATCAAGAAGAGAAACCTTCCTTCTCTAAGTCCGGATATCATCGCAGTCAGAGCGATCTTGTCAGAGTAGTTGTCGACTTGCATCGCCTCCCTATTGAACTAGAGAATATAATCCTTCAATGCTTCTCCCTCCTTTTGTTTGATAGTCAGTAAGTGAGTGGACGACTTTCGATGTTGTTTCCCAATGATGAACTATGTTAAGAATGCCTTGTTGAGCTCGGCGAACGAGCCAATTGGCTTTGGCTTTAGCTGTCTGTACCAGCCTTGTGCAGCTCCCTTGAGTGTTAGAGAGAAAGCACAACACATGATCGGTTCAGAAGCCGACTAGAGCTCCATCCAAGATCGATAGGATTCCATGTGCTCGGTCAGATCCCCAAAACCTGAATATTGTGCAATGGGAGGCATCCGGAACCTCGGAGGCCTGACTGCGCTCATTATCTCACTGGTGAATGGGGACTCCGTCTCTTCCATCATTGCCTCTATTGTGGTTGAAGACTGTGCTTGATAAGCCCGGCGCATGGTGCCGATCTGGCCTCACGACTTGTCGAGCTGAGTTTCCCAAGGGTTTTTATTTTCGGTGATAGTTTCATGAACCGGATCTTCCTCGAGAGTTTTTCCGCGTCTCCTCTTTTCCAATTCATGACGACAGTCGATAGGAGCTAATGCCAATGTTCCCGAGACGTGGTTCGACGCACGTGTCGGCATGCTTCGAGATGCTCCTCTTTGGGAACCACCGAGGATAGAGCTTTCCACTGCTACTGGGGAAACTACCTCCTAAGTTGGAGGAGGGACCTATCTCGCCATTTGTTACCTCATGAGACCAAGCTTATTGGCTAATGTCTTGACCTGATTTTGCAATGAATGATATCGGCTTCCCCGATTCAGAGACCACTGCGTTGGTCCCATTGGAGCCGACTCAGGTGCATTTGAGAAGACAAGTTTCGTTACCCAACTGGCTCGGGATCAGCAGCAGTGGTTGGAGGGAGTGCTTTTTTCCTCCCTTTTGCCATTTTACTCTTTTCTATTAGAATAGGAACGATTTTCACGTCGTTCCCATAGACGGTGCCAAAATGTTGATGTAGAAATCTAGTTTACCCTCACTGAGCTATGAGCATTCACACCAAGTCCTGTATATCTGCATAGGAGATGGACAAAGGAGACCCTTGCTAGGACAGGGGACCCTCAAATGCCAAAGTCAGGCTAAGAATCTAAGTCTAAGTAGTGTAGATGGGTTTCAGGTGAGAGATTTTACGTACCTGTCCCATTAGATGAGGTCCATATTTATATTGTTTGATAGAACGTGGGAGTCTATTAATCTCGGCACGATCTCAGCCATTAGCAAGAACTACGCATGTTGTGATGTTGTCAATTATCCCATGATCTTGGCAGAGCAGTTAATGTTATCATGTTACTGGAGTGAGCTCGGCTTCACTGTCAGAACTCAGTTGGTCGACTGATGAAGAGCAGAGCAGAGCTTTCCTGAACCGAGCCCAGGGTATTCTGTTGGCTGAGGGCAGCCTAGGCTGGAGTCGTCGAGACATGACCTGCTCACTTACCCGATGATGGTTTGGACTGATCCATCCAAGCCCATATCATTCTATGTCATGGGTTGGACCTATCTTGTTGGTTGGTTCTTATAACGCCCTGAAAATCGAGGGTCGAGCAGAACTCAACTCCCGAGTTCCAACGCATCACTTATGCAATATAAATAATGATGATTAAATGTTGTCCATATTAGTGCATTTAAACATGAGTGGGATTATACTAAATCAGTATATCATACTCTAGAGTTAATGTAATTAGGCAAGCGTAAGACTGAGATAGATATATAACGTATATAAGTGTTTCACAACCTCTAGAGTATGAGTATGTTACCAGGCTGAATATATACATGTATGGTTCCAAAATTTATAAAATACTAATCCCTGTAACCCTATAATCCCGTTGAATCAGAACAAGGTCTACGAAGACCCGCCTGATAGCTGAACATAGGAGAATTCTTCCTCCTCGTCCATGAAGTCCATTTCAACTGCATAGACTCCGACATTACCTGCATTTACAACAGAGTCTGGTTGGTGTTTTAAATCACCATCCCAGGTGGGAATGAGCTAATTCAGTGGAACTATAAAGCAAAGTTTAACATGTTATCAATTCAGTCAAGCAGTAATGATAAAGCAATACAGTAATTATATCATAAGTACTCTTGTTATTGTAAGAATGGTATGCGATAATGATGTATGCCCTCGTTTCCACTCCCTCATCGACACCATCTCACGGTCGCACATGTTACTCCCACTATGCTCAACTCCCACGCCAAAGGCACATGCAATGCAGTGCATGGTCATGTTACCCGAGTTCTTAATTAGGCTTATTCATGTAGCAAATTCAAAAAACTAAGGTACCTCCCTTTATATCATTTACCCAAATGATGATCCATCTAGGGTCGTCAATCCTAGTTAATCACATACGATAGGCAAATTATAGGGCATCACCCCTAATAAAAGCAGTGGATAAGCAAGTTCAATTGATTATACTCGAGGTTACTCTACTGATGCCCTACCAACTGGAGCGCTATTTTCGAAGGGGGTCCGGATCAAACGGTACACCCCAACCCACGCTGGGACCGTAGCCAGGCTACACTGGGTAGGCCGACAGCTCGAATACAGTGTCTCATACCACCGTATTCAGGTCACGAGTTTTGGGTTACTCACTGGTCACTACGGGGAGGCTCGTCACCCCAGCGTAGGCCGACAACTCGACCACGGTATCCCATATTACTATGTCCGGCTCATGAGTCTTAGCGGATCGTGGTACCGTAGTTAAACAGGCATTACATTGGTAAGGGGTACCTTAGATTCAAACAGTAACGTCCATACATGAAAAACACATAATAGGCCAATCGGCTTATTAGACATGTTCGACCAGTACGATCGTACGCTGAATTAATCGGCATGGAGCGCATAAGTACTCCACGTGGTCTAACCACTGTCGACAATCATCGTACGACTCAGATTCATTGAACGCATCAAATGTGGCGAGACTAATTCAACCACTCAAGCAAGAATTGTTACCGATTGCCTGGACTACGTAGTAGTCCCAATCATACTCAAATTTATCATATGTGTACATGCACTACCAAAAAATCAAGCAAAGGCTATGGAATGTGAAGGCCTTTAGCTACGGATTTAATCCGTAGCAATTTAGCTACGGATCTAAACCGTAGCCAAAAGCTTAATTGATACGTAGCTAAATCCTTCCTCTCATTCCTATTCATGGTGCTTAAGGGGCTCCATGGGGCTCACTGAAATATATGTGTTTGATCTAAGCCGTCTATAAATTCAGATATTTAATTTGAGTGGATTAAGAAAAAAATTTTGTAGATTAAAGGTATAAGTGGACCACACAATAAGAAAGCAGAAAAATTAAATTTCCATTGTTAATTTGGTGTGTGGTTTTCTTACAAATCTGATTTGACTCATTTTTTGCAACGTCCCTTTAAATAATATTTTAAAATTATTGGACGGAGTGGATTAATAACATACATCATGGTGGGCCCCACGTTTTAAAACCCAAACCGCCCTCATGGCCCGTCCGTCATACGCCCCACCCCCAAAAAAACCCTCTGGCTCCATTTCTCCCGCCCGCGCTCCGAAAACCCATTTCCATTTCCATTTCCTCTCTCTCTCTCTCTCTCTCTCAGCCTCTCCCTCTCCATCTCTCGATCTCCCGCTCTCCCTCACCCTCTCCCCGTCTCTCGGCCGCATTCCCCTCTCTCTGTTTCCGAACCCATCTCCGTTTTCAAAACCCACTTTCACCAAGATCCGTCGAGAGTTTTCGCTGGGAAGGTCTCAACTGGTTTGAAGGTTAGTCTCTCTCTCTCTCTCTCTCTCTCTCTCTCTCTCTCTCTCTCTCTCTGTTTTCGAAATCAGTTGAGGGTTTTCGGTTGGTTACCACGCTATTGATGTTGCTCACCAAGTGTGGCTGGTGGCAAGGAAAGTATGTACATGAAACAAATACTCTTCTTTTCTTAGTTTTTATGTTGCATAGAAGGTGTTTGATAAAATATCTGTAATGTAAAACCAGTGCTTTTATTTTACTTATAGTGAGATTTTGAAGTTGTAGTCCAGGTGTTTGTAAAAATGCCTCAATGGCGAACTCGACTTGATCTTGGCTCAAACTCAGCCCGAGTTGCTGAGGGTGTGTTTGGACGGGCCAATCCCATGAGATTGGATTGTATTAGGGTGGATGGCAAGTAATGATGGCTCTGTCAGTGGATTGGTGCCAATCCAATGGGATTGCTATATCCAGGGAACTCACCACCGAGTATGTTTGGCTCGCTTGGCCAATCCCGGGATTACACCGGCCAATCCTGGGATTGCTCTGTCTAACCAAACATGTCCCAGGCAAAAAAGATGGGATTAGGAGGGATTGGGTGGATTTCAAGGTAATGATGGTGATGTCAGCAGATTGCTGGCAATCCCATGGGATTGCTATATCCAACTTCTGCCTGTTTGGCACGCCCGGCCAAATCCCGGGATTGCTCCTTCCAATCCACCCTAATACAACCTAATACAATCCACCTTGCCTGGCCAAACAGGCCCTGACCAAACCAAGCCGAGACGAGCTCGAGCTGAGGTCAGCTAGTGGCTGAGCCGCCAGCTTGACTCGGTTCAACTCGATGTGCACCCTTACTGATACATCACTCACTGAGCCGCCAGCCACTCACACGCATACATACATACATGCATGCATGCATACACACATACATCATGCTTTTTCAGCATATTTATTTATTTATATTTCCTTATTGTATTTGTCATGATCGTTGGATGAGTTTTATTCATTTTTATGATGTTTTTTTTTAAGATTATATTTTGTATGGGTTTGTTTTTTTTTTCAGTATGCATGGATTTTCAATTCTGACTGCAGAGTCAATGGTTCTATAATCCACATCGTCGGTATGTTGCGTCCCACCTTGGATGGACCATGCCCCAAAATGCTCCTAGATTAGAATTTTGGAAGATCCTAGTGACCAATCTGGGGACCCTTTATAGTTGAATGTGGATCAATGTCATGTTTCTCTTCTTAAATGTTCATGTGAGCTGCAAATCGTGAAGGTTAAGATTGTCGTAGTGATGAGATTTTTGGGCACTGTCCATCTATGGTGGGCCACACAAAATAACAAACTGTCATTGGTATATTGAAGGCAGGCCAGATGCCAATCTAACCAATCTTGAACCCATTGAATTGACCTCTTTGAACCGCCTAATTGATCATTCTGCTTAGCACTTCAACAATCACCACAAAAGGAGCCACTCACTCAACCATCCACTACCCACCATCTGAAACCAAATGCATTTTACAAATCAAATAGCTGAAGAAGTCCTAGTCTACATAATTGTACAATTTTTTCAAGTTCAGACTACAGATTACCCCAGCAGTGTCCTATTTGTATTTTGAGTCAATACATTCATGAGCAATAAGGGCCCCATACAATATTTGCTTGCCATGAAAAAATGCTGCTTGAGATTTACAAATAATGCTGCCCAACACCACTATCCTAATGGAAAGAACCTTCACCAAGATTTTGTATGGGCTGAGCTGCTGAAAAGTACCTTAGGTCCTCCTCCATTGCCTTCATTGAGATAAGCGCAATAAAAGAAGCTCTCAACTCCTTCAATAGTCTGCCTCTAGCACAAAACTTAGAGATGAATTGCATAACATTGCCTTTCACAGCTCACCAAAACTAGGGCTGCTACTTGGGTTTGGGTCGATTGACCCAACCCAAATTCAGATTGGGTTGGGTTGTCAAGGTTCTTGGGTCAGATTTGGGTTGGAAAACACTGACCTGATATGACGTCAGGTTGGGTTGGAAACAATGTCATGTATTTGGGTTGGGTATGGAGGATTTTGGGTTGGTTTGGGTCCCAGGTTGGGTGCTCTTGTTGTTGGGTCAGGCTCAGGTTGACCCTCAATCCTACTGTAATTACTTTGTAAATAGATAATTATTACCTTTTTAGCCTGTTTGATAATCCTACTGTATTTCTACTTTGAAAATCAGTTCAAAAAATAAATTAATTAAATGGCCATGTCCTTGCTCTTGCACCAGTGGAAGGGTTTGGGTACCCATGGGTGGTGAAATTCCACCATCGTGTGAGTGTGTGGGGGGCATGCGTGCATGTGTTATAAAAAAAAAAAAAAAGGCTAATGAATAGCTTAGATCTTAACAAATATGCCATTTACTACATGCATTCTAAAATCCCATATAGGGAATTTTTTTCATTAAATGCCTAGCTAGTTGGACCAAAACTCACGGTCCAACTAGTTGTGTGTGGGCATCTCTCTCTCTCTCTCTCTCTCTCTCTCTATATATATATATATATATATATATATATATATATATATATATATATATATATATATATATATATATATATAGTAATGCTCACACACAACTAGTTGGACATTGCATTTTCGTCCAACTAGCTTTGCATTTAATGAGAAAATTCACTCTTTTATATAATACATACGCTTACATATGATAGGTTTTAGAATGCATGTCATAGTTATGTAAAGTAACATGTGTGTCGAAGATCTAGGCCATTCATCAGTTAAGACCCACTAAGAAAAGTTATGTAACAAAAACAAAGAAACAACACTTGTAAGAAAAGTACGTATGCTTGTTAAATCTGGATCGTTGGACAGTTTTATTAACAACTAACACTTTCCATAAGTATTTGACATGATTGATCATAAGATCATCAAAAAAAAAAAAAAAAAAAAAGATTGTCCTTGGCATGTTTACATGTAATTTATCTAATGCACAGATCTGATTTTGAGTTGGATGGTCCAAATCTATAATAGGTGTGTAGCCCATCATATATTTACTCTCCCTTAGCAT
Source organism: Magnolia officinalis (assembly GCA_021015155.1). Taxonomy (NCBI): domain Eukaryota; kingdom Viridiplantae; phylum Streptophyta; class Magnoliopsida; order Magnoliales; family Magnoliaceae; genus Magnolia; species Magnolia officinalis. The sequence goes on along the minus strand of JAJHSJ010000013.1, from coordinate 23,672,581 downwards.
GTCTCCTCTTTCCAAATATTTAGCATAAAGTTTGCCTGACCTTCCTAAGGGTAACGCGGCATTGTTTTCCTAGATGTAGAAGGAAAGAGTTCATGTGGAGTAGATCCACCCCGTCTATCATGTGGGCCACCTTGTGTTTGTACATGGACTTACAATTAAGGTAGATTCAACACTAGATTGGGCTAAACCATGGTAAGTAGTTAAGATAGAAAGTCCCACCATTAATATTAACCAAATTGTGTTTGGTCAACTGACTTGTATATTTGGTCATTGTGGTGTTTAAAAAAAGTAATGCTTGTGATGGGTCAACCTATTAGACGGATTGGATGTCATTTTTAAGCAAAAGATTGGATGATACGTACGTACCGGCTGGACCTCAAGTCCCGGCCCATGGTTTACTAATGCAGCCCTTGATTTAGTGGACCACATTTTGTATGGAACACTTGCATATTTTTAAAAAATCCTCAAGATTGGATGATCCAAACCATCCAATCTTTAGCCTTTTTCTAGTTGAATGTGTACTGTTGCTGTATTTGTTTTCTTAACCATCTTAAAACTGAAAGTATCTTTCTTCTGAAACTTTTTATGAAATATCTCATTGTAGTGGTTTCACAGAAACCACATTGGGTAGAGCAAAATGTTAGTAACATTATTAATTTGTTGTAAAAATACAATGATTACAAACTTCTTAATACATTGTATTTGGTAGATAATATCTGTATGGGTTGAATCATCTGATAGCACTTCTCGAATCCCTAACTTTTGAGGTTTTTGGTGCATGAGATAGGTATTTCCAACTTTAATTTTCTTCTAGGTGCAGGTTGAAAATGGACCCCTTGTTTAATCGAGATCCGGCTGTAATGAATAGGGAGTGGATGACACTAAGTTTTCCAGACCCACGTTTTCTTTCTGGAATCAGAAGTTTTTCAAAGTTTGCACAAGAAAACCTTCCTGGTAGAGAATCCGTTCCTTGTCCATGCACCACTTGCAGATGTGCACGTTTTCCGGTTTCTTATGATGATATGGAAATACATCTAATGAAAAATGGATTCGACCCAAGCTATAGGGTTTGGAACATGCATGGGGAGCATGTATCACCTAAGTGTACTGTACGTGAATCAAGTTCCCAACAATACCATAGTGTCCCGAACTTAAACGAGGTTCACAACGCGATCGTTCAAGAACTTGGTGGTAATAACCTAGATGAAGTTGTACAGGATGAGCCCAATGTGACCCCTATAGTTGAAGGCGTCTTTGGAGAAAATGAAACTAATGAGTTTGAAGCAAATCTGCGAGACGCAATGACTGAGCTATACCCTGGGGCCCAAGATTTCACCGTGCTGACTTTCATTGTACAGCTTTTCAAATTAAAGGTAAATCATGGATGGAGTGAAAAAAGCTTTACAGAGCTCCTTCAACTACTGAAGAAGGTGTTACCTTACGGTAACAAGGCCCCAACTAATACCTACCAAGCGAAGAAGATCATTACAAAGTTGGGTCTTGATTATGTGAAAATCCATGCTTGTCCAAATGACTGCATCTTATACTGGAGAGAGAACGAGATGAAAACCATTTGTCCAAATTGTAAAACTTCTAGGTACAAGACTGAAATGGATTCTGAGAAAAAACAATCTCGAATACCTAGGAAGGTGTTAAGGTATTTTCCATTAACACCAAGGCTACAAAGAATGTTCAGTGTGCAATGGTTGGCGAAAGAAATGTCTTGGCACTCAACCAGGAAATTTCAACATGGAAACATGGAGCATCCGGCTGATTCTATTGCATGGAAGAACCTTGATGACAAGTATACAGATTTTTCAGCTGAGCCTCGCAATGTTCGATTGGGTTTGGCTACAGATGGGTTTAACCCATTTGGCACTTTCAGTATGTCACATAGTTCATGACCCGTTATGTGTGTGACGTACAACCTTTCACCAAAGCTTTGCATGAAACCTCAGTTTACTATGTTGACTTTGCTCATTGAGGGACCGCGACAACCGGGAAAGGATATTGACGTTTATTTACAGCCATTGATTGATTAACTGTAAAAGTTATGGCGAGAAGGGGTCACGACGTTCGATGCATACCATGAAAACAAATTCAACATGCGTGCCGTTCTGCTTTGGACAATCCATGACTTTCCAGTATATGGTAACGTTTCTGGTTGTAGGACAAAGGGTAAATATGGTTGTCCCGTATGTGGTCCTAACACAGATTCTCTGTGACTCCAATATGGAAAGAAACATGTTTATATGGGCCACAGACGATGGTTGCCAATGTCAGAACAGGCTAGGAAGGACACAAGTGCTGGCACGTTCAACAAGAAGGTGGAGATACGACGTCAACCGATCCGTCTGGATGGGATTGAGGTCAAAAGACAAACCGTGAACTTGAATATGCAGTGGGGGAAGACTGGGAAGAGTAATATAAGGGGTATTGAAGGAGGTCGACAAGAGCTGGCGGATGATGTTGAATCACCGTGGTTCTTCAAACGGTCTATATTATTTAATCTGGAGTATTGGAAAGATATTCCCGTGTCACAACCTTGATGTCATGCATATTGAGAAAAATATATGTGAAATCCTAGTTGCCTTGATGTTGAACACGCCTGGCAAAACCAAGGATGATGTTAATGCACGCAGGGATCTGAAACAATTGGGAATTAAGAAGCGTCTATGGCTGAAAAAGAACAATGGTAAGGTGATTCAGAAACAAGGTCCTTTCTGTCTAAGAAAAGAAGAGAAAAAACTTTTCATCCAGACTTTGCATGAGCTGCGTGTTCCTATCGGTTTTAGTGCGAATTGGAGGACCATCGTAAAGGAAGATTGCTTGGATTTAAAGGGAATGAAGTCTCATTTGTATCATGTGTTGATGCAACATCTGCTCCCAGTTCTCATCCAGCATGCATTCAGGGATAGGAAGGTCATTCGTCCTATAATTACAAGCTTTTGCACATTTTTTAATGCCTTGTGCTCGACAATCGTAGACCTTCAAACACTCCTTACTCTCGAGAGGGGCATGGCTAGGACGCTATGTCAGCTTGAAACTATATGCTCGCCATCGATATTTGTCATTATGATGCATTTGTCGATACATTTGGCTTACGAGGCTCGCATATGTGGTCCTGTATATTATCGATGGATGTATCCATTTGAAAGGTACGCTGTGAGCTTAGTAAGAATAAATCGGCTTAACATCTACATTTGCATGTATATATAATGTCTTATTAACTTTGTCAGGTTCATGAAGACATTCAAGGCCTATGTACGTAACAAGACACGACCTGAGGGTTGTATTGCAGAGCAGTACATCCAAGAGGAGACGGTTATATTCTGCAACCAATATAAAGGAAAACAGAAAACATGCCTATTGGAAAGGCTGGAAAAACGGTTTAACGGATTCATTCCAGGACTACGTAAGTTGGAAGATATCGTTGATGATGACCCTAATGATGACGACGTTGGTCCAGTAGGTTCGGCTCAAAGTGTTATCCTAGCAGGTATTGAATACGAACAAGCTCGTACATGGGTACTGAAGAGTCATCCCAGCTACGACAAGTGGGAAGGGTATGTACAATAAGCTCGTATATGTGTATGTATATATATATATATATATATATATATATATATATATATATATATATATATATATATATATCTTCCTTACTTTATGCGATTTCAATATAACAATGTTATTGAATATCGCGCAGGAAGCACAAAGATTTCTTGCAGCGATGCTATAAGAGGACCAACAGGGTGCCTAGCGAGGACGAATTCATATCTTGGTTGAAGAGGGAACCAGAGTTCATTGAATCTGACGATAATGAATTTAAAGATGTAGTGAGAGGACCTCTAGCTTTTTCTATTGAATACAATAAGTATTGTATTAATGGTTTCCTATTTGTCACTAAGGACTATGAGGAGAATAAAACGAACCAAAACAGTGGGGTTAGGACAGAGGGTATGACAACCTTCCGATCAAGTGCTAAGGATATCAATACAGTGGATGAAAATCAACCTTACTATGGAGTCCTTCGTAGAATTATCCAATTGGAATACCGAACAGGGTACAAGCCCGTCCTATTTAAGTGTGATTGGGTGAAAGTGACACATCATGGTGTTTCTTTTGATGTCGAAGCGAATTTGAGATTAGTAAATTTGTCTAGTCTTTACAGTTCAGACAAAGTCGGTGACGAGCCCTTCATTCTTGCAGAGCATGCCACGCAAGTTTTCTACTCCAGAGATCCAAAAAATGCTGACTGGCATGTCGTCTTGGAGGTTCCCAAAAAATTTTTTGTCGAAGAAGAGACATGCGTTCTATCGGAACGATTAGAGGCTGTAAGCAATGCCGATGCAGGACCTGATCTTACCTCATTAGCAATGGTTGATGAGTTGATATTCGATGAATCTGAAGACGTTAGTGTTGTGGTCGAGAAAACAAAGAAAAGAAAACGATCAAAGAGAATTTACTGATTTGTTTGTATTTTCTAAGCATGTAACAAAATGATATTTATTGGAGGAAATCTAATCAAGGTTTGGATAATATATGTGAATTTTTTGTACTTTATCTGTGATCTAAATTATTTCTTAACCATTAGCTTTTTTTTCTTTTCTTTTCATATTAGCGAAGAAATAGGCACATGGATTCACAACCAGAACTATTGGGTGCGCAGGTGCCTGAGAGTACAAATACAAGCAACACCAAACGTAATAAGATACTTCTCCTTAATTATATTTGAAAATTTCCTTTTTCTTATATATTGGCGTTAATCAATTATGTGTATATATAACTATTATTCTTTTTATGTAATTGTGTCAGCTTCTTCTTCATCTAGAAAGAGAGGCATTACTAGGGGGGTCTCTTTACTTGTGCAACCTGATAGGAAAAAAGTCCTAAAGACAAATGAATTCGGGCAACCGAATGAGGATTGCTCCGATCATAGAGACTTCGCATCGCATGTCGGTGTCCTCACTCGTTCTCATATCCCAATCATATACCAGGACTTTCGCCGGGTGCCTCATGAACAAATTCGTATGGTCACAGAAAGACTGTCACAGTTTTATGAGTTTGAGGGTCAAACTTGGGATGCAAGTCTTGAGTACGTTATAAAACGCATCAATGAAGCGTGGAGGAATTACAAGAGAAGATTGACTGCAAAATATATTAAAGACAAGGATCCTATTGCTGTGAGAGATGGTCCTGCCCCCCCAGGTATCCCTATGGAGGATTGGAGGGTCTTCGTGGATCAACGCACCACCGAGGAATTCAAGAAGGTAAGCGTAAGGAATAAAATCAATCGGGCCAAGCTAAAAGGACCTGCTTGTCTTGGGAGGCACAGCATGGCTGTTACTCGCCATAAGATGGTATGTATTTAAAAATAGATATTATAGTTTAAAATTGAATTTAAATTTGAATTATCATTCATCTAAATTTATTAATGATATGTATTTCAATGATATATAATGTCCTAAAGGCGAAGGAGAAGAATCTTACGTCTGATGCCGAGATAAGTAGATGTGAAGTCTTCTTAAGAGCCCATACAAGAAAGGACAAAGTTGTCCAGTATCCTGACCTTGCTGTAAGTGCATCCCTCGTACCACTAACTAGTACCCTTATGAAAAGCCTATGTATAACTTTGAATTATATTGCATTCATTTGTATTTTTTCACAGGAAAAACTAGAGGAGCTCTCTAGTAGCAATCCTGCTTCTAGGATGACAGGCATGGATGATGCCCTTACAGAGGTAATAATAAAATTTAAAAATTACTTAAGTTTTATGGTAATTATGAATATTTTAATAACTTGATTTACAATGTTTTACAGTTGGTTGGTGCTGACAAAAGAGGGCGAATGTGGGGTCTAGGTTGCTCAATAAGCAAGGTAGGACTGAAGAAGTCAGCCCCTGCTCGTTCAAAGGTAGAGAATGTGACAAAAGAAAAAGAGGGCGTAGTTCAAGAGTTAACTCAGGTGAAGAAAAAATTAGATGATGTGACTCAAGATATAGTTGAGATGAAGAAAACATTGGTGGATATGCAGAAAGGGAGAGAGTCTTCTCAAAATCTCTTATCACCAACAGTCGTTAAATCTACTCAGGCATCGTCGGTATGCAAGTATAAATTTTTTTTTTTACTGTATTGAGCTTACAATTATATTATAAGCGCTAACAATACCAATGCCATTTTATGTGTAAATGTAGCCGGATATTATATATATCGGTAAGAGATGCGACTTGCTTGGTTTTGGAAAACGTGGTGTAGTCGCTCGTGGTGAAGTACACGAAGTTAATCCAAATGCAACTGTCCATTGCGAACCGTTGGAGGATGGAGCTTTTGTTGTTATCTTGACTGAGGTTGTACAACCTCACGCTCCTTTGTGGAAAGAAGATGGGTTCGCATTTACACTTGGAGAGGTCGGTCTGGGATCATTTGTGCAATGGGGGAAAGAAGCTTTGAGAATTCAATAATTTGAACAAATTTGGTACTCTATAATTGAACATGTGTAGTGTGCATTTTGAACTAATTTTGAACATGTAGTGTGCATTTTGAACTAATTTAGAACTAACTTGGCACTGTGTTTTTTTTTTTTTTTGAAATATTGAATGAATTTTGTACTCTATAATTGAATGTATTTATAGTCTTAGGCTCCATTTGGTCATCACATTAGTGTTTAACTGTGTAGCATTTAAAAAAAAAAAAAACCAAATGGAGCCTAAGCCCTTTTTTAACTCCGCCAATGCAACTCCTTGCATTGCCGGTCCTAAGCCCGGATAAAGGAGGAGGGAGAAGGGCTTTAGAATGAGATCGTTAACTATGGAGGAGATCCTGAAAATTCAGTGAGTATCACTGGTTTTATGGTTTTACTTGTACATTCCTATATTGATTACTCAAGCATGACGATTATGCGCGTTCTTTCAGGTGGATGTTGCATGTGGGAGGATTGGAGCTGCATATTTCAGATTCAAGCATATGGTACATCTCTTGTCAAGAATATTGCACATGTGTAGTTAATCAAACAATACATTATGTGATATCAAGCAATTCCACTCATCAGGTGGACGGTACTGATGCAACCCAGGCAAATTCAAACGGATTAGGGTGAATTGGATGGGATTTAAGGCCCTGTTTGGGCAACGGGATTAGAAGGGATTAGGTGGGATTGTATTAAAAAAAACATCATTATTACCCATGGCAGGGATTGTCCCCTGATTCCATGGGATTAGATTAATGCTCTGCTTTGTTGGTAATACAGTGGTACATTGAATGGATATACCCACCATCATTTGAAATTACCAAAATAACACACATGTATTATATCTAAACCGTTCATTTGTTTTGTAACCTCATTTTATGGTATGGGCGGAAAAATGAGGTAGATCCAAAACTTATGTGGCCCCAAAGAAGTTTTCAACGGTAAGTATTCAATCCCCGTTGCTTTCAGTGGTGGGTCCACTTGAGCTTTAGAATTACCTGATTTTTGGCCCATGCTCTAAAATAATCTCAAAAAATGGGTGGACGGTGTGGATATAGCCCACACATCAGGGTGGGACCTACACAACTTCCAAGCATTGAGTGAAATTGGCACGGGACCAATGCAATTCCATCCGATCTAATTCCAAGCTTTTCCAAACATGGAGTGGAATTGGCATGGAACCAGATGAATCCAATCCCACCTAATCCCTTCAAAGGTAGAGAATGTTTGTTGTTCTCCTCCTCCTCCTCTTCCTCTTCCTTTCTTTTTTCCTTTTTCCTGGACCAAATCTTTTCAACATCCTTTTGGCTCCATTCCTATATATGTTGACTGGTTTGATTTTTGGATGGCCTTCATTTTTGCTAATGCCAGTTTTAATGATGTTTTGATTGGTTTCAATTGCAGGGAGTTGCTGTAGTGATTGCCTTCTTTTTTTCTGCTGTATTCCATGAGGTGTGTTGCTGCCTTTTTTGTCATAATGGAGGTAGACACATCTTGAGGTAGACACATCTTTGTCATGATGGAGGACAATGTCATGTTTGTTTGGTTTGTGAAGTTACAATACTTACCTATTTTCCATTCCTATATGCAGAGTGAGATGATGTCAGAATTGCTTGACAATGTCTTAGACGATGACGAGGCCGAAGAGGAAACTGAGGAACTGACTAACCAGGTAAACTTTTTATTTTTTTAATCCATCTGCCCATAGCATATATTTCAGACCAGAAAGTAATGGAGACGTTACCATTCCCTTTCATATAATATTTCAAAATGTCTGAAAAGCTTACCATGTAAGAGTCCAGCTCACTCTCCCAACAGTACCATTCACAGCTTTTCATCTCGCAACCTTACGCTACACACTCTTGCAGATGATATATTTCCTCTCTAGCCAATATTCTCTGAGAACATCTCAAGTGGATAACAGTCGTCTATTTCAATCTTGGCAGCTGCCACAATGGGCTGTGTGTGCCTCCATAACCAAATGATTTCATTTCATGGGTCGTGGATATTGTGAAGAAAACATTGATGGACCTTGAAGATTATGAAGAGAATGTTGGATCAATGGTTTTGTCGAATTCCGAGAACATCGAACGGTTGACAGTAAGTTTTTTTTTCAGTATCTGCATACTCACGCATCGAAGCACTCGGATGTTATTATCTCTCACTATCGAGTTCTATGCTTGCCTGTTCAGAACTCGCATTGGTTTCCACCAGCTTTCCATCTGATTCCGTGGCCTTCTCATTTGAAACAGCATCGATCCCAGTAGCTGGATCAATATTTTTGCATTTCATGTCTCCACCCACATCTGATGTAGAATGAGTGGCCATTTGAATTTGATCAACCTCATCTGTCATCACCTTTTCTATGTTCCCTGCAGCTGTTTGAGTCTGATCAACCTCATCCGTCGTTTTCTCTTTTATGTCCACCGCAGCCAAGTTACCACCCTCTCCTACAGCAGCTGTCAGGGGATGACCAACTTGGTTAATAGGAAGAGCATCTGGGTTTTGGCCTTCCGAAACAGAGGAATGATCCTCAACCAGTAACTTGGATTCGACATAACTATTACTATTTGCTGCAGTATGTTCTTTACCTGCAGCTGATTCCTGAATCACAAGCTTTATCTTCCTCTACAACTTGAACATCATTTCTAGAATCACCTGCTAGATGATCAACTGACATCTTCTCTACCCTAGTCATTGAATTCAGAATGGCAGTCCCATCAAGACCCATGTCAGCTTGAAAAGGAATAGAGGGATTTTCAACCAAAGCGCCTATCAGGTTGTCACCACTCCCAACAGGGAACTGATCTCCACTAGCATTAAGCTCTTTGTGATTCTCACCGTCTAACAGAGTCGCCTTTTCCTCATTTACAGTGGCAGCACCATTATCGGACAGGCTCATATTCATGCTAGTAACTGACTGAGGCTCTGGATCAACATCGATATCCTTAACCAAAGAGCTTAATGCTAGTGGAGATCAGTTAGACGGTGAGAATGCATTGTAAAAAGAAATGCATTTGTAAAGAGGTTGTGGGTTTGTTGTATATGAAGTTCGATCAATAATGGTAACTCCCTCTCCTTTTTGTTGCATTGTAAAAAGAAATGCATTTGCTTGGTTTGCTAGTTGCAGGTGGTTTAGCTGAAAATCATATCTACTTTGCAAACCATGTCGAGATTTTTGGAGGTAAGCAGGCACGGTCATTGTGGATGGGGCATCCTGTAATTGACAACCCGTGCACATTACGATACTAGCCATGTATATAACATGTTCCCCCATTTTAACAATGGAAATGTGGAATTTGTTGCTGTAATTTTTTGTTTGATTCAAATCAAACTCCTTCCATCTCATGACTTAGTTGGGATTCTTGTACAGATAGTGGAATATATACATGTCTTTTAATGGATGTTGTGAAATGAGGTTTGTTCATGGATCTATGGAATTGGGTGAAAGCAGATTTAGATTGAGCTTTGTGATTTATTTTTACTTTGGTTATTTATTTATTTTTTTGATTGTTCATGTTGATATAGAAGCCTATGGAGTTTCTGAATGTGTTTACCAATGGCAGATTATCTACACTTCTGTATCTTCCTTGCTTCAACTGATGTTGCTTACAATTGCATCTTAGTCATTGCTAGTTGTGTTTTGTTTTGTTTTTGAAAATTTATATCTGGTGCTATTTGTTAGGGTTTGATAGGGATGTGCCTCATATTAGTAGCTTAGGATGCTTATGAGTGTGAGGGTGTTGAATCTGCTGGTTTTGCATTGGTCTGATGAAAACAGATGAGCTCTTGCCTTTACTTGACATCTTATTTATTTGTATAAAAATCAGGGGTTATCTTTCATGAATTTTCTCAATTGTTTGCTTGTAGATACTAATAAGAGTGTTAGGAAAGAAACCAATGCAACAAGAAAGAACACAACAATGATCTACATATGATAAAAAGGACTAAAAAAATCAAAAGAGGCCAACACCTGCAAGCAGCATCCCTTTTCTGAAGTATTCAGACCCTCTTTCTTAGCAGACTTGCATGAAAAGATCCATGGAAAACCATTTTTTTGTATTGTTTATTATGATGAAAATGCTTTCTTTCAGTTTCTTTTGTTTTACAGAACAAAGGTATATTTCAGCAGTGGGTGATCCAGGCATGAGAAGAGATGGATTGAGAGTGGCATTTGAAGGCTGGAATTTTTGCAATGAAGTTGGCAATGAAATTCCTGAGATGGGAAGTCCTAGAGCAGCTGACTGTTTTGATTTCTTAAGTAAGCTCAAACAAACATTTATGGTTTCAAAAATGTATTTCAAGCTCAAAACCAACAGAGAAAAATCTTCATGGTTTTTGTCTATGACTCGATACTGCATTTCAACATCCCAATAAACAGACCCAAAAAAAAAAAAAAAAAAAAAAAAAAAAAAAAAAAAAAAAAAAAAAAAAAAAAAGAAGAAGAAGAAGAAGAAAGAACTAGTCTCTTTCTGTGATGTCAAAACTGCATTTTAAACTCACAAGCAACATGCATGAAAAAAATCCCGTGGGTTCTTTACCAATTTCAAAACTGCATTTTAAGTCCAAAACAGATGGATGATGGAACTTTCCTATTTCCTAGGATTTCAAAACTGAAATGGCATGCAAAGAAAATTCTTTGTTGGTTTCTTTCAATGATTTTATAACTGCATTTAAACATACAAAAGAAGCAATCTTCATGGGTTTCTTTCTACGACTTCAGAACTACCTTTTAAGCCTAAAACAAACATGCAGAGAGACTTTTTCATGATGTTTTCTTCTTCATCTTCTTCTTTTTCTTCATATGCAATCCTCATCACAGTCTTTGTTTCTTTCTACTATTGCTTTCTTTTTCTTTGAAACTATATCCTGCGCAGTCTCTTACTCATTTTCATTGTTTTTCCCTCTGTTGGCTTTCTGAATTCATGGCTTCCTCTATCAAGTTTCATCAGTATGTTGCGAACTCGTTGTTTTAGTTTGATTCTTTCAGATTGTTCATCGATCATAGCAATGAGAGACTGCTTGTTGTGTTCTATGGCAACTTGCATTATGACTGCTCACTTTTGGTCTAGGTGTGTGCGTTTGGCCCATTTTGAAAATGACAAAACAATATCCTTCATTCCGCCCGATGGATCCTTTGATTTGATGACCTATAGACTCAGTACTCAGGTTTATGTTTTTCTTCTGCAATGTATATTGGCTAATGCTGCTACTACCGCCAACCCAGTTTCAGAACTTACGATGTTTATTGATGTTAATTCCATCTTCGGTTTCAGGTCAAACCTTTGATCTGGGTGGAAGCTCAAGTTGAAAGGAATTCGAGAAGTCGTATAGAGATCATGGTAAAGGCGAGGAGTTAGTTCAAGGAGCGCAGGTGCATTTATATTGTCACTGGCCAATGGTTTTTTGCTGCTGGACACTGTTTCTTCTTAGTGTTAATAGGGGACATTTGATTTGTTACTCTCCTGATTTTGCTCTGCTTCATTATACAGCACAGCTACAAATGTGGAGATTGAGCTGCCTGTACCTGTAGATGCAACAACCCCCAATATAAGGACTTCCATGGGCTCTACAGCATACGCACCTGAAAATGATGCGTTGTTGACATTTTATGGTCTGAGGTTAGCTATAGTTATTTTGACATCTATGTATGTAGAGTGCAGATTTTCATCTGCTGGAAAGGTACTTAAGAGATGCTAGATTTGGTTCAAAAATCCTGTTTTGCCAAATATTCCTGTACTACGCTCCATCTTCAAAGATACCAAATTAACAAGGTAAAATTATCATCCCTTGAGTACTCTTGTTCCATGAATTGGATTTACATATTTCTAGAAGGATGGAAGACTAAGGGCCTGTTTGTTAAATCTGAAATCCGAAGTCTGAATCTGAAGTCTAAATCTGAAATCTCGATTTTCCTTTTTTTTTTTTTTACAACTTGCTGCTGAGGCTGAATATGGCTTGACAATGGCTCTGTTTTGAGGCCAAATAGGGGCCTAAAAACGAGCTTTGTTAAGGGCCAAACATGGCTTGTGGACATGCCCCGTTTTGAGACCAAATGATGGCCTGCCAATGGCCTCAACAAAAGGCTGAAAATCAGCCTAAGATTGGCCTACAAATAGGGCCCTGTCTGAGCTCTAAATCCGACCAGAGCGCGGCTCAGGAGTGGGCCGCATGTGGAGCAGAAACGGGTATCCCTCAGACCGATAAACAGCGGGTCTCTCAGCTGAAAAATGGCTGAGAGCACAACCTGATAGCAGCTTGAAACAGGTACTTGTGCTGTTTGTGTTGTTGGTGGTGAAAGGTTAGTTTCTCCATGTGCATCTTCTACAGTTATCTTTCTATACTTTGCTGTAGCTATACAATCTTGATTTGGTCTATCATTTTATGATAAACTGTTGCTACTGGATCTCTGTTTTCTATGCAAAGTGCTTCATATACAATGGATGAGGCTCCATGCATGTATCTAATGGAATGCATCTTGTCTTCAACATTGAGATATTAGGTCTGAGCCCCCTACCTACCAAAAAAGAAAAAGATTTTTTTTTTTTTTTGAAGAATGCCAATATGGTTGTCTATTATTTCGCGATTTTGGAAAGAAAGGAAAAAGACTTCTCATCCTTTTTGTGACCATATCTCATTCTTTAATTCAAGATTCATTTGTCGTTTAATGATTTTTTGTTCTTTTGATGGGTAATGAAGTAGGGGTCTTATAATCTTGACCCCATATGAGGTACCATCTAATAAAACAACTTTCAATGTCATTATACATCTGTAAAGACATGTGATTTATGGTACTACTATTTCAACAGGGCCAATGCTCAAACAGAGAGGCTATACAACAGAGACATTTATTCATATATGTAAGTGACAAACTAATAATAGTTAAAAAGAAGAAGCAAGCAAAGTTATCAAATAATGCTTATGCATGGATTTCTTTTATAGGATAATCGTAAAATGCATTGTACTTTTCTTGGAAATCATGTTTCAGATTTGGATACTCTTTAGTGTACATTCACTGTTTTGTTCTATTCAGAACAAAATGTTGCGAGATTAGATCTTTGATTTACTATTTATCTATTACAATAGGCTTAATTTTTTGTCCATGACCTTCATCTAATGATTTGGCTAGTAATGCCAGTACGCAGAAAATGAAAGAAAGTATTCTCTGTTTTTGAAGAAGTAAAAGCAATTCTTTTGCACAACTACATTGGTAGGTATTATGAAGGGGGGATTTCATCAGTATACATGTGGAAAGACAATGATGACTTTGTGGCTTGCTTCCTAATAAAGAAAGCTCAGTTTTTCAACAAAGAATGCATGTCCTTTTGTTAAAAAAAAAAAAAATCTATATGATTGCACTGATTTGTGATGGTTGTTGGGGATGAAGATGGCTCAAAGTCAGGGCATGGCCGAAGAAGTTATTTGCAAGAAGGTGCATGGGATGCTATTCATGTTATTGAAGTAAGCTCTATTTGCTTGTTGCCTTGTCTATTCTAATTTCGAAGTTCTTATGCATGCATAGTACTTCCCTTTCTATTTGATGGTTCCCATCATGGATTGCTTATAATTCTTTTGTGGGGCAATTCTAACCATCCAATTAATGGGTTAGAAAAGGGATGTTTATAAGTAAGAAGGCAAAGTTAGCATGGATTTGATCATCAGATCGGTTTGATTTTTTCACGGTAAATCTTTAATGTGTTCTGTACTTAATGGTAGTTTACATCCAACTGTAATTAATTAGTTGATGCTCCTAGGAGAGCAATGGGGCAGTTCTCTACTTTATTATACTTTTTAAATATGTGGACAATCAAATTATCGACTTACATGGTTCTCATGTGTGACCCATTTTTCAAGGGCCACTATGAATTATTCTTTCCATCCAATCAATGCCATAAAAGATCGATGAATTGTATAGTTCAAAGGTCTAGAGTTCACCTAGAATACTACAACTGGCAAACCAACAGCTACAAAAAGAGAGACTTGGATTTTGAAGGTTAGAATCTTGTGGTCACCTTAGGGTTGTTATGATAGACCATGAGTAGTGGGGCTATCCTAATGGCCATCCATATGAATGATTTAACTGTGCACATGTCATGTTGTACTAGGGTCTACCAAATAGCCTTATTGTAGGGTAGGGATCATGTGAGATTTTCCCTCCTATCAAGGGAACTAATATTTACACCCAATCTTGTTTCACCAATCAGTAAAAATATGAGAGTTATGGTATTATTTACCGCTACCATCTGTGGTTCGGGTTCGAGTTCGGGATCGGGTTTAGGTTTAGGTTAGGGTTTGGGCTGAAAGTATGAGTGCTGGAGCCGATGCTTTTGGAATCCGAACTCATTCTTTTGAAAAATAGAAAAATGGGAATATTAGTAAATATGGATTTTCTTGTTAAGAAGAAAATAGAAGATGGATAGAAAAAACATAAAAGAGATTTATGCATAATCAAATCTGAAATCATATTTAAGAAAATTACAGAAATTCTGCCGCATATACAGGTTAGTACTTGGCTTGTCATTACTGCCGCACATATACTAGTTTTTATTTATTCAATCAATCAATCATGTTCTTCTTTCTTGTGGCGAATTTTGAGTGTGCAGTACTCTATCCTGGACTATGTTCACGTTGTGCCATTTATGGTTTTACTTATACATTCCTGTATTGATTACTCAAGTATGACAGTTATGCGCATTCTTTCAGGTGGATGTTGCATGTAGGAGGATTGGAGCTGCATATTTCAGATTTAAGCATCTGGTACGTCTCTTGTCAAGAATGCACATAATTGGAGTGGCCTGGCCATTTGGACAGGCCGTATTTATGTATTTGCTCAAAATTGATGGAGCATACCCGGATGTGCGTCGGAGATATCCGGATGAGCGGGGGTCCCTAGAAGGTGGGAACCGCTGTTATGACCATGATGAAGCTGTCCATTTCCTATGGACGGCATTGGAGGGGCCTGGCCATTTGGACAGGCCGTGTTTATGTATTTGCTCAAGATTAATGGAGTAGACCCGGATGTGCGTCGGAGCTATCCGGAAGAGCGGGGGTCCCTGGAAGGTGGGAACCGTTGTTATGACCATGATGAAGCTATCCATTTTCTATGGACGGCATTGGAGGGGCCTGGCCATTTGGACAGGCCGTGTTTATATATTTGCTCGAGATTAATAGAACAGACCCGGATGTGCGTCGGAGCTATCTGGAAGAGCGGGGGTCCCTGGAAGGTGGAAACCGCTGTTATGACCATGATGAAGCTGTCCATTTCCTATGGATGGCATTGGAAGGGCCTGGCCATTCGGACAGGCCGTGTTTATATTTGTATTTGCAGGGACCACACCTGAACCCATTCTCAAATCCTATAACCTATAACCAAAACCTATAACCTAAATCAAAACCCCTAACCTAAACCAAAACCTAAACCTATAACCTAAACTCAATTCCCTAAAGCTAAACCTACACCTAATCCTAATCTCAACTCCCTAACATAAACCTAAACCTTAACTTGAAAACCCAAACTTAAACCCAATCTTGAACCTGAACCCGATTTCCTAAACCTAAACTATAACCCATTCTCAAATCCAAAAATCCATAACCTAAACCTAAACTAAAACCAAAACCTATAACCTCTACCCGAACACATTCTCAAATCCAAAAATCTAAACCTTAACCAAAACCTATAACCTAAACCCGAACCCATTCTCAAATCCAATAACCTAAACCTTAAACTAAACCAAAACCAATAACCTAAACCAAAACCTATAACCTAAACTCAAATCCCTAAAACCTTAACCTATAACCTAAACTCAAATCCCTAAACCCGAACCCATTCTCAAATCCCATAACCTATAACCTAAACCAAAGCCAAAACCTATAACCTAACCTAAAACTATTCCCAAATCCCAAAACCTATAACCTAAACGTAACCTTTCCCTAAACCTATAACCTAAACTCAATTCCCTAGAGCTAAACCTACACCTAATCCTAATCTCAACTCTCTAACCTAAACCTAAACCTAAATTTGAAAACCAAGACTTAAACGCAATCCCGAACATGAACCCGATTCCTAAACCTAAACTATAACCCATTCTCAAATTCCAAAAAACCTATAACCTAAACCTAAACCTAAACCTTAACCAAAACCTGTAACCTAAACCCGAGCCCATTCTCAAATCCCAAAACCTATAACCTAAACCTTAACCAAAACCTATAGCCTAAACCCGAACCCATTCTCAAATCCCAAAACCTATAACCTATAACCTAAACCAAAACCAAAACCAAAACCTATAACCTAAACCCGAACCCATTCTCAAATCCAATAACCTAAACCAAAACCAATAACCTAAACCAAAACCTATAACCTAAACTCAATTCCCTAGAGCTAAACCTTAACCTACAAACTAACCTAAACCTAACTCCTTAACCTAAACCTAAACCTAAACTATAAAACCCAAACTTAAACCCGATCCCGAACCCGAACCCGAACCCGGTTTCCTCAACCTTCACCTTAACCTATTCTCAATTACCTAAAGCTTAACCTACAACCTAACCTAAACATAAACCTAAACTTGAAAACCGAAACGTAAACCCGATGCCGAACCCGAACCCAATTTCCTCAACTTAAACCTTAACCTATTCTCAATTCCCTAAAGCTTAACCTACAACCTAACCTAAACCAAACTCCCTAGCTTAAACCTAAACCTAAACTTGAAAACCCAAACTTAAACCCGGTCCTGAACCCGAACCCAATTTCCTCAACCTAAACCTTAACCTATTCTCAATTCCCTAAAGCTTAACCTACAACCTAACCAAAACCTAACTTCCTAACCTAAACCTAAACCTAAACTTGAAAACCCAAACTTAAACCCCGTCTCGAACCCGAACCCAGTTTCCTCAACCTAAACCTTAACCTATTCTCAATTCCCTAAACCTTAACCTACAACCTAACCTAAACCTAACTCCCTAACCTAAACCTAAACCTAAACTTGAAAACCCAAACTTAAACCCGATCCCGAACCCGAACCCGGTTTCCTAAACCTATACCTTAACGTATTCTCAATTCCCTAAAGCTTAACCTACAACCTAACCTAAACCTAACTTCCTAACCTAAACCTAAACCTAAACCTAAACTTGAAAACCGAAACTTAAACCCGATCCCAAACCCGAAGCCGGTTTCCTAAACCTAAACCTTAACCTATTCTCAATTCCCAAAACCATGACCTACAACCTAACCTAAACCAAACTACTTAGCCTAAAACAAAACCTATACTTGAAAACCCAAACTTAAACCCGATCCCGAACCCAAACCCGATTTCTTAAACCTAAACCTTAACCTATTCTCAAATCCCTTAACCTAAACCTACACCAAATCCGAGTCTCAACTCCCAAACCTAAACATAAACCTAAACTTGAAAACCAAAACGTAAACCCGATGCCGAACCCGAACCCAATTTCCTCAACTTAAACCTTAACCTATTCTCAATTCCCTAAACCTTAACCTACAACCTAAACTAAACCTAACTCCTTAACCTAAACCTAAACCTAAACTTGAAAACCCAAACTTAAACCCGGTCCTAAACCCAAACCCAGTTTCCTCAACCTAAACCTTAACCAATTCTCAATTCCCTAAACCTTTACCTACAACCGACCCTAAACCTAATTCCCTAACCTAAACCTAAACTTAAACTTGAAAACTCAAAGTTAAACCCGATCCCGAACCCGAACCCGGTTTCCTAAACTTAAACCTTAACTTATTCTCTATTCCCTAAACTTTAACCTATAACCTAACCTCAACCTAACTACCTAACCTAAACTTGAAAACCCAAACTTAAATCCAATCCCGAACCCAAACCCGATTTCCTAAACCTAAACCTCAACCTATTCTCAAATCCCTAAACCAAAACCTACACCTAATCCTAAATCTCAACTCCCTAACCTAAACCTAAACCTATACTTGAAAACCCAAACTTAAACCCGATGCCGAACCCGAACCCAATTTCCTCAACCTAAACCTTAACCTATTCTCAATTCCCTAAACCTTAACCTACAACCTAACCTAAACCTAAACCTAAACTTGAAAACCCAAAGTTAAACCCGATCCCGAACCCGAAACCGGTTTCCTAAACCTAAACCTTAACCTACAAACTAACCTAAACCTAACTACCTAACCTAAACCTAAACCTAAACCTAAACTTGAAAACCCAAACTTAAACCCGATCCCAAACCCGAACCCGAACCCAGTTTTCTCAACCTAAACCTTAACCTATTCTCAATTCCCTAAACCTTAACCTACAACCTAACCTAAACCTAACTCCCTAACCTAAACCTAAACCTAAACTTGAAAACCCAAACTTAAACCCGAACCCGGTTTCCTAAACCTAAACCTTAACCTATTCTCAATTCCCTAAACTTTAACCTACAACCTAACATAAACCTAACTCCCTAACCTAAACCTAAACCTAAACTTGAAAACCCAAAATTAAACCCGATCCCGAACCCGAACCCGAACCCGGTTTCCTAAACCTAAACCTTCACCTATTCTCAATTCCCAAAACCTTAACATATAACCTAACCTAAACCTAACTACCTAACCTAAACCTAAACCTAAACTTGAAAACCCAAACTTAAACACGATCCCGAACCCGAACCCGATTTCTTAAACCTAAACCTTAACCTATTCTCAAATCCCTTAACCTAAACCTACACCTAATCCTAAATCTCAACTCCCTAACCTAAACCTAAACCTAAACTTGAAAACCCAAACTTAAACCCGATGCCGAACCCGAACCAAATTTCCTCAACCTAAACCTTAACCTATTCTCAATTCCCTAAACCTTAACCTACAACCTAAACTAAACCTAACTCCTTAACCTAAACCTAAACCTAAACCTAAACTTGAAAACCCAAACTTAAACCCGGTCCCGAACCCGAACCCAGTTTCCTCAACCTAAACCTTAACCTATTCTCAATTCCCTAAACCTTAACCTACAACCGAACCTAAACCTAACTCCCTAACCTAAACCTAAACCTAAACTTGAAAACCCAAACTTAAACCCGATCCCGAACCCGAACCCGAACCCGGTTTCCTAAACCTAAACCTTAACTTATTCTCAATTCCCTAAACCTTAACCTACAACCTAACCTAAACCTAACTACCTAACCTAAATCTAAACCTAAACTTGAAAACCCAAACTTAAACCCGATCTTGAACCCGAAACTGGTTTCCTAAACCTAAACCTTAACCTATTCTCAAATCCCTAAACCTAAACCTACACCTAATCCTAAATCTCAACTCCTTAACCTAAACCTAAACCTAAACTTGAAAACCTAAACTTAAACCCGATGCCGAACGTGAACCAAATTTCCTCAACCTAAACCTTAACCTATTCTCAATTCCCTAAACCTTAACCTACAACCTAACCTAAACCTAAACCTAAACTTGAAAGCCCAAACTTAAACCCGATCCTGAACCCGAAACCGGTTTCCTAAACCTAAACCTTAACCTACAAACTAACCTAAACCTAACTACCTAACCTAAACCTAAACCTAAACCTAAACCTAAACTTGAAAACCCAAACTCAAACCCGAACCCGAACCTGAACCCGGTTTCCTCAACCTAAACCTTAACCTATTTTCAATTCCCTAAACCTTAACCTATAACCTAACCTTAACCTAACTCCCTAACCTAAACATAAACCTAAACTTGAAAACCAAAACTTAAACCCGATGCCGAACCCGAACCCAATTTCCTCAACCTAAACCTTAACCTATTCTCAATTCCCCAAAGCTTAACCTAAAACCTAACCTAAACTTAACTCCCTAACCTAAACCTAAACCTAAACTTGAAAATCCAAACTTAAACCTGTCTCGAACCCGAACCCAGTTTCCTCAACCTAAACCTTAACCTTAACCTATTCTCAATTCCCTAAACCTTAACCTACAACCTAACCTAAACCTAACTCCCTAACCTAAACCTAAACCTAAACTTGAAAACCCAAACTTAAACCCGATCCCGAACCCGAACCTGGTTTCCTAAACCTAAACCTTAACCTATTCTCAATTCCCTAAAGCTTAACCTACAACATAACCTAAACCTAACTCCCTAACCTAAACCTAAACCTAAACTTGAAAACCCAAAATTAAACTCGATCCCGAACCCGAACCCGGTTTCCTAAACCTAAACCTTAACCTATTCTCAATTCCCAAAACCTTAACCTACAACCTAACCTAAACCTAACTACCTAACCTAAACCTAAACCTAAACTTGAAAACCCAAGCTTAAACCTGATCCCGAACCCGAACCTGATTTCTTAAACCTACACCTTAACCTATTCTCAAATCCCTTAACCTAAACCTACACCTAATCAGAATCTCAACTCCCTAACCTAAACCTAAACCTAAACTTGAAAACCCAAACTTAAATCCGATCCCGAACCTGAAACCGGTTTCCTAAACCTAAACCTTAACCTATAACCTAACCTAAACCAAAGATTTGTATTTTCAGCATTATTGTAATTGTAAATTGTAATTGTAATTCATTGAATGAAGGATTGTAATTGTAATTCATTGAATGAAGGATATTTATTCTTTCAATTCTCTATCTTTGAAATTTCAGGGTGAAGTCGAGCAAGTTTTCCTAATGAAGCCAAAGATTTGTATTTTTAGCATTATTGTATTTGTAATTGTAATTCATTGAATGAAGGATTGTAATTGTAATTGATTGAATGAAGGATTGTAATTGTCTGAATGAAGGATTGTAATTGATTGTAATTAAATGAATGAATGATTGTAATTGATTATAATGGAATGAATGAATGAATGATTATACAGGTGGTAATTGAATGATTATACAGGATGATTATACAGGTGGTAATTGAATGATTATACAGGATGATTATACATGTGGTAATTGAATGATTATACAGGTGATAATTGAATAAACAAAATAATCCGTAACGTTGTAACCTATAGCTACGGATTCAATCCGTAGCTGTTGTGATTAAATCCGTAGCTATTGTAATCTACAGCTACGGATATCATTACTACGGATTATATCCGAAGCGATTGCCAAATATAGCTACGGATTCAATCCGTAGTTGTTGTCATTAAATCCGTAGCTGTTGTAATCTACAGCTATGGATATAATTGCTACGGATTATATCCGTAGATATTACCAGATATAGCTACGGATTCAATCCGTAGCTGTTGTGATTAAATCCACAGCTGTTGTAATCTACAGCTACGGATATAATTGCTACGGATTATATCCGTAGCTATTGTCAGATATAGCTACGGATTTAATCCGTAGTTGCAGTGAATATATCCGTAGCTGATGTAACCTATAGCTACGGACATAATTGCTACGGATTCAATCCGTAGCTATTGCGACCTATAGCTACGGATTAAATCCGTAGCTATAGGTTCCAGAGCTATTGTTACTGCACCTACGACTACGGACGTGCTACGGACTAGAACCGTAGCCATAGGTCTAAGGCTACGGATTTTATCCGTAGCCTTTGTCCCTTTTTTTGGTAGTGATGTGATAATCATATAAGCATTTAACGAACATTTCAAAAATAAATTCCATTTGAGCATTTTAACAAACACACTGAACATGTTATTATACATATGCATTTCATACATAAATCACGTAGACGAAATTCATATTTCATGAAGGAATTATACATATGGATGAGGTGATCGAGAATCCTACCTCGATACCCTTGATAAACACAATCCATCAACAATTTCTCATTAAGACATTTTATCAAACACTTAGACTACACATTACTAAATACATAGACTAAATTAGTTACGACATGAACTACAACAATTTCCTACACAACGTAGGTTATAAAGCATATAACAAACATGGATCTTAGATTAGAAATCATGACAAGCACAAATCAGGATTTCACTCTCATTCAAATATTTTATTAAACACTTAGGCTACATGTTACCACATATATGCACTAAATCAGTTATAGCATATATTATGGTAAATCCTTTCACAAAGGAGTTTTCATACATACAACAATCATGTATTCTAGGTTAATAGTCATGGCAAGCACAAATCATGATAGCAATTTCATTCAAACATTTCAACAAACACATGGAATGCGTTATATATTCACATAGTTCACACACATGTATTATTTATCTAATACATCGTAACTAGGATCATATGGTGGCAAACAAGTCAGACATAAATTATTAGCTGACATTGAAAGCCTTAAAAACCATAACCTAAATGTTTATAGTCTGCACCTTTCGTCGGTATGCTCGTTACGAACTCAGTTCATACATTACGTCACCGTCTACAGCACAACGACTACCTAAATCATTAAATAGGTTAGTTATTTCACTGATTCCTCTATTGGATTCCTAACACGAGATTAAAGTTAGGATTTCTTACCCAAATCGAAGTTGGATTTGACGGTGTAGCTAGATGTAGAGGCGATTCAACGCGTGGAGTAGCAGGAAGGAATCATGGCAGTAAACTCTAAGGACCTCCCTTTGATATCCACTCCTTTCTCCTATTTTCTCTCTTCTCACTCCTAAGGTTTGGAGAAAATCGTATGGAATAGAAATGGGGTGGTTTATGGCCCTTATATAGGCCCAGAACTGATGCAAATGGCCCCAAAGCCATGGTATACCTGGTTTGTATCCAAAGGGCGACTGTTTCTGACGAATGGGGCCCATCGGGAGGTCCATTACTCACCTACGGTGTAGGGTAAGTTCCCCGACAATGGATCTAGACTAGGATACAATTTCGGTCCAATCGGATTAGCAAATTGACCGTGGAGGACCCGTTTCAGTTCAACGATCACCGTCACTCGATCAGGGCCACAAGTATACCAATGGGTGCAGGGAAATCTCCCTAATCCAAGTGTGTAATTAGGTCAGAATCTGACGGTCTGAAACCTTAAATTTGGCCTGCAAGCAAACGGCCCAATTCACTTAAATATGAGTTCATTTTCTAAAGATATTCGCGTTTCTCACACACTTTACTCAGCCCTCTAGTTGTGCATTTCTTGATACTATTCGGGCTTGATTCCTGCGATGGTTGTCAAGCCCAGTAAGGAGGTCATAACCGTATAGTTTCGCGGTAATCGGACTTTCGACACGCGTTCCAAGTCCGATACGGAGTTTCATTGTGCTCCCATGAGCAAGTGGGTTTTGAGATTGATCCTAAATTTTTAGGTAATATAGAGTTAGCAATTCTACTGGTTTCGGGTGTTGCAGTTGATATAGAAAGCAGTTTAAGCTAATCTACTAATTAATTTACTTTAATACTTAATTAATTTTTGTCTAATTTTTACATAATTTGATCCTTAGCGATTTCTGCCTGAGGTGGTATTCGGGTCTTTGTACGGATTTTTTCGAGATGTTACAGTTCCTTTTGGTGAAGTATCTTCTAAAACGACCATTCATCTAGTGAGCCGACCTTGAAGGTAGTTTGGTTGAGTTGTTCATAACCGTAGCTAGGCCGAGCTGACCTTAAAGATGGTCGGATCATATTTTTTCATAACAGAAGCCCCCTACTCTATGAGTTTACTATGCAAGCTCGGGGATTAAATTCATGCAGCGAAGACGAGCGAGCGGGCTGATTTATTCCCCTTAGTAGTGGCACCGAGGAAGTTTTGCAATGATGATCTGACATTATCAAGGCGTCAGACTTTTGCAGCGGCCTTTTCTTCTGCTGACAAGTAGTGGATGGCCACGTGGCATTAACCAAGAATGCGTAATGGCAAGGTGGTTTAAGACCCGCCACGTGTAAAGCGGTGGGTGAGGAGACGACTCTTCGCTCTCCACCTTTAATGCTGATCATTACAGGTAGCGTGTGGCCCGATCGGTTACATTGGCTGGACTAATCAGACTCTGCCACGTGAGAGCAGGTGCTCGGTTGAACGACTCTTCGCCTGCTGTAATAAATGTCCATCATGATTTCTTATCGGCTGAGTATGGTATAAAGGCTACCACTCCCTTTGTCAGCCTCACCATTTTCTTACAGACTTTCTACTGCTGAGACTCTCAGAGCAGACGATTTCTGGTGAGTCTTCCCGTTCTATTCCCTTTGCTTTTGTAATTTTTTCTTTTCACTCAATTTCAATGTCAAACGGCTCGAACGATGTCCTCAAAGTGCATGCCTTTGAAGGTGATACCAAGCCGGAGAGCGTAAGCTCTAGGCCTAAGGCCTCAGCAGAACCACTGACCATGGTGCCTCTACGACCTCAGGCTAAGAAGGCCAAGGGTCCGAAGACTACTGCTCGGCCCAAGGGGATGAAGAGGATGACCTGAGCTCCAGTTCCGAGGACGGCTGCCCGACCAGTAGGTGGGCGACCTGTCGAGCTCGTCCTTGGGGGCTCAGTCTTGACTAAATCCCAAATGGCCAGAATGCAGGCAGAGTTCCAAATCCTGGACTCTGTGGCCATTTGTGCCCTTGCTCCACTCAATGTCCCCAGGGATCCGGCCGAGGGGGATGTAGCCATCTTTATCTGTGTCCTTCAATGCGGATTTCAATTCCCGATCCATCCGCTCGTGCGGACAATGACTGCGCACCTGAAGTTAGCTCCAGGTCTGCTCGTCACGAACGATTGGAGGTCGCTGTTTGCTGCCTACATCATCTGGCATCAGTTTAAGAATAAAGAGCTGATGCCAAATGATCATGGCAGAGCAGTTAATGTTATCATGCATTACTGGAGTGCGCTCATCTTAACTGTCAGAACTCAGCTGGATGATTGATGACGAGCCGAATAGAGCTTTCCTGAACCAAGCCAAGGGTATTCTATCAGCTAAGGGCGGCCTAGGTTGGAGTCGTCAAAACATGACTTGATCACTTACCCAATGATGGTTTGGACTGATCTATCTAAGCTATTATCAACTATGTCATATGGCTCGGATCTATCTCGTTGGTTGGCTCCTTTTGGTGAAGTATCTTTCATAAGGACCGCTAGTCTAGCTGAGCCGATCTTGAAGGTAGTTTGGTTTAGCCATTAATAACAGTAGCTAGGCCGAGCTGACCTTAAAGGTTGTCGTACCGTATTTTCCCATAACATGTATGATTTGAATAAGGACGTTGTAGGCTTCAACAAGGACCATGTTATACATGAGCGTGGAAATTGCAAATCCCCAGTAAAGAGGATAAAACATGCAGAAAACGTGTCAACATATCAGGCGGGTTGGACATCGGATCAGTGCGTTGTAGGCTTCAACAAGGACGTTGTTTTACATGTTGGCCCTCGAGATGGATGACTTGCCTGAGTTTAGAGGATCATCTCTTCTTGGTGTCTAAATTATGCACGGCTTAGATATACTGCACATGTGCCAGTTAGTTACGTGCGTCGATTGCTAAGGTGCGGGCAGGACTAATATGTAAAAGCCAGAAAATTAGGACTACTGATTCCATGGCCGCACCTTCCATCGAGGCCCACAAATTTGGTGTATCCAGTATTTTTTGTTAATCTGGCGTGAACGTTCCTTTGCCTAATAATCTGGCCGACGCAGATTGCCTGTTCACCCTGCAACCACAGACGTGATGGGATTTAATTAGGTCACATGCCAATAATGTCACATATAGGCCATACAAAGCATAT
The DNA here is from genome assembly GCA_021015155.1 of Magnolia officinalis. NCBI lineage: Eukaryota > Viridiplantae > Streptophyta > Magnoliopsida > Magnoliales > Magnoliaceae > Magnolia > Magnolia officinalis. Next base: position 23,646,521 of record JAJHSJ010000013.1, on the reverse strand, counting down.
CTGAATGTTGTTAGGTCGTGCATGTATTCGATCCAGCCTGACAGCAGCATGTGACCCATCAGATCCGGCGCGCCATGTCCGGTTATCAGAGACTTCGGTGGAGGGTCACCATGGAATCTGCTTCCTAAATTGGCTGGTCCATTTATCAAGCGGACCACACATTTCGTCCCTTACTTGTAATGCAGCATACATGCACCGTTGGAGGGCGTCCGGAATTAGCATGCTTTGCTTGGGAGAGGCTGATCCATCACGCTGAATTAGCACAAAAGAGAAAATTTATTATGCTGACCCTGACAGGTGTTCCGCAGGCCTTCCAATTCCTGGCCGCCGCAGTGGATGGAGATCCTAGTGATCACGTTCTCTCGTCGAATCCATTTTTAGCCTGACCGTCCTTACAAAAGCCACCTTTTGCCTAACGTGATTAGACTATGTGGACGGGCTAGATGGCTTCAAACTCACAGGTGTCCCGTACTGGTTGTGGAACGCCACTCCGGATTCCCCGCACTAACGCACGCTTGAGTCCTGAGTCTCGCAACCCTCGTATAAAGAAGACAAAATGATAACCCGTCTTGTAGCCTGCGGGTTATCTAAGTTATTAGAAGTCCGCTAAACGAGCCGGGTGGTGGTCAGCTTCATTCCCAAATTTGAACTGTTCACGTGGGACGTGTTCAAAATTTGTTTTTCTTGGCCCGCTGACGAGGAGTTTAGATTATAGGTTACTTTATATAAGTTATTCATGCCACCAGTAACTTATGTTGATTTTTACTTTATTTACCGGATAAACATATTAGATAAATAACATTCTTATCACCTCAAAAGTAAGAAATTATTTTTGGTTTCCAAAATAACCATTCAACTCTCAAGTCCATTTGGTATCCCTCCCTTGCGCATTCCATCACGTGGGGTCAACCTTTGATGTGGACTATTCATTGTGTGGGCTCCACCTTTAATCGGGGTCATTCATCACGTGGGGCTCACCTTGGATGTGGGTCCTTCATCATTAGGGCCAACCTTAATGTGCACTATCCATTAGTAGGGCCCACTTTTGAAGTTAGTCATCCATCATGTAGGCCCCACCATTAATGTTTTTGTCCATCATGTGGGGCCCACCATCAATGTTATTGTTCATCATGTAGAGCTCACCTTTGAAGTGGATCGTCCCTCATATGGCCCTCCTTGGATATGACCACTCATCATGAGGGCCTACCTTTGACATGGATTGTCCATCATGTGAGGCCCACCTTGATGTGGAACATCAATCATCTCAGGCACACCATTATTAATTCCCATCATGTGGAGCCTACCTCTGATGTCGACTATCCAACATGTGGGCCTCACATTCAATATGGGTTGCCCATCATGTTAGGCTTGTCTTGGATGTGTGATATTCATCATTAGGGGTCAACCTTTAATGTGGAGTGTCCATCATGTGGGGCCACCTCGATGTGGGTCATCTATCATGTGGAGCCCAACTTCAATGTCCATTACCCATCATATGGAGCTCACCTTTAATCTGCATCATCCACCATATGGGTCCCACCTTTGAAGTGGGTCATCCATTGTACCCGCCCATTTTGAATGTGGGCTATTTATCATTAGGAGTTGACCTTTAATATGGACCATCCATTATGTGGCCCACGTTAATATGGGTGATCCATCGTGTGGGCCCATCTTTAATGTGGATTGTCCATCATGTGGATGCTAACTTGGATGTGGATAGTCCATCATGTGGGGCCTCCTTTTGAAATGGATGTCAAAGAGAATGGTCCGTGAGGCCTATTTTAATTGAAAAGAGTGTAATAGCTTGAAAATTTTCGTGCATGAGGATGTTCACGGTGCACGCATTCATACATCGCTATTACATTTCTTGAATGTACATATCTCAAGATGGACTCTTGCGTCACTATAAACTAGACAATAAACCAATATGAACCATCAACATATAGATCCAAACCATTCGTCATGAGGCCAGTCAAATATCCACCGTTAGAAAAAATCATGAGACCACAAAATTGTACGTTCTTAGTTCACCTCCAACGGGAACGACCCTATGGTTGATATAGATGGTATCTAAAACATCAGTGTGGACACAAGGAAGATTTCATCGACAAATGTTATTTCTACCTATTAAAACTTGCGTGGCCTAGTTGGGTATTGGATCTGCCTCATTTTTTTGACTCATGCCCCGACATGATCTGAAACATCGAATAGACGGTTTGGATGACATCATTGTGGACACAAGGAAGATTTCATCCACAAATGTTATTTCTACCTATTAAAACTTGCGTGGCCTAGTTGGGTATTGGATCTGCCTCATTTTTTTGACTCATGCCCCCGACATGATCTGAAACATCGAATAGACGGTTTGGATGACATTTTTTTGACTCATAAGTAGGCTCCACTAGCCCTTGTAAAAAAAATTTTGACCGTACTAGCATCATCGTTTTACTGAAAACCACAAAAAACGGTAACCTTAAACAAATGCCCTAACCAGCCTCTGGCACATTATTATTTATTTATTTATTTATTTACTATTATTTTTTTTTAATCAGATAAATTTACCCGCGCTTGTAGCTTTGCGCTGGGGATGCAATAACGGCGAGGCTGTTTTTGGAAGCGTGATGCGTAGCTTAGTTCCGTGTAAGTTTGTAGGGCCCACTATGATTGAAGTCTTTCATCCACACCGTCCAACTGCCTTACAAGCTCATCTGAACCCAGGACCCCTAAAATGAATCGTATCTAAAGATCAAGTGTACCTGCCCATAGGAAAAAGTGTATATCTCATGCTATCATTGAAAATTATTGGTGGGCCACAAACCTTTTAGATATGATTGAATTTTGGGACCATGCCCTAAAATAAATTGTAAAAATATATGTATGGCATGGATCATGTAATACATGGATGTTAATTGATCCAAAAGGATGACAACTCCAAATGTAGGATTATGATGTAATTTTAGCTTATTGAGACTGAGATTAATCCACATGAAATTAGATTGAGAATACCATTAGAAACTAAGATTTATGAAATTAAAAAAGGTTTTGGATTACTCTAGTGATGTATAATGATTAAAACAATAATAATAAAATATTGAGGATTCAGAAATCTATTTATTGGAATCATAATATCTAATTCGTTGATTCAAATCTTATAACTCAATTAGAATCAAAATTCTATCCTATCGAATCAGAAAATAATTTTATTAAACCAATTATAATTATTTAACTAATAAAATATGAATTCAATTAAACGATCCTCTAATAAAGCACTCGAATCTCAATTATAGGGAATTCGATCACCAATTGTACCGAATGTCTATAATAGACCAAGGAATTGTATATATTGATTCCTTCTCTAGTCAAGCTAAGCAATTACTTAATCAAAACATTCGATATAAGCATAGTTAATAATGAATAAAAGAAATATATATATATATATATATATATAATATATATATATATATATATATATATATATATATATATATATATAGCTAAAAGACTTTTGTAAAGTAAATCCAAACTAATTCAATCTAATATCATCATTCGAATTATTGTTGTTGAATCAAATAAACTAAATATTATAATTAACTACAAAATTAATCCTTTATCCTTAGCTAAGGGATTATTTTAGTATGACTAACATCTTAGAACGAAAGAAACACATTAAATTTTTTTTTTTTTTTTTTAAAAAAAAAAGAAAAAGGTAAAGGATTGAAGAAGAACCGCTCTCTCTCTCTCTCTCTCTCTCTCTCTCTCTCTCTCTCTCTCTCTCTCTCTCTCTCTCTCTCTCTCTCTCTCCCTCTCTCTCTCTCAAGCCCTAATTCGTGTTTAAAATGGCCTAAAACACCCCCCTTAAATAGGAAAATCTCGCACCTACTTTGAACTGACTTCAAAATCGTGCACTTTTATTATGCTTCAGTTGCATTGACAAGGGCCTTCGGTCGCACCAATGCCAGCCTACGAATCTTTCTGTTAAAACTGAATTTCTCTAAAAAGTCTCTGTCTCCTTTCGGTTGGGCTGAACCACATTTCAAACACACCAAACACCACTTCGGTCACACCAAATAGCCATTTGGTCAAGACAAATTAGTCTTAAAATCCACTATTTGTTACTGGATTGTTTTTGGCATTTTCGGTTGGACCGAACCTAACTTCAGTTGAACTGAACAGTCTGTTATTTGATTGTTTGATTTTCCATACTTTTCTTCATATTTGATACTTGGTTTTCTTAGATCTTTATGGCTTGACTGTATGATTTTCCTAGAGTTCTCAATTCTTCAATATTCCATGCTTCATGAATTTAGACTTTAAATTGTCTATTTAAGCACATATCCTTAGTTTAAAATCACCTTGCATGTAGAAAACATATATTATTAGTTCAATTTAGCACTTAAATGAATGTGAAAATAATGCATATGAGAAGATAAATATGCAATATTTTACTCTCAACAGATGGCTCTATACAGTGTAGTGTGCAGGAGTTTCATTTGTTGCACATCTATATGGAGCAGATTATGTGCAGGAGAAGCTTTAAATAAAACTCTTCCCCATTATTTAAAACAAAGCGTCGAATGAAGCTTCATGATCATGGGGCCCATCGGAAGGTATATCTTATCCATTGATAATATTCATGGCCCCGGGTTTCTTTAGAAAGATGACATTGAAAGTACCCTGGTTTTTCAAGTTACGTGAGTGTTGAGTCAGATTGTCTACAGAGCTTGATAGGAAGATTAATTCAAGCGCCTGCCTCAACCGGATGTGTGCAAGCTCGTCACAGGTAAATTTAAAGCCTCACATCCCATGTCCCAAAACACTAGGTGAATAAAACCCTTAAAAACAAGTTAGAAAATCATAGGGTTTTTAGGTGAGAAAACTTTTTCAAAATAGGAAAATCTCTAAGTTTTTCTCGCCTTGTCAATTTTATCGAAGCACCCTCGATATGATCGACCTGCGCTGTCATGTCCTCGATGCTTCATCAGTACCATCGAAAAGATGACTAAATATATCCAGCAACTTCACAACATATCTGGATGAATTATCGATGTATCGATACACCTATCGATACCATCGATACTCAAATCTCGAGCCCATCGAAAGTGGCTTGATAAGATCGACAGGAAGATTTCAGGCGCCCCTGTTTTTTAGAGAAAAAATCGAATTTCTTCGATATATCGATGCACCGTCCGATATAATCTAAAATCAAATATCGATAAGATCGGAAGTCCATCGATGGTATTGACTATGGGCGCGTATTTCTTTCAGCAGATATTTTAGGTTGTTTTTAACTTTGATCGGGGGTTATTCAAAGAAATCAATATTCATATGTCGATGATATCAAGGCCGAGTCGATTGCATCAAAACTGGACACAAACTGTCCAACGAGTTTACTGGTAAATCTATTAGATTTATCGATGCATCGACACTGCCTTCGATATCATCGATATACAAATTCCGATGACATCGACTGACCCCCTATCAAATCCTAAAAACCTGAAATATTTTATGTCAAGTCTCTCTCATTTTTCAAGTGTTGATGGATCGATCCTACCATCGATGGAATCGGAGTTCGAAATCCGATGATATCGACAGTGGTTTTCGATTCATCGACCATCTGGCAAAAGGTTTCAAAAGCGTATGACTTTGAGTTCAAGTCATCGAGCAGACCATCGATGCTATCGAGAATATACGCTCGATGATATCGAACTCAATCATAAATGTGACCGTTTTATATCCGTTGGAACCTTTTGCCAATATATAGAGGACTTGTCTATTGTTGCTGAGAGAGAGAGTAGAGAGAGCTTTTGAGTGTTTAACCTTAGATCATCTACCCAAAGCCCTTTCTCTCAAGGAAGTTCATCCTCTAATCGACTCTCATCATTGATATTCAATAGAGTGGATTGGGGAATGAACTTCCTCATTCAAGGATCCTCCAGATACTATCTTAATGGCAAATCATTAAGCTGGGATGCCTTAAATGCCTAGATGATTGGAACTACTCCATCTTTCTTATAGGAAAACCTTTAGGGAGTAGGATTCCATCATAACCTTGACCCAACCAGAAGCCAAGTACTGGTATATCATCTTGTGTTGCGGTTCAATGGAGCAGAAGACTCTTCGTCAACAAGGAGGAGGAGATCTTTGACATTGTGCTAAACGGGACTCATCAACTTATTTGTAAGTATCTAGAGTCCAAGAGGACACTTGTGATCATTCCTTTTTAGGATTGGGTCTTAAGTGGTTCTCACCTTTGAAGTCCTCAAGGAGGCCTCCGGCGGGAGTGTATGTGGTGAGTGCATTGTGTGGACCCTTGCTCTGTGGAGAGCATAAACATCTAGTTATGAGTGAACCAGTAAAACTCCTAGGTTTGAGGTGAACCGTGTAGAAACCTCTTGTAAGGTCTTATGAAAGATCCTTGCCCAGTGTGTCTAAAAGTGGGTGCGTTGTGTTGACCCTTGCTCGTGAGAGCATAAACAGTCAGCCTCAGTGAACCTGAGGTTTGAGGTGAACCATGGTGAAACCTCCTTAGTGAAATCCGGTACACTCAAGGGTTGAGTGCGGTTATCGAGAGTGGAGTAGACAAGTAGTCGAACCACTATAAAAATGACTGTGTTTGCGATTGCTATTCTTCTATGTGTGTGTTTTATGTCAATGCTTTTATATCCATATATCTGAGATCACACCTCACACACTTACACAGTCATATCCATCACAAACTAGTTTGTATACTGTTTACTTCTTTAATAGTTTGTGATTAGATCCTCTACCGGGCTTGGAAGCCAGTAGAGTTATTTTTGAGTAATCCTAATATGTGTCTGTTGTTAGGATTAGTGTAATAGGATTTTGAATAAATCATAAAAACTTTTTAAAGTCCTTTTCACCCCCCTCTAGGACATATTGGCATATTCTGACTTCAACTAGTCCGGTCTTAACCGCCATTTCAGGCATCTTCAAGGTGTTATGAGCTATATGTGGCCCACAACGAGAAAAAAAAAACTCTCGACATTGCCTAGAATAGTACCTATTGTTTTCTTGTGGTGTGGTCCATCTGGTAGGAAAATGCCAATCATTCTCTGGGCAACGTACTTCCTCATAATTCCAGCGATGATGGACAAAGTGGAGTCGACTGAAAGAGGAAGTTGGGACCCACATGCGGTGTCCAGATATCACTTATGTAGGGCCAAAGTAGACCTAGGGTCCCATTTTCAATCATAATCTCAAGCACTACAATCCCTTTCGAAGCTTCTTCTTTAGGACCCACCACCACCCCGTATGACACCCTTCTCTAACGTTTTCTTCTCCGGTGTTATATTCTTTCCAATCATCTTCTTCGGCATCAAGTTTGGTTGAAAAAAGTGATCTTCTGCAACATAATTTTATACGGATAGTAACCTCAAATAAGTAGAGCATATCTATAATTAATTTCTTTTGTTTATTATTTTTTTCTATATAGATTTTGTTGTGGTTATGGGTTGAGGGTGGCGGTCGAGGACGTTATAGTAGGAAAAGTGATTTTGATAAGGATTTTGAAGTTGTGAATGTCATGTTAAAGACAATGAAGGAGGAAGAGTGGTGGTTTTTTTAATGAAGAAAGTGAAGGAGATGGTCAAGGTTGTTTGGTGTAAGGGTGAAGGAGATGGTCGAGGTTGCAGGTGTAAGGATCAAAATTACCATCCAATAAGGGTCGAGGTTGTTAACCTGTTTGGATGACAACCTTAACCCTTCTTGGATGATAATCTTGACCCATAGTAATTGAATGTCAACCTCGACACATATTGGATGATAAGATTGATCCGTATTGGATGACAACCTCAACCATTGACCTGTAGTGGATGACAACCCTAGCCCATTGTCATGCCCCAAACCCAGAAATTGGACTCACAAGAACCCCGATCGCCGAATCCAATGCTGGCAGCCTCCGTAGTACCTCATTCTCAGCTCCTAGCGCCTATACGCCAGATTCCGATCTTGGGATCCTACAAGGAGGATTTTTTTTTTTAGTGTACATTTATCTCATAATAAGCATAACCACAAGTATACCCAAATCATAAAGGCAACATCATCATCATATATCCACTAATATAAACAGTTGAATACAGTGCTGAAAAGGAAATACATATGTCAAAAATCAAAGCTCCATAAGTCCACTGCACACTCCAACCTCAATGCTGCTGCAACCTAACGCCACCTGCACGCATCTATCGTGCATAAGCTTATAGAAAGCTTAGTGGGTGGTGAAAGTATGTGCACAAGGTAAGTGTCAAGTAAATAATACCAGAGTAATCAGAGTAAGCAGAAATACTAACAGGTCCATAAATCATACAATATCAGAATACTGCGAAAACATACTGATAGGCCCATAAATACCATCAGCCTTATCTAGGCTATGCGATGCAAAAATATAATAGCCAATATCATATACTGAAGAAGCAATGTAAATCAGCTATGCAACGCAAAGACAGTAACCCAAATACTATGTGCTGAGGATGCAATGCAATATGCGATGCGAGTGTGAAGTCAGGATAATAATATGTAGTATCGCAGGCTACGGGGTCCATCACAAGAGACTTTTATCCAAACTAGTCTCATACCTAAACAACTCCTGATCTCAGGTTAGTCGCGTGCCCAATTGAAATCCTGGTCATGCGAAGGTACACAAAATTAGTTGTGCACCACCGGCCTAAGTGGATAGTGAATATGAATGCATGAGTATGCAACTCCTACTCAATAAGTCCACATATCAGTACGGTCCCTCTCTGGGAAATCACCGGGGTCTATTACACTCCAAAATAGATTCCTGCCCCATCGCACGCAACAAGGTGAGTGGAAGATACCTCACTATCCGCTTGTCAATATCGGGCCCGGCTCGTCGATAGCAGACCCATTCCTCGAGTTGGTCAGACTCAGTCTAGCATTGCCCCCTTCTCTTGGGCAGGTAAGGCCGTACCCAATTCCAACCGACCACGACACAGTAGGAGACGCGGCCTAACGGTATACGGCTCTCATGTGCTTATGCATCCACTCGGTCTAGACATTGGAGCAACCTTTGGAACCAAGAGGGTGTAGGGACTTTCACCCAGGGATATCTATAACATCCCATGTAGAACAGATTTCCGGTGTCCCATCTGGCCATCTACGAAATACCTGTGGAGGCTACTGAAAAGGCCAAGCTATATGTCCTAGTGGGGGGGGGGTGAATAGGACTATGCCAAATTTAAAATAAAATCAACGGAAATATAATAAATCAATATCCTTACAATTATGAATCAATTCACAACGCTAGATTTAAATCACCTTGATAAATAAATATTGAGAGATTGATACAAATTCAGTTCTAAGGACAACCTTACACCATAATAAACAAGGGCTTATGGTAGGACAACCTTATTTCTAGAACATCGTTTGGATCAAGGACTCAATTTTAATAGAAGTAAATAAAATAGCAAGGAATTGAAATTAAATGCAGAAGTATAGATCTAAATTATTACAACAATCCTCACACTTGCTTGAAATGTAAATAGTTACAACATTCACATTTACTTGTACATTCCACACAATCGAATGATAAAAGATATGAAAATTAAGTAAGCATTCAATCCACAAGACAAAGAGTTATAGTGGTTCGCCTGTGTGTTCACCAACTATCTTTCAACAGCCACACATAAAGCTACTCCACTCCTAATATCCTCACACAGGGGATATTAGCGTTCACTACCAAATAGGTTTTCACAGGTTCACCAAAAACCTTTACAATTGTGTCTTTTTCACTTGGGCTTACACAATTCAAAAACCCCTCTTTTCTGAGTTTTCTGGTTCTCCTCAGACAACCAATACAATGAGATTTTTCTGGTTCAACCTCAAACAAAACCAGTACAATGAGGTTTTTCTGGCTTAACCTCAAACAAAACCAATACAATGAGATTTTTCTGGCTTAACCTCAAACAAAACCAAAACTAAATAAATTTTACAGAATTGTAAAATACCTGGATTTCTCCTTTTCTTAGCTGCCCGGTAGAACCAATCGGAGTAGATGATTGAATGTCAAAGTTCAATTTCCAATACTCACATTCATAAGGTTCTAAATTCTAATAGATTTTAGATTTAACTTGTTGGGCGTAGCTATATTTGATTTTGATTCCAAGAAGAAGGAATAAGATAATTCCTCTTTTCAAATAAGATTGGAATATAGAAACAAAATCAAATTAAATAAGCTAGCAAAAAGAAATATTAAATAAGCACAATGTAGCTTAAAATAAACATAGACTTATCTCAGAGTGATCACTTGAAAATTCTTGAATTGAATAGAGTTGGAGTATGAAAACTCTGAATTTCGTGTTCAATTTATAGAAGCAAAAATCGTTCCTACGACTGGTCTTAGAAACCTTCGACTGGTCGTAGCTCTAACAGATTTTTGAAAAATTAAGCGCGATCTTTGAAAGTCGTTCCACGACTGGTCGTGAGTAGCCTACGACTGGTCGTGGGTCACCTACGACTGGTCGTGGATCTCTACGACTGGTCGTAGGACCATAGATTACGTTGCTGGACTTTGAGTCGTAACTCCACGACTGGTCGTGGACGAGTCGAAGCCACACCTACGACCGGTTGAAAGACCTCCAGGACTGGTCGTGGGCGTACCAAAAATTCCGAAAAATCTTCAACTACTTAGGACTGGTCGTGGAATTTCTTGGACTAGTCGAACTAATGCCAGGACTGGTCGAACAAGAGCTAGGTCTGGTCGTAGAATAGACCAAACTTATGTAAAATAAACATTTGATTTATGTATCCAAAGTGACCTACATAAAGGGTCAACCTAAGGTCATTCAAACCTGAACCATGTCGTATGGACATTGAACTTCAACCATTCAACGAATGTAGATTGTTTGAACCATATCAGGCTTGAGATCTTAAACTTGTTGTAGCTTTAAACTTGAACTTGAGATCTTCATCAGCATAACAACTACTTCATGAATTGCTTATTAGTCTTGAAGTCATGAGTTGTTTCTTAAGACTTGAACTTCAACATTTGTAGCTTCTTGAGACTTCAACATGTAGCTTCTTGAACTTCAATATGTAACTTCTTGAAAAGTTCAACTTGTAGCTTCTTGAAGTGTTTATGCAGTGTCTTGAATTCATATAAATCATCATACAAGCACAAGACACAGATAGATGTTTTGACACATCAAAATTTGACAACCAAAGGAGTATAAGAGCATAACACTTACAATCTCCCCCTTTGTCAAATTTGTGACAAAACACCCAAGTAATAATACTTCCAATAGACATAAGAGAAGTACAAACACAACAGGTTCACAATAGAGAAGCATGCACAGTTATATAGATATGATAAGTAATAACTAGCATCATTTTCCCATAACTACCCCTGAGAAGCTTAACTCCCCCTGAGTAATAGCCTGAGTAATAGGATCACATCATAAAGATTAAATTCAAAATAAAAAGCCTCCAAAACTTCTCCCCCTTTTTGACACAAAATGACAAAGGAAGAAGAGCATCAATAATAAAGAAAATAGGAGATGATTCAAGAGAGCATAGTGCATAAATCAAAAAGGCAGTAAGCATGTAAAGTTTAGTAAAAAAAATATTACAGACCCATCAAAAATTTAGTCAGAACCAGAAGAGGGTGCAGGATTAGATGAATCAATTTTGTGTAAACCCTTAGCAATCCGCCTCATATATTTGCGTAAATAAGAAAATTGCGTGTCTTGGGTAACACGAATTTGAGTCACCTGCTCTTGAAGGGAATTCAATCTCTCATCAAGATCAGAAGGCTGAAAATCAGGATCATCAGCAGAGTCTGACTCAAGTTTTTCAAATAAATCATCCATATTCACGTCTTCAGGAAGATCACCAGCTTGAGCATTTCCTACTTCAGCACCACTGCTACCAGCATCCACTTGGCCATCAGCCAATTCTAAATTCATCTTGTTAATATTGGAATTATTAAAAGGGAGATGATGGATGGGTTTTTCTCTAGTAGGCATAGCCACGAGCATATGATTTGCTAGCATAGTCAATAAATAACCAAAGGGTATATCACTATGTCCAGGATGGTGACGAGACAAAATAATGGAATGACAAATTAAAGAAGGTAGACATATTTTTGCACCAGAGACTACAGAATGCAAAACACGAACCATGAAAGCAGTGAGTTCGGTTTTATTACCAGAACGTGGATAAAGATTTGAGATGAATATCCTATGAAGTACTCTGTGTCTGGGTAACAAATACCTTGAGGGAAGTGCATGACCTTTATGAGTCCAATGAACATCCAAATTACATAAATCTCTAGTAAGCATTTTTCGTTCAGATTCTGAGAGACTGTCATGTAAAATATGAATTGGAATGCTCTCATCATTGACAGGTATTTCCATAATGTCAGCAATCAAATGTCGATCTACTAAAAACAATCCTTCTTGAGTATCAACTTTAAAAGTTAAATCCTCAAGAGAAAAATCACAGATACATGCAAACATGAATTGGGCAATGGACTGGTATGCAGCTCCACCCCAATGTAAGATGTTATCCCATCCCACAGATTCCAACAGAGGAGGGATACCAAATGAAGCAATGTGATTGACATTAACAGGACGCTCAACAATAACATTGCGCATACGCAAATCCCGAGCATTAGAAGGATCATTTTCGGGAGAGCGAAGATGACGTTGTACAATAGAAGCTGATCTAGAAGAAGAGGGACCTTGAGTAGTTTTCTTTTTACCTCTAGCATCCATTTTCAAAGAAGGATTTCAAGGAAACAACAAGATGCAAGATAAAAGAAATGGGGTTTAGATAGAACAGATTTTTCAAGATAAAATCCCAAACTTGCAATGAACGACCAAATATATTCCACAAGAATAAGATTTGAAACACTAATAGCAAGAATCTTCAAGAAAAATGCAAAAGAACCACTAACCTTGAAGTACTATGAAGGTGGGTTCGACCGGTCGTAGGTAGAACCGTTGGGGAGTAAAAAGAAATGAAGAAGAAGAGTCAAAATCCCCAAATTAAAGTGAAATCCCGAGTTTCACGACCGGTCGTGTAAGTGTTCGACCGGTCGTAGCACGACCGGTCGTGTACACTCACGACTGGTCGAGTATGACACAAAACATGCAATTTTTTAAATAATTTTTAAATTCAAGCAAATAAAACATCAAAGTTATGTACATTATGATACACCAAATCATGCAAATTCAATTTAAATTGCACATACCGAGATCAAACTTTAATTTATTAAACCTGCTTTTGTCGAGCGGTTTAGTGAAAATGTCCGCAAGTTGAGTCTCGGTTGGAATGTAATCCAAATATATTAATTTTTCTTCCACTAATTCACGAATGTAATGAAATCTAATGTCAATATGCCTAGTACGTGAATGCTGAACTAGATTTTTAGAGATATTTATTGCACTGGAATTATCACAAAATAAAATCATAGAATCCTGAGTGATTCCATAATCGCTTAACATTCGTTTCATCCAAACAAGTTGAGTACATGCATTTCCAGCAGCAATGTATTCAGCCTCAGCTGTTGATAGCGATATAGAACTTTACTTCTTGCTAAACCAAGAAACAAGACAATTTCCAATGTAGAAACAACCACCACTGGTTGATTTCCTATCATCAATGTTTCCAGCCCAGTCAGCATCTGCGTACCCGGCTAATTGAACATTAGTCTCATGTGGATACCAGAGACCCAGTTTAGTAGAACTTGCGACATATCGCATAATCCGCTTAACAGCAGTTAAGTGAGATTCTTTAGGATTTGATTGATAACGAGCACAAATACCAACACTCAAAGCAATATCTGGTCTACTAGCAGTCAGATAAAGCAAACTACCAATCAAACTACGATACAATTTAGGATCCACATCATTACCTGTAGAGTCTTTTGAGAGTCTCAAAGTTGTACTCATAGGAGTATCAAAATTTTTACCTTTCTCAAATCCAAATTTCTTAATTAAACTCAGAGCATATTTGGTTTGAGAGATAAAAATTCCATTAGGTTGTTGTTTTACTTGCAACCCTAGAAAATAGTTTAATTCTCCAACCATGCTCATTTCAAATTTAGACTTCATCAAATCTGCAAACTCAACAGTCATGTTAGTACAGGTTGATCCATAAATAATATCGTCAACATATATTTGAACCAATAGAATATCATCGTTATGTTTCTTAACAAAGAGTGTCTTATCAACACATCCCATCTGAAAATTATGACTCAGTAAAAACTTAGTCAGTTTTTCGTACCATGCTCTGGGAGCTTGTTTCAGACCATAGAGAGCCTTCTTAAGACGATACACATGATCAGTAAATTTAGGATCTTCAAACCCTGTAGGTTGTTCAACATATACCTCTTCATGTAAATCACCATTCAGAAAGGCACTCTTTACATCCATTTGGTAAACTTTAATCTTCCTAAAGCAAGCAATGGAGATAAAAAGTCTGATTGATTCAAGACGAGCTACAGGGGAAAATGTTTCATTATAGTCAATACCTTCAATTTGTGTATACCCCTGTACAACTAGTCTTGCTTTATTTCGAATAATATTTCCAAGTTCATCAGATTTGTTTTTGAAAATCCATTTTGTTCCAATAATATGTTTATCTTTAGGTCTAGGAACAAGGTGCCAGACATCATTTCTGACAAACTGATTAAGTTCTTCTTGCATCGCAAGAATCCAGTTTTCATCCGAAAGTGCTTCTTTTACGTTAACCGGTTCAATCTGGGATGTAAAGCATACGTAGTTACATATGTCCTCTAATTGTCTACGAGTGCGCACACCAGTGAGAGGGTTTCTAAGTATTTGAGAAGTTGGATGATCTTTAACAGTCCTTAATTCTGGATTAGTTTCACTTGATGAAATTTCTTGTTTTTAATGTATAAGAACTTCATCATTATCTGAACTAGGGACAGGTGTATTCAAAAGATCGTCAATCACAACATTTATTGACTCTTGAATCACACCGGTCCTGTTGTTCAGAACACGATATGCACGACTGTTTAAAGAATATCCTAAAAAGATCCCTTCATCACTTTTATTGTCGAACTTTCCCAAATTTTCACGGTCACGCAAAATATAGCACTTGCTGCCAAAAACTCGAAAGTATTTAACAGAAGGCTTTTTCTCAAACCACATTTCATAAGTCGTTTTATTATTAGATTTACAAATATAAACACGGTTAATAATGTAGCAGGCTGTATTCACTGCTTCAGCCCAGAGATTCCTAGGGAGCTTCATGCTATTTAACATAACATTTCCCATTTCTTGAAGCACTCTATTATTCCTCTCGACAATTCCATTTTGTTGAGGAGTTTTAGGTGCAGAGAATTCATGCGATATTCCCTGATCGCTACAGAATTTCTCAAAACCGCTATTTTCGAATTCGGATCCATGATCACTACGGATCTTGTTGACTTGAGAACATTTTTCAGTTTGAATCCGTTTTATAATCTTTTTCACTTCATCAAGGGTTTCTGATTTGTCTCTCAAGAAGGAAACCCAGTGTATCTTGTATAATCATCTACAATAACTAAGATGTACTTTTTGCCACCTCGACTTTCCGTTCTTGTTAGTCCTATAAGATCCATGTGGAGAAGCTCGAGTGGTCTTGTGGTGATATTGGAGTTCACCTTTTTGTGAGAGCTCCTAGTTTGTTTACCATACTGGCATTCACCACAAATCTTGTCTATTTTTTGCATCTTAGGTAGACCTCTAATTAGTTCACTTTTGCTCAATCTGTATAAATTTTGGTAGTGTACATGTCCAAGGCGTTTATGCCATAATTCTGTCTCATCGGTATGAACCATGTAGCACGTTTGTTTAGATGAGCTACCATTGCTTACTATATAGCAGTTTTCAGAAGTTCTGTGACCAGTTAATATTACAGAACCCTTTTCATTTATAATTTTACAACCTTGATTAGAAAATTTAACGTTATGGTTGTTATCGCATATTTGAGATATGCTCAACAGGTTGTGTTTTAAACCCTTAACATATAAAACATTTTTAAATAAGGGAAGGTTATAGAGTTGGACCGTACCTTTGCCAATTATCTTGCAGTTGCTACCATCACCAAATGTGACTGACCCATCAGTCATATCTTTAAGATCGGTGAATAGTGCTTTGTCGCCTGTCATATGTCTGGAGCATCCACTGTTTAGATACCATTTCGAATGGCTTGTAGCTTTGAAAGCAGTGTGAGCAACCAAACAGGCAACCTTAGGAACCCATTTCAGTACTGTTTTGGGTTTAGGAGAATAATTGGTCTTCTTTTGTTTATAGTTGTAAGAGTGACCTACTGAGTTAGATTTTAATAGCTCCTTAAGTAAATCAACAATTTTTTCAGCTAGTGGGTTTCGAATCTGATTTATATAGCTGCTTTTGGGTTTTTGAAAAGTTTTTATATTTTTAGAAAAAACTTGACTAGTACCTTTTCCTTTTGAGTTAGAAGTCTCTCCTTTCACAAAATTGGAACGAGTATTCTTCTGTTTAGGAGATGTGTTTTTATCATAGCCCAACCCGGATCGATCGCCACATTTTCTTGATCCGGATAATAATTTTTCTAATTTTGGATCACCTTGGGCATATCTCCATGTGTCCTTCAAACTCGGAAGAGAAGATACTTCATTTTTAAGTTTCTCATTTTCAGATTTCAAATTTTCAATTAGGGAGGTTTTGAATTCTAGATCACACTTTGATTTTTCAAAACAATCTGAAATTTGAGATTTTTTTAAAACAAGGGTTTCAAAACATTCTTTAAGTTTAAAAAACTTTTCTTTTTGAAGTTTAAGTTTGACAGCAATTTTACAACTTTCCTTATATAAGGCATTGTAAGCATCTTAAAGATCTTCATCATATTCATGATCACTATCCAAATTTTCTTCACTTGTTGAATCATCGTGATCGGAAAAAGTAAACTTGGCTAGAGTCATAAGGGCCTTAAGTTCACTGCTCGACTCGGTTTCTGAATTTTCTGATTCAGAAGAGGCTTCAAAATCAGACGATTCATCCCAAGTAGCCAACATACCCTTCCTTTTGGATCTGTCCTTTTTAGGACATTTGTTTGCTAAATGCTCATATTCTTGACAGTTGTAACATTGACTATCTTTCAATGATTTTCAAGTTTTAGACTTAGGTTTAGAACGTTTCTTTTCATTTGCCTTTTAAAAGTCGACTCTTTTCTTACTTTTGAAAATCTTATAAAACTTTTTCGCCAAAAGGGCCATATCATCTTCAGACTTTTCTGAATCTGAATTTTCTTGAGTAATACTTTTAGATGACTTCAAAGCAATAGATTTACCTTTAGGAGCTTTAAAACTTAATTCATAGGTTTGTAAAGAACCAACTAATTCTTCTACCTTCATATTATCCGTATCACGAAGTTCCTGGATTGCGGTTACCTTAGAATTGAACCGTTCAGGAAGAGAGCGTAGTATTTTTGTACACACTTTACTTTCTGGAATCTTATCGCCAAGACCCCACATTGAGTTTACAATGTCATTCAATCTAGTATAAAAGTCCATAAACATTTCATTTTCCTCCATATGAATTTCTTCAAATTTAGTTGTGAGGAGTTGGACTTTAGATTTCTTGACAATTGATGTACCTTCGTGTGTCATTTCTAAAATATCCCAGGCTAGCTTTGCAGTATCATAGGATATGATTCTTTTGAACTCATCCGGTGATAGTGCGCAAGTGATTGCATTTAGTGCTTTAGCATTAGCACTACTCTCATTTTTCTGAAGTGTGGTCCATTGGAAATACGGTGTAATTTTCATAGATTTTGAACCATCAAACCAGTTACTTCCATGGTAGGAGGTTTCCATTCAGTCACTGTGGCTTGCCACACACTTTCATCCATTGATTTGAGGAAGATCCTCATTCTGGCTTTCCAATAGGCATAGTTGGAGCCATCAAAGGGTGGAGGCCTAGTAACTGAAAGGCTATCAAAATTTGACATCTTTTTATATAGCTTAGATGGTTAGCTCAGGAAATAAATCCAAATAAAAAGCAACAAAAATGAGCTATTAGGCTTTGATACCACTTGAAAAGGCCAAGCTATATGTCCTAGAGGGGGGGTGAATAGGACTATGCCAAATTTAAAATAAAATCAGCGGAAATAGAATAAATCAATATCCTTACAATTATGAATCAATTCACAACGCTAGATTTAAATCACCTTGATAAATAAATATTGAGAGATTGATACAAATTCAGTTCTAAGGACAACCTTACACCATAATAAACAAGGGCTTATGGTAGGACAACCTTATTTCTAGAACATCGTTTGGATCTAGGACTCAATTTTAATAGAAGTAAATAAAATAGCAAGGAATTGAAATTAAATGCAGAAGTATAGATCTAAATTATTACAACAATCCCCACACTTGCTTGAAATGTAAATAGTTACAACATTCACATCCACTTGTACATTCCACACAATCGAATGATAAAAGATATGAAAATTAAGTAAGCATTCAATCCACAAGACAAAGAGTTATAGTGGTTCGCCTGTGTGTTCACCAACTGTCTTTCAACAGCCACACATAAAGCTACTCCACTCCTAATATCCTCACACAGGGGATATTAGCGTTCACTACCAAATAGGTTTTCATAGGTTCACCAAAAACCTTTACAATTGTGTCTTTTTCACTTAGGCTTACACAATTCAAAAACCCCTCTTTTCTGAGTTTTCTGGTTCTCCTCAGACAACCAATACAATGAGATTTTTCTGGTTCAACCTCAAACAAAACCAGTGCAATGAGATTTTTCTGGCTTAACCTCAAACAAAACCAATACAATGAGATTTTTCTGGCTTAACCTCAAACAAAACCAAAACTAAATAAATTTTACAGAATTGTAAAATACCTGGATTTCTCCTTTCCTTAGCAGCCCGGTAGAACCAATCGGAGTAGATGATTGAATGTCAAAGTTCAATTTCCAATACTCACATTCATAAGGTTCTAAATTCTAATAGATTTTAGATTTAACTTGTTGGGCGTAGCTATATTTGATTTTGATTCCAAGAAGAAGGAATAAGATAATTCCTCTTTTCAAATAAGATTGGAATATAGAAACAAAATCAAATTAAATAAGATAGCAAAAAGAAATATTAAATAAGCACAATGTAGCTTAAAATAAACACAGACTTATCTCAGAGTGATCACTTGAAAATTCTTGAATTGAATAGAGTTGGAGTATGAAAACTCTGAATTTCGTGTTCAATTTATAGACGCAAAAATCGTTCCTACGACTGGTCTTAGAAACCTTCGACTAGTCGTTTCTCTAACAGATTTTTGAAAAATTAAGCGCGATCTTTGAAAGTCGTTCCACGACTGGTCGTGAGTAGCCTACGACTGGTCGTAGGACCATAGATTACGTTGCTGGACTTTGAGTCGTAGCTCCACGACTGGGCGTGGACGAGTCGAAGCCACACCTACGACCGGTCGAAGGACCTCCAGGACTGGTCGTGGGCGTACCAAAAATTTCGAAAAATCTTCAACTACTTAGGACTGGTCGTGGAATTTCTTGGACTAGTCGAACCAATGCCAGGACTGGTCGAACAAGAGCTAAGACTGGTCGTAGAATAGACCAAACTTATGTAAAATAAACATTTGATTTATGTATCCAAAGTGACCTACTTAAAGGATCAACCTAAGGTCATTCAAACCTGAACCATGTCGTATGGACATTGAACTTCAACCATTCGACGAATGTAGATTGTTTGAACCATATCAGGCTTGAGATCTTGAACTTGTTGTAGCTTTAAACTTGAACTTGAGATCTTCATCAGCATAACAACTACTTCATGCATTGCTTATTAGTCTTGAAGTCATGAGTTGTTTCTTAAGACTTGAACTTCAACATTTGTAGCTTCTTGAGACTTCAACATGTAGCTTCTTGAACTTCAATATGTAACTTCTTGAAAAGTTCAACTTGTAGCTTCTTGAAGTGTTTATGCAGTGTCTTGAATTCATATAAATCATCATACAAGCACAAGACACAGATAGATGTTTTGACACATCAAAATTTGACAACCAAAGGAGTATGAGACCATAACACTTACAGCTACGACTCTGATGTCTCTAGGGCATACAGTAATCACAACACAATGCAATATGCATGAGTCAAACAATCCAGTCATACATCAATCCTATGCATACCGTGTACTCATGTGAGACAATCTCTGCCTATCAGGGAGTCTCATAGCAACATACCCAATGACATATGCAATGGTCAACCACATCTCATATCAAATATGCAGATGATGCATATGGGCATGTATCGTGATGTTATGCTATCACATACTCATAATCGGTATCAATAACCACCCCCAACAATCGACATCGACAATCGACCTCGACAATGTAGACATTTAACCAGCATTGCCCCCAAGGAGTGGGCCACATAGAGCCTAACAAGTGGACCCATGGCCTCACACAAGGGCCTAATACACATCATGATGGGCCTCAAATACAGGCCGCATATACATCACATTGGGCCTCAAACACGGGTCGCATATACATCATATATTTCTCGACAATCCGCCACAACAATCGAAATCGGCCTCAACAATCGGAATCGATACTCGGAATCGGCCTCGACAATCGGAATCGACCTCGATACTCGGCCTCGACAATCGAAATCGGCCTATACAATCGGCCTCGACAATCGGAATCGACCTCGATACTCGGCCTCGACAATCGAAATCGGCCTATACAATCGGCCTCGACAATCGGAATCGGCCTTGATACTCGGCCTCGACCATCGGAATCGGCCTATACAATCGGCCTCGACAAATCGCAATCGGCCTCGATACTCGGCCTTGACAATCGGAATCGACCTATACAATTGGCCTCGACAATCGGAATCGGCCTCGATACTCGGCTTCGACAATCAAAATCGGCCTCGACAATCAGAATCGACCTATACAATTGGCCTCGACAATCGGAATCGGCCTATACAATTGGCCTCGACAATCGGAATCGGCCTATACAATTGGCCTCGACAAATCGAAATTGGCCTCGACAATCAGAATCGGCCTATACAATTGACCTCGATAAATCAGAATCGGCCTCGATACTCGGCCTCGACAATCGGAATCGGCCTATACAATCGTCCTTGACAATCGGAATCGGCCTCGATACTCGGCTTTGACAATCGGAATCGACCTATATAATCGGCCTCGACAAATCAGAATCGGCCTCGATACTCGGGCTCGACAATCGGAATCGACATATACAATCGGCCTCGACACATCAAAATCGACCTCGATACTCGACCTCGACAACCAGAATCGGCCTCGACAAATCAAAATCAGCCTCGAAATCAGAATTGGCCTATACAATCGGCCTCGACATTCGGAATCGGCCTCGATAATCGAAATCGGCCTATACAATCGGCCTTGAAAATCAAAATCGGCATATACAATCGGCCTCGACAAAATCGAAATCGGCCTCGATACTCGACCTCGATAATCGAAATCGAAATCGACCTCGATAATTGGCACCAATGATCGGCATTGACAATCGACATCGATAATTTGCCTCGATAATCGGCACCGACAATCAGCATCGATAATCAGCATGACAACCAGCACATAAACAAGGTGGGGTCCATAGATGAACAGTCGATCAACCATAATATAAAGATCGGCCCTCGACCGTGGTTATATAAAATCCGATAGCACGGAGCCATTCTTCTATCACTATAAGAAATCCCACCTTTAGCGACGAAAATTTTCATCGCTAAAAGCTAAATTTTCGTAGCTAAAACGTTTTAGCGACGAAAATTTTTGTCGCTAAATTTGTTGCTAAAAGACCAAAGAAAATGGTTTTTAGTGACGAAAAATATTAATCGTCGCTAAAGGGAAGCTTTTTAGCGACGAAAATTTTCATCGCTAAAAATATTTTCCAAAACTTTTAGCGACGAAAATTTATCGCTAAAAAATATTTGCATAACTTTTAACTACGAAAATTTTCATCGCTAAAAATAATTTCAAAACTTTTAGCTATGAACAATTTCGTCGCTAAAAATTGTAACATCCCGAAAAATTGAGGGTCGAGTAGTAACTCAACACTCGAGTTCCAGAACATCGCTTATGCAACATAGATAATGATGATTAAATGTTGTCTGCATTAATGTAGTGAACATGAGTGAGATTAAGCCAAACAGCATATCATACTCCAGAGACAGTTAAATTGCAAGCGGAAGACCGTGATAGATATATAAAATATATAAAAACTGTGGTGAGTCTCCAGAGTGTGATAACATTATCAGGTTAAATAATTACAAGTATAGTTTCAAAATATACCAAATGTGTAAGTGTAATGGCTTCTATCCCAAGAACCATAGCCCCGTCAATACAATACCAGGTCTTCATAAACCTGACAGAGAACTACATGTAGGAGAACTCCTCCTCAACATCATAGTAGTGGTCCGGCTCTGCTTCAAAGCATCGCCATCACTTGAAACTCAATAAATCTGGTTGGTGTGTACAACACTGTCCCGTAACGTGGGAGTGAGTGATCAACTCAGTGGAACAATAAAAGCATAGGTTAACATGTTATCAACTCAGTCAAGCAGTAATGATAAAGCAGTACAATCAAACACTCCTAACTACTCTTATTAATGCAAGTATGAATGCAGTCATGATGTATGCCCTTGCCATACCACCCTCATGCGATACCATCTTACGTTCGCGAATGCGTTCATCCCTCAGTGCTCACATCTACCAGGCACATGCAATGCATGATGAGCATGATTATCGAGTTGTTATTAGTCCATTTCAAACAATAGTATTGGGAAACTAAGGTACCTCCCTTGTATCATTCCCAAACATGATCCATTCTAGGGTCGTCACTCCTAGTTAATCTCAGACGATGGTGTATTTTTTAGGTCACTGCAAAAGCTGTCAAGGCTATTACGTACAAAGGTTACACCACTCCCCCCATCACCTCTTTAACGATTTATCACTATACAGAAACAGGCCTAGTTCATACTCCATACACCGTGGCAAAACTCTAAGGTTCACCGCAATTCCAGAGTATGCTCGAGGTCACTACAAAGGGCTTTCAGGGCTGTTGCTCACCATCATTGCACCACTCCTCCATCACCTTATCAATGTAGGCCGACAGCACGAATATAGTGTCCCATACCACCATAATCGACTCACGAGTTTGGTTGCTCATTGGTCACTACGAGGAGGCACGTGGCCCCAGCGTAAGCTGATAGCTCGATCACGGTGTCCCATACCACCATGCCCGGCTCATGAGTCTTAGCGGATCAAGGTACCATGGTTAAAAGGGATTTCACAAGTAAGTTTGATACCGTAGGTTCAAGCAGAGGCGTCCAAACATGGTGAACATACATAAGACAGATCGGGTTACTTGACGAGCTCGGCTAGCTCGAGTGCACAACAAGTTGAACGATATGAAGCGCATAAGCACTTCGTGTGGCCAACCACTATCACTAATCGAAGTACGACTCGGGTTCGTCGAACACATCTCACGTGGCAAATGAATCACAGCCACAAATTCAATTCTGGTAACGATTGTCTGGACTATAATCATAGCCCCAAACACAATCAATTGCAGATAGATAAAGCAGTAATGGATCAAGATTCAAATCATACAATCAAAGTCTGGTATTATCCATTTAAAGCTGCCAGGGCTGTTGCACGCACTCGTTGTTCCACTCCCCCATCACCCATGACGGATCATACAACATAAACATGAATTTAAACATATTCATTACATAGATAAAATCATACAATCAGTTGAGCATGTTATGAAGCACAACACAAGCATGAGTTTGTACATATTCAATTCCTAATCACACAGCTATCCAAGGAAATCATACACATAGTTAAAGGAGTTGAGAATCATATCTCAACACCCTTATACATTACAATTTACTAACTACTACTCATTCAAACGTTTTAACAAACACTTAGACTACATACACCAACATACATGACGTATGTTGATCACATAGGTATTATGCTAAATCCTTTCACTAGGGTGTTACCCCAATCATAACACGCATACACCCACGACGGATAGTCATGGCAAGCAGGAATCCAAATTCCATATTCATTCAGTTATTTCCACAAACACTTGGGCCACACATTTAATATAAGTAGTGTATATTGGTCGTGGCGTGATTTAGGGCAAATCCTTTCGTCAAAGGGGTATCGCCAATACAACAATCATAAATCTATGACAATTAGTCATGGCGAGCACGAATGAGAATTCTATACTCATTCGGTCATTTTCACAAACACTTGAATACACTATTTTAACATACATAGTGTATATTAGCAAAAGCATGTATTAGGTCGAACCCTTTAGCCAAACAAGTATTTTATCCATATATAACATATTAATACAACAAATAATCATGGCAAACACATTTTCAAAATTTATACGTATACGGTACTTTCTACAAATACCTAGAATATGTAAAATTCCATAATCTTCATCTTTAATCAAAACGGAAAACAGACAGCACTTTGTACATGTGCAATTGCATGCAGATCATGAATCTATCATTATCTGACATTGAAAGTGTTGAAAACCATAAACTATACACCTAAAGTCCGCACCTTTTATCGTAGAATCGTAACGAATCCAATATGTTTGCAAAGCTTCGTATACGGCAGTTTGGTAACCTATAGAACGAAATAGGTTAGCTATTTCATAACCTACAACCTATACATCCCAAAACAGATTAGGGTTAGGGTTTCTTACCTAGAAACGGAGCTGGAATCGTCGGAAAAGTGATTAGAATGGAGTGGTGAAGCTCGTATAGCGGCAGGGAAGAGTGGCTGGGAGGTTCTCCCACTGCTCCCACACTTTCTCTCTCTTTTCTCTTTTCTCTCTCTAGGGTTTCTCTCAAATTCATATGGCTGCAATGAGAGAGGGTTTAAGGTCCTTATATAGCCTAAAAACTCACCAAAATAGACTCCAGGTCAAAGTATACTTAGGTTATAACCAAAGCGGATCTGTTTCAGCTCAACGGAGGACTTCTGGCGGGCCTCCTTGAGCCAAATGTCGGACTTAAGCTCACAAACTATGGATCTAGGTTCTATTAAGTTTTCGTTCCAGTAGGGTTCTCAGATCACGCGTGGCGGACCAGTTTCAGTTCAACGGTCAGCGGATCTCGATCGGAGATTTCGAGTACATGGATATGTGTATGAAATTTCTCCTGATTCGAGGGTGTAATTTGGTCTGATTCTGATGGTCTGGTTGCTTAAAACTGATCCGCAAGCGAGAGGTGCCAGATTACTATTTGAGATATTTTATTTTGAATTAATTTCATATTTCGCATACTCTTCACTCCGAGCTCAAGCGAATAGCGCTGGGACACTATCTGGATTTGATTTCCAAGATGGTTGTCAAGCCCAGTGAGGCGGTCCTAAGTCCTTAACCTCGTATTATTCGGACTACCGATGTGCGGTCCAGATCTGATACGGAGTTTCAACGTGCTCCCGAGAGCAGTCGGGTAATGAGTTTGATCCGAGATTTTAGGGTAACCTAGCGTCAATAATTCTACAAGTTTTCGGTCTTGCAGATCATATTTAAAGTGATTCTAGCGGATTTCATAGCTAATCTAGTTTTGCACTTTGTTACTTTGTCTCATTTCTAAAGTATTTAGTCCTATAAGATTTCTGTCTGAGGTGGTACTTAGTCCTTTGTAGTTTGTATATAAAGTGATCCAAGTTATACTATTTAGCTAGTTTAAGATAGTGTCTAGGGTGAAAGTACTTTGAAAAATTGAAAGATCAAGGTGGTGAAGGGTGGGATTTGTGAAGAAAATGGTTTGAAAAGGGATTTGAGGCTTTAATTGAGTGTTTGAGAAGTTAAACCTGTGTTAGGATTGACCCATCGCCTAAGGACGTCTAATTCCAGGTTGAGAAAAATCCGGGCTGTTACAATCTACCCCCCTTAAAACAAAATTTCATCCCCGAAATTGGCTAAGGGTAATAAAGAAAGATTTAATTATTTCTTTTGCCTAAGTTTTATTAATTTCGAGTTTCTACGCGTGGTAGGGCATATACTAGTCTGGTTCATTTTAGTCTAACCCCTTAAAACTTATTTCTTTATCTATTTCTCATACCCTGATGGTTTGCTACAATTTATTTCTTTACCTATTTGGAGTCTTGACGATAATTCTCACTTATTTAGAGTAAGATAGTTGTTTTCATTGTTTGACCAGCACGGAGAGACGATTGTA
The DNA here is from genome assembly GCA_021015155.1 of Magnolia officinalis. NCBI lineage: Eukaryota > Viridiplantae > Streptophyta > Magnoliopsida > Magnoliales > Magnoliaceae > Magnolia > Magnolia officinalis. The sequence goes on along the minus strand of JAJHSJ010000013.1, from coordinate 23,620,269 downwards.
GTGGGCTTGATCCCGATACATTGATCATCTACCTTGCTAGGGTAAAAGGCTCATCGTATCCCTTCCTAATCCTGATGGATCCTGGTCTTATGCTCGGCTAAGCAGTGAGTCCGTTGGCAGTCGCCCAGGATTGAGAATTAGGTCAAGCCGCGAATGCTTCACAGTTGTATATTTCAGTAACTCCGTAGTCCGATCACTCTATAAAAGTAGGGAATGTCCATCATTGAAAGGCTCAAATTGTTTATTCTAAGGTTGCCCTTTAGGTCTTAGTCTAAGAGAGTCCGCGATATTATCTATGTCCAAGGAAAGGGTGAATCAAATCTTACTAGATCATCCTAAAATATTTTCATAGTAGAACTTGCTAGGGCTTTTATAATGTGCATTTTTAACGAGCACCGTTTCGATCCTAGGCCAGTGGGGTAGGGTCCACCACGCTTTCGCTGCGCTACCCAGATCAAAGAGGTGTATTAACCGACCTAACTAGAGTGGGCTCATCATGTTCTACCCCCCTTAAAAATTTATTTTCACCCTCAAGGCTCAAAATTTATGTCCTGCTCCGTATATCGGAACAAGGTGTAATTTAGGACCTACCCTTGGCATGAAATGGGATGCGGCCTCCCACTACATTGGTCTTCTTTTCATCGTTGATGTGTATTATGGCATTGGTACCTATGGTTATCGAAAGGAGCTAAAAATGATGGGTAATGTGGTTGATTTTAGGGGCAGGTGTGAGTTTGAGGGCAGACGCCTAAGTCTACCAAAGGAGGACTATCATCACGGTCCCGACCTACCTTATTTACTCATGTCAAGCCTAATAGGCAGGCTATCTTTCTACGTTCATATGCACAATATGTATGTCAACATGGCATGTGATTTGGTACCTAATTCCTAACTGTCTGTTGCTCACTTAGAAAATTTCTTAGGCCTAAAAGGAAAAAATCTCTATTGGCTATATATTCTTACGCTTCTCAAAGACGAAGTTATAAACTTTCGGTTGTAAGTGGTAGGGCCAACACGGAGGGAAAGTTGTGTAGTGGGTCTGAGCCGGATACATAGATCGTCTGCCTTATGAGGACAGAAAATGTATCGTATCAGTTCTTAATCTTAGTTGATCCCGACCCTCTGCTTGATCAGAGCATAAAGTTCATTGGTCACAACCAGGATTGAGAATTCGATTCAAACCGCGAATACCTCGCTTATAGATAGTTTCTCTACTCCGTGTTCCCGATTGTACTAAGTCCTTCAAAAGGTGATTCTAAGGGGTGTATTGATTTGACCAAACATTAAATCCAAGGGATATAGAAGTTTCCTCTGAGCGTGACTAGTTACTAATCAAACAAGCCTCCTAAGAGTTGTTAAAGAAGCCTATGAGTACTAAGGGGATTTAACGAAGGAATGGGTCCTCGCTCCAACCGACTTAAGCTGACTAACTAGGTCTATCATTCAATTGGCTTAGCCTAATTAATTAGTCTTTTACTTTCCTTAGCCTAACCAGTAGTCTAGTCTTAATGTAGGAGTAGCGGTAATCCACTGGTTGTAATCCAAAGTCTATGCTTATACACTAGATGATTTTATACCCTTTCTAATATAAGAAATTGTTTATTGCTTAGGGTCAAACGTTGTCTAAGTAGAATTGAGTTACCTGAACATGAATGTAACTACGCTCGAGCACTTCACATATGTTCAAACCAGTTAAGAGGGTCCTAAGGTTCACATTATTAATTTGTTGGATTTCCTATACGGTCAGGTCTGTCGAAATCTAGGAGCACCGCTCTAGGTCCAAAACTCTAGGGGCCTATTTGTCAAACAACCATTTACTCTAAAAGCTTAAGTTGTCAGAGTGTGGTGGGTTAATGTATATCAAGGGACTTTATCACTTCAACACTACTTGGCCAGTGGTCTTAAGTTGTATTTAATGGGACTGCATTACTAGTCCTCCCTCGGGATTGGGAGTGACAGGGTTGGTAGGAGGGTGGGTGGGATAAAAATAAATTTTATAGGCTTTAGAAAATGAGCCTTGAGTTGGAAAAGTGTGAGATGGGATTTCCAAATCCCAGGAAGCGGAATTTCTAAGTGTAATAGGAAAACCCAGGATATACTTTTCATTGCATACATTCCAAACATGGCATTAGAAAACATGGGATACACTCAATCTAAGGACCATACTTTACACATACAGTTATTGTTACTTTTACAATTCTATCCACCTTACTCACCTAATATCGTTGGCCGAACGGGCCCTAAAGGGAGAAAAGGGGCTGGAGTTTTGGTTCTCCACAAATTGGGTTCTCATCAGGGGTTGTAGAGGCCCAACTGACAAGGAGTAAAGAAAGGAAAATGAAGAAAATGGATGGGTTAGAGGGCTTGCACGATTTTGAGCTTCAAATGGGGGGTGTGGGAGTCCAAATGAGGGAAACGGAGAGGGTAGGGAGGTGGGGGCTGCTGTGAAAGAAGGACGTGGATGGGTTGTGGTCGAAAATGGTAGGTTAGGTGAATGGAGTGGCGATTTGAGAGAGAAAACAACAATAAAGAAGAAAAAAGAGAGCTTGGGGGTGGGATTTGTGAAGGAGGTAGGGCTTTGGGAGGTTTTCATTAGATGACCCACATATCAGGGGGGTCCTAAGACCCCCAAACTCGACCGGCCCGAGCCGCAGGCCCGGCCTGGCCCAGCCCAGAAAGTGGCGAGGCCTCGCCGACAAACTTTGTGGTTTTCAAAGGGGGGCCCCATGGGTGTGTTCCTTCAGTCCCCTAGGCTCCAAAAAATACTGGGTCCCACCCTGGGTACCCCTAGATTAGCGTGGGTAGGCCCCCGACCCCGATTCGCTCTATTTCGGGCAGTTTTGGGACAATCGGACGTATCTTGCAATACAGAATGAGTTATCTGACATAAAATATATGAATTTGGGGTAGAACGAGCTAATGAAGCCAACCAACCTTGCTATGTTGGGTTGCGCAGCCCAAAATTATGAAAAAACCCTCCGATTGATGGTTGTTTCCCTGTTTCAATTTCGTTTTACTAAAAATAGTAGTTTTAGTTTGATTTTTCTTCATCCGTTGGGCTTTAGGAGTTGTGCCCAACGTGGAAAGGGCTTGGAATAATTAGGAGAACGGTTTGGTGAAACCAAATAGGACACTATTTTTGGCCGAAAACCTTGCGCACTAGTAGACATCACGACCTTATAGTAAGTCGCAAAATCTAGGAGTTTTAGTTGTAGTTTGTTTCTGATTTCTTTCCCATTACTTGGTATCCCTATTTAAAGGGTTGTGAACTCATTTTTCTTTTATCATTCATTAATCAATTTCAAATTTATTAGAATTTATTTCTACTTTCTACTTTCTTTTCTCGTAGACTCGAGAAGTCTTTGTGAGGAGTCCAAAGAAGCTCCGAGGATTCGGAGTAGTTATCACCATCATGCTTATCCCGTATTCTACCGATTTTCAACGGTTGGGGTGAGGTGGATTGTAATCTAGACTCATTAATAGACGGCCTAGGAATGTTTTAAGGTCGACCCGTGCAACCATGGTTGAATACAGACTCGATTTCGTCATTCGCTTTCAGTGAACTTCGCCAATTGGCGAAATCGGGATACCTATGACTGTTTCTACATTCCGTCGCTCCCTCCTAAGTCAGAGTGCGTCAGTGTGAATCGTGTGACCATAACTCAGGCCCGGTTTAATCAAAATCATGATCTGATACCAACTGTAACATCCTGAAAAATCGAGGGTCGAGTAGTAACTCAACACTCGAGTTCCAGAACATCACTTATGCAACATAGATAATGATGATTAAATATTGTCTGCATTAATGTAGTGAACATGAGTGAGATTAAGTCAAATAGTATATCATACTCCAGAGACAGTTAAATTGCAAGTGGAAGACTGTGATAGATATATAAAATATATAAAAACTGTGGTGAGTCTCCAGAGTGTGAAAATATTACCAGGTTAAATAATTACAAGTATAGTTCCAAAATATACCAAATGTGTAAATCTAATGGCTTCTATCCCAAGTACCATAGCCCCGTCAATAAAATACCAGGTCTTCATAAACCTGACAGAGAACTACATGTAGGAGAACTCCTCCTCAACATCATAGTAGTGGTCCGGCTCTGCTTCAAAGCATCGCCATCACCTGAAACTCAACAAATCTGGTTGGTGTATACAACACCGTCCCGTAACGTGGGAGTGAGTGATCAACTCAGTGGAAAAATAAAAGCATAGGTTAACATGTTATCAACTCTGTCAAGCAGTAATGATAAAGCAGTACAATCAAACACTCCTAACTACTCTTATTAATGCAAGTATGAATGCAGTCATGATGTATGCCCTTGCCAAACCACCCTCATGTGACACCATCTTACGTTCGCGAATGCGTTCATCCCTCAGTGCTCCACATCTACAGGCACATGCAATGCATGATGAGCATGATTATCGAGTTGTTATTAGTCCATTTCAAACAATAGTATTGGGAAACTAAGGTACCTCCCTTATATCATTCTCAAACATGATCCATTCTAGGGTCGTCACTCCTACTTAATCTCAGATGATGGTGTGTTTTCTAGGTCACTACAAAGGTTGTCAGGGCTGTTACGCACAAAGGTTACACCACTCCCCCATCACCTCTTTAACGATTCATCACTATACAGAAACAGGCCGAGTTCATACTCCATACACCGCGGCAAAACTCTAAGGCTCACCGCGATTCCAGAGTATGATCGAGGTCACTACAAAGGGTTGTCAGGGCTGTTCCTCGCAATCGTTGCGCCACTCCTCCATCACCTTATCAATGTAGGCCGACAGCATGAATATAGTGTCCCACACCACCATAATCTGCTCACGAGTTTGGTTGCTCACTGGTCACTACGGGGAGGCATGTGGCCCCAACGTAGGCTGACAGCTCGACCACGGTGTCCCATACCACCATGCCCGGCTTATGAATCTTAGCGGATCGAGGTACCATGGTTAAAAGGGATTTCACTGGTAAGTTTGGTACCCTAGGTTCAAGTAGAGGCGTCCAAACATGGTGAACATACATAAGACAGATCGGGTTACTTGACGAGCTCGGCTAGCTCGAGCGCACAATAAGTTGAACGATATGAAGCGCATAAGCACTTCGTGTAGCCAACCACTATCGCCAACCGAAGTATGATTAGGGTTCATCGAACACATCTGACGTGGCAAATGAATCACAGGCACAAATTCAATTCTGGTACCAATTGTCTGGACTATAATTATAGCCCCAAACACAATCAATTACAGATAGATAAAGCAGTAATGGATCAAGATTCAAATCATACAATCAAAGTCTGGTATTATCCGTTTAGGGCTGCTAGGGCTGTTGCACGCACTCGTTGCTCCACTCCCCCATCACCCATGACGGATCATACAACATAAACATAAACTTAAACATATTCATTACATAGATAAAATCATACAATCAATTGAGCATATTATGAAGCACAACACAAGCATGAGTTTGTACATATTTAATTCCTAATCACACAGCTATCCAAGGAAATCATACACATAGTTAAAGGAGTTGAGAATCATATCTCAACACCCTTATACATTACAATTTACTAACTACTACTCATTCAAACGTTTTAACAAACACTTAGACTACATACACCAACATACATGACATATGTTGGTCACATAGGTATTAAGCCAAATCCTTTCACTAGGGAGTTACCCCAATCATAACACGCATACACCCACGACGGATAGTCATGGCAAGCAGGAATCCAAGTTCCATATTCATTCAGTTATTTCCACAAACACTTGGGTCACACATTTAATATAAGTAGTGTATATTGGCCGTGGCATGATTTAGGGCAAATCCTTTCGTCAAAGGGGTATTGCCAATACAACAATCATAAATCCATTACAATTAGTCATGGCGAGCACGAATGAGAATTCTATACTCATTCGGTCATTTTCACAAATACTTAGAATAAATATTTTAACATACATAGTGTATATTAGCAAAAGCATGTATTAGGGTGAACCCTTTCGCCAAACAAGTATTTTATCCATATATAACATATTAATACAGCAAATAATCATGGCAAACACATTTTCAAAATTTATACGTATACGATACTTTCTACAAATACCTAGAATATGTAAAATTCCATATTCTTCATCTTTAATCAAAACGGAAAACAGACAGCACTTTGTACATGTGCAATTGCATGCAGATCATGAATTTATCATTATCTGACATTGAAAGTATTGAAAACCATAACCTATACACCTAAAGTCCGCACCTTTTATCGTAGAATCGTAACGAATCTAATAGGTTTGCTAAGCTTTCGTATACAGCAGTTTAGTAACCTATAGAACGAAATATGTTAGCTATTTCATAACCTACAACCTATACAATCCCAAAACAGATTAGGGTTAGGATTTTTTACCTAGAAACGGAGCTGGAATCGCCGGAAAAGTGATTAGAATGGAGTGGTGAAGCTCGTATAGCAGCAGGGAAGAGTGACAGGGAGGTTCTCCCACTGCTCCCACACTTTCTCTCTCTTTTCTCTCTTCTCTCTCTAGGGTTTCTCTCAAATTCGTATAGCTGCAATGAGAGAGGGTTTAAGGTCCTTATATAGCCTAAAAACTCACCGAAATAGACTCTAGGTCAAAGTATACTTAGGTTATAACCAAAGCGGACCTGTTTCAGCTCAACGGAGGACTTCTGGCAGGCCTCCTTGAGCCAAAGGTCGGACTTAAGCTCACAAACTATGGATCTAGGTTCTATTAAGTTTTCGTTCCAGTAGGGTTCTCAGATCACGCGTGGCGGACCAGTTTCAGTTCAACGGTCAGCGGATCTCGTTCGGAGATTTTGAGTACATGGATATGTGTATGAAATTTCTCCTGATCCGAGGGTATAATTTGGTCTAATTTTGATGGCCTGGTTGCTTAAAACTGATCTGCAAGCGAGAGGTGCCAAATTACTATTTGAGATATTTTATTTTGAATTAATTTCACATTTCTCACACTCTTCACTCCGAGCTCAAGCGAATAGCGCTGGGACACTATCTGGATTTGATTTCCGAGATGGTTGTCAAGACCAGCGAGGCGGTCCTAAGTCCTTAACCTCGTATTATTCGGATTCCTGATGTGCGGTCCAGATCTGATATGGAGTTTCAACCTTCTCCCGAGAGCAGTCGGGTAATGAGTTTGATCCGAGATTTTAGGGTAACCTAGCGTCAATGATTCTATAAGTTTTGGGTCTTGCAGATCGTATTTAAAGCAATTCTAGCGGATTTCGTAGCTAATCTAGTTTTGCACTTAGTTACTTCGTCTCATTTCTAAAGGATTTAGTTCTATAAGATTTCTGTCTGAGGTGGTACTTAGTCCTTTGTAGTTTGTATATAAAGTGATCCAAGTTATACTACTTAGCTAGTTTAAGATAGTGTCTAGGGTGAAAGTACTTTGAAAAATTGAAAGATCAAGGTGGTGAAGGGTGGGATTTGTGAAGAAAATGGTTTGAAAAGGGATTTGAAGCTTTAATTGAGTGTTTGAGAAGTTAAACCTGTGTTAGGATTGACCTATCGCCTAAGGACGTCTAATTCCAGGTTGGGAAAAATCCGTGCTGTTACAAAAATATTTTGTAAAACTTTTAACTACGAAAATTTTCGTTGCTAAAAAATATTTGTATAACTTTTAGCTACGAAAATTTTCATCGTGAAAAATAATTTCAAAATTTTTAGCTACGAAAAGTTTCGTTGCTAAAAATATTTACCAGAACTTTTGGCTACGAAAATTTTCGTCGCTAAAAATATTTTGCAAAACTTTTAGCTACGAAAACTTTCTTTGTTAAAAGTCTCTTTAAAAAAAAAAAAAAAAAAAAATCCAGCACAAAATTCCTGATATACACATGTTACAATATATTTCATCATATTCTTCCTAATATATACCTGTTATATAATATATTTCATCATATTCACATTCACATCCATATCAACCCAAACTAGTAAATCCATCCTGACATAAAAGTACATTCATCCAAACACAAACAATCTTATCCACATCACATTCATTCACGCATAAATACATTTAGGTTTGGGTTCGGGATTGGGTTTAGGTTTGGGTTTTCAAGTTGAGATGAGGATTAGGTAGTTGAGATTATGATTAGGTGTAGGTTTAGGTTTAAGGATTTGAGAATACATTTAGGTTTTAGGTTTAGGTTAAGGTTATAGGTTTAGGTTAGGTTTAAGTTTAGGTTATAGGTTATAGCTATATGGAATTGAGAATAGGTTAAGGTTTAGGTTTAGGAAATCGGGTTCGAGTTCGGGTTTAAGTTTAGGTTTTCAAGTTTAGATTTAGGTTAGGGAGTTGAGATTAGGATGTAGGTTTAGGTTTAGGGATTTGAGAATATATTTAGGTTTTAGGTTTAGATTTAAGTTTTAGTTTATAGGTTTAGGTTATAGGCTTAGTTTTAAGTTTTAGGTTTACGGTTAAGGTTAGGTTATAGGTTAAGGTTTAGGTTATAGGTTTTGGTATAGGTTAAGGTTACAGGTTTTGGTTTAGGTTTAGGTTTAGGTTTTAGGTTTAGGTTAAGGTTATAGGTTTAGGTTATAGGTTTAGGTTAGGTTAAGGTTTAGGTTTAGGTTTAGCTTTAGGAAATTTAGAATAGGTTACGGTTTAGGTTTAGGAAATCGGGTTCGGGTTCGGGATCGGGATCGGGTTTAGGTTTGGGTTTTCAAGTTTAGGTTTAGGTTTAGGTTAGGGAGTTGAGATTAGGATTAGGTGTATGTTAAGGTTTAGGGAATTGAGAATAAGTTTAGGTTAAGGTTACAAGTTTAGGTTTAGGAAATTGGGTTTGGGTTCGGGTTTAGGTTTGGGTTTTCTAGTTTAGGTTTGGGTTTAGGTTAGGGAGTTGAGATTAGGATTAAGTGTAGGTTTAGGTTTAGGAATTTGAGAATACGTTAAGGTTTAGATTTAGGAAATCGGGTTCGGGTTCGAGATCAGGTTTATGTTTGGGTTTTAGGTTTAGGTTTAGGTTATAGGTTATAAGTGTAGGTTTAGGTTTAGGTTTAGGTTATAAGTTATAGCATTCAGTTAGAGGTTTAGGTTTAGGTTTAGGTTTAGGTTATAGGTTTTGGGATTTGAGAATAGGTTTAAGAATAGGTTTAGGTTATAAGTATAGGTTTAGGTTTAGGTTTTATGTTTAGGTTAAGGTTATAGGTTTAAGTTATATGTTTAGGTTTAGGTTATAAACACGGCCTGTCCAAATGGTCAGGCCACTCCAATGTTGTCCATAGGAAATGGATAGCTTCATCATGGTCATAACAACGGTTCTCACCTTCCAGGGACCCCCGCTCAACATCCGGATAACTCCAACGCACATCCGGGTCTGCTCATTTAAATAAAATGGATTATCAAGATCATTTAAATAAAATCAGGTCCGATCAACAATCTGACCTGGAGGATTCTGTTAGCATTGTTGACGGCACATCGAACCTTGTTTAAATTCAGGTTGCAATCTGTGGCCACTGATGCTATTTGTCTTTCTGTGAAGTTAGCGACGATTTTTGCATCAAACCCGGTTAAAGCAGCCCAAATGATAAAGAACATTTCTTTCCATGAATTCATTATCTCTCTCTCTTTTAATTTTTTAACTTTTCATTACAATAATAACTACCTAAAATCATGGCGTTTTCTCAAGATAGAAGTCCAATCCATCCCAACTTGTGCACCTATTAGGACAAGCAATTCAAACAACATCCTGCAACACATTTAAATGCTTAATCAGTCTCACTCCGGTCTTATATATTGAATGCCTAATGTACAGTCTCTTGAATTGGTGCAAACCATACCTGAATTGAGTGTAATGAATCAAAAAACGAAGAAATTTGACATGTAACAAAATACAAGAAAGATAAAGGATATGCATATCTGGAGTGCTGTTATTCTCATATTGCTGTGAGAGAGTAGGGTTTCATCATATATATTGATCAACCTATGGAATTTTATGATCATATGAAGCTGAGGCATGCATGCAAACCAAAAAAGGCACCCCATAATCTAAAACAAGCATCTAAAGCTTGGTTATAAAGGTTAGAGAATACTTTCTTCAAGTGATTTATTTTCCCTTTTACTAATATATGCACTTTTGTGAAGAAATATATAAATGAAAATTTTTGTTGACATAGATAATTTGATCATCACAAGTGGTGTTGTAGGATATGTGAAAATTTTGAAAAATCTCTCTCAAAATTTTAAGATAAAGGACTTTAAAAACCTTCAATACTTTTTAGGTAAGAGTGCTATCAATTTTGATCCTTTGAAAGAAGTTCATTGTTAGCTTAGTTGTTAAGTTTGGTTTATTGTGAAGCAAAACTAATTGCAACCTCACTAGAAGGGCTCAAAAGCTAAGGATGATAGATAGCTACTGATGGATGCAAGTGCTTTGAGAAATGGTTGGCTTTGAGAAATGGTTGATAGGATAGTATATTAATCATTAATTATCCAAATTTGGCATGTTCAATTGAAGTCATCAATTAGTTCATGTAAGACCTGAGGACACCACATATAAATACAATACAACAGATCTTCAAATATGTGACAACAACCATCAACAAAATCATTTATTACAAGTAGCTACTGCTGTTTAACAAACAAAGTAGTTTCTCTCAAACAAGCATAATAGGATGCCTCACAACCAAAACATTAATAAATAAATTAATGAATGACAACGGTCATAGCACATACCAGATCAACTATCTATTCATATATTGGGCAATATTGTATGTGCATTCGCCCAAAACAGACGAATCTAATCGACATTCAGATTATGTTTATGAGATCAATGCAGTGCCAAAAACAAAATCAAACTGACTAATACATGCTTAGAGCAATGCATTTTTAAAAATAATAATTGATGGAATCAGGAGTGGAAAAACTCACAAAACCGAATCCTTCACCATCGAGCATCACTTTTGCTGAACTTATTTTACCGAAAGTACCGAAAAGTTAACATAATTCGTTGTCATCAACAGCGCCAACAAGGTTTTTTCACATACACGTTCAAACCCTGCAGAGTACACTATGTTTAAGATTACGACTTCACCATAAGTTTGACAACAGTCACAAATCCATACAAAAAGAGATTACCTGAAACTTTAGAAACTGTTGGCTATGCCTTACCTTGAACTGGCAACTTAACATCTGCTCTCGTTCAACCTTCTTTTGAGCCCTTCCTACATGGAGATTCTTTGATCCTGGTCAACAAACAAAGATCCTGTTGTAAGTATTCATTTTAAAAAAATGATCCTGCAAATTAGACAAACAGAAATAACTACAATGAACATAACTTACCTAGTTGTGCACCATTCATAGCCCACATAGCCTTCTTAGCTTCTTTTGGCAACTCGAAGCTAACAAACCCAAAGCCCCGAGATTTGCCATAATCATCCTTCATTACAATAGCACTGATTATCTTCCCAAATACAGAGAACTTTTCCCAAAGGCGATCATCAGTCAACCCATTTTCCAGATTCTTTACATATAGATTAGGGAATTTAGGTTCTTCACAAGCTGATTGCTTCTCAGTCTTCTTGAAAACCCAAATGCTATCATGCAAACCAAAACCTATTTTAGAAAGATAAATGAAGGAAAATCTTCAAGCCTAGTTCAAATGGGAAAAATAGAATAAAATTAAAAAAATATAGAATCTCGTCATTGGTACCACACCCAGATTCATAGCTTCAACTGTAAGTGTAAATGTTGTACTTGTGACATACCCTTGCTGTAACTGGGAAAGTGAAAAATAATTTTCTGCTTGTTGCAGGTGATCAAGGCACCGCTTTTTCTTGCCTTTACATCTAGCGTTGTTTGTTTCAATTTGTAGGTGAATGAATGTGTGTGAGAGAAGGTTAATAAAGCATCTTAGTTCATGAGTTACATAGAAAACAAGTTAAATTAGATAAAAGAAAAAAGAAAAAAAATTAAAGACCACTAGTGAATTGATTGCTGTACCATTTGAATTAGTTTCTAGCATCCGATTCTTCGAGGCAATCGTTCTTGAAGCTGAAGCTCAAGGGAACCTATTAAAGAAAGAAACATTAAAATTTTGAAACCTATGAGAGAAAGAAGTGCGCCAACTCCCAAGACTGAAGTATTCCAGCAGTCTTGCAGGCATGACATCAGCAATTTTGGTTTCACATAGGTGGGCCCTTACGTACATTGTCATAGTGGTCTTTAAGGCATTGACATATCATTGTAATGTCCCAAAAGAACATTCCCTACTAATGGATGGAACACCAACATCAAATCTGCAGCTCATGAGAATACAATTCCCAAAAAAAAAGAGAAGAAAAAAAAAAGAAAAAAAAAAGGACATGGACCAACACAAATGGTTGAGATGAATGGTTAGTGCAGCTTTCAGGCCATGCAACATCTAGTGTGGATGAGTTAACGAAATTCAGAAAATTTTGCAAAAAATGAACAGTAGCCTGACTTATGAAAAGAAAGATGATAACAAGGGGTTGAATTAATCTACAATAAAATGTGATTATCAGCTTATTTCCAAAACTTACACATTTTCTCCAGTTTGATAGACAAGGTGATTTGCTTGCAAGCAGAAGCACCCAATTTTCTTTGAAATAGATTCATTAATGAATTGCTGCACATGAATAAAATTTCAGATTTAGATGTTCTCATCATAGGCATTGTCCAGACCCTTTCATGAGCTTGTCATTTCTAAGCTTGATCTTACAACAGTCAACAGTTTCATATGATGGATTGATGATGGAACATAAACATCCATGAATCAGGCAAAATAATCAAAACATTTATGGCCTAACAGACATCACACTTCCAAACTGATTATGAACTTCAGAATATTGATTATGACAGGCAACCCAAGCAGGATATTTTGATGCCTATAAAATGAAAAATAAAAAATCTTCCTTGGTATTTGCCCAAGAGGTATTTGTAAGCTCCTTTGCATGCTAAGGAGCTTAGCTCTACAATAGTATCCTAACAAAGAAACAGCATGACTTATTGTAGATGGTCCCGTGCAATCCATGTAAATAACAACTCAAGCTGCTTTCTCACAAACAGTAAAACTCCCTGGGGTTAATGGTAATGCTCTTTGTGTGGTTATCAGTTTTGTAATTGCCAACTAGCCGAATCGCCAACTCAGACATGTTATTTCATAGGTTGTAAGTAACATGAAAAAATACCAACAAGAAATTGTACATAAATGCTAAAGGAAAAATTGAAACTGCAAGAAAATATACATGATCTACTAAAATTGATATAGATTGACAAATTCTACCATGAGTCCTATATTGATAATTGCAATACATGTGGAAAATTGCTGAATGGGCCATTGTTAAACATGGGAGAAGATCAACATAACATGATCTAGCGAACATAAATGCAACAGGAAATGGATAAGCTCTTCACTTCCTCTGTGTAGCTTATCTTTAGAAACATTTGTGGAGGGAAACATATACCAATACCACTGAGTTCGCCCCTCTATATAGCGGCTAAATTGCATAGCTATCATGGATATAGCATGGCCTAACAATCATTTAACTGATAAAATAGACAAAGGGCCTCTATTTTAGAGAAAACCCAAATCAAACCACTTGAAAAATAAAAAATAAAAAATAAAATAAACCTCTGTTTTGCAGCCTTCTTTTGCAACAATCCAAAAACCAAAAAGAAGAAGAAGAAGCAAAAATCCAAATCTTTACTAACAAGTTATTTTAAATCAACACACACACACACACACACACACACACACACACACACACACATTTGAGGCCTTTGATTGCTAGCTAATTAGACAAAAAACCAAATTCAGACTAAACAAAAAATATTTAGGACTGCTACCTATGCAACATGTAGATCCACTTCCAAGAAAAAGATCCAGACATGTTAGTAACAAACATGTCTGGATTGTTGTAGTGTTTGCATGGGATTATATGTAACACCCTGAAAATCGGGGGTCGAACATAAACTCAACTCCCGAGTTCCAGAACATCACTTATGCAACAAAATGAATGATGATTGAATGTTGACTGTATTCGTGCATTGAACATGAGTGAGATTAAGCCAAAACAGCATATCATACTCCAGAGACAGTTAAATTTGCAAGCGGAAGACTGTGATAGATAGATAAAATATATAACTTATGATGAGTCTCCAAAGTGTGATAACACTACTAGGTTAAATAAATACAAGTGCAGTTCTAAAATGTACTAAATGTGAGGAAGTGTAATGCCTCCTATCCCATGTACCATAGCCCCGTCAATACAATATCAGGTCTTCATTGACCTGCCAAAGAAATACAGATAGGAGAATTCCTCCTATCATCATAGAAGTAGTCCGACTCTGCTTCACAAGCATCGCCACCACCTGAAACTCAACAAATCTGGTTGGTGTGTACAACACCGTCCCGTAACGTGGGAGTGAGTGATCAACTCAGTGGAACAGTAAAGCATAGGTTAACATGTTATCAATTCAATCAAGCAGTAATGATAAAGCAGTACAAATCAAATAATTCTAACTACTCTTATTAAATGCAAGAATGAAATGACATGATGCTGTATGCCCTTGCCAAACCACCCTCAAGCGACATCATCTTACGTTCGCGAATGCTTAACTCCCTCAGTGCGCCACATCTACAAAGCACATGCGGCGCGATGATGCTCATGATTACCAAGTTATTATTAGTCCATTTCAAACAGCAGTATTGGGAAACTAAGGTACCTCCCTTGTATCATTCCCGAACATGATCCATTCTAGGGTCGTCAATCCTAGTTAATCTCATACGACATTATGGTTTAAGAAGCGTAGTGAAGGCATCGCAAAGGGCTCGTCACCCGTCAGCACGGATACAGATCTCACCGTATGCGGCTCAATTGCTGGCCATCAGCTTGAGTACAGGTCTCACCGTACTCGGCTCAATCACTAGCCGTCAGCTCGAGTACAGGTCTCACCGTACTCGGCTCCACTCATACTCTAGTTGCTGTGAAAGACTCGTCGCCAATCACAGACCCTTGGAGTATACTCGAAGATACTACGGAGGACTCGTCGCCCGTCAGCACGAGCACAGGTCTCACCGTACTCGGCTCTCGCCGTAAGTATCGACAGCTCGAATACAGTGTCCCATACCACCGTATTCGGCTCACGAGTTTGGTTGAGCAATGGTCACTACGGGGAGGCACATGGCCCTAGCGTAGGCCGACAGCTCGACCACGGTGTCCCATACCACCATGCCCGGCTCATGCGTCTTAGCGGATCGAGATACCATGGTTAAAAGGGGTTTCACTGGTAAGTTTGGTACCCTAGGTTCAAGCAGTAGCGTCTAAACAGAGTGAACATGCATAAGGCAGATCGGGTTACTTGACGAGCTCGACTAGCACGATCGCCCGTTGAGCTGCATGACATGAAGTGCATAAACAACTTCGTGTGGCCTAGCCACTGCCGACAGGCAACGCACGACTCGAGTTCGTCGAACACATCCCACGTGGCAAATGAATCTCAGCCACGAGTTCAATCCCGTTACCGATTGCCTGGGCCATAATCATAGCCCCAAACACAATCAATTGCAGATAGATAAAGCAGTAATGGATCAGGATTCAAATCATACAATCAAAGTCTGGTATTATCCGTTTAGGGCTGCCAGGGCTGTTGCACGCACTCGTTGCCCCGCTCCCCCATCACCCATGATGAATCATACAACGTAAATATAAATTTAAGCATATGCATTACATAGTTAAAATCATAAGCAGTTGAGCATGTTATGAATCACAACACAAGCATGAGTTTGTACATGTTCAATTCCTAATCACACAACTATCAAAGGAGATCATGTACATAGTTAAAAGAGGTTGAGAATCATATCTCAACATCCACAATTTGCTAACTACTACTCACTCAGACATTTCAAGATACACTTGAGCTACATACATCACATACATGACATATGTCGATCACATACGTATTAGGCCAAATCCCTCTACTAGGGAGCTACCCCAATTACAACACGCGTGCCCCCACGACGGATAGTCATGGCAAGCATGGGTCCAAGTTCTATATTCATTCAGTCATTTCCACAAACACTTGGACTACACACTTTAACATGTGTAGTGTATTGACCGTGGCGTGATTTAGGGCAAGTCCTTTCGTCAAGGGGTTGACTAGTACATTTCAATCATGTTCTTACATTCAATACACATGACAAACATAAATCATAAATCCATATTTACTTAGTCATTTCAACAAACACTTAGAATACACTATTCCAACATACATAGTGTATGTTAGCAAACATGTATTAGGGCGAACTCTTTCGCCAAGCGGTTATTTTATCCGCGTATACCATGATCATACAACAAATAATCATGACAATTACATTTCCAAAATTTATACGTATACAGTATTTTCTAGAATACGCAATTTCAACATACATAGTGTTTACAAGCAAACATATATTACGGCGATTCCTTTCACCAAACTAGTATTTTATCCATGTATTGTATAATCATACAATAAATAAACATGTCAAACATTATTCCAAAAAAAATACGTATACGGTATTTCTACGTATACCTAGAGTATGTGAAATTTCATATTCTACAACGTTAATCGAAACAGGAAACGGAAAGCACTTTGTACATGTGCAATTGCATGCAGATCATGAATCTATCATTATCTGACATTGAAAGCGTTGAAAAACGTAACCTATACACCTAAAGTCCGCACCTTTTGTCGTAGAATCGTAACGGAGTTGATAGGTTCGCTAAGCTTCCGTATACGGGAGTTTGGCAACCTAGAGAACAAAATAGGTTAGCTATCTCATAACTTACAACCTATACAACCCTAAAACAGATTAGGGTTAGGGTTTCTTACCTAGAAACGGGGCTAGAATCGCCGGGAAAGCGATGAGAACGAGATGGTGCAGCCCGTGTGGTGGCAGGGAACGACGGCAGGGAGATTCTCCCACTTCTCCCTCACTTTCTCTCTCTTTTCCCTCTCTCAATTCCAAATTCGTATGGCTGCCATGAGAGAGGGTTTAAGGTCCTTATATAGTCTCAAAACTCACCGAAACAGACTCCTGTTCAAAGGTTACTGCTAATATAGGTATTTCGTCACTTTTCCAGCTCAAAAGAGAGGTTCTGGTGGCCCTCCTTGAGCCAAACGTCAGACTTAAGCTCACCACACATGGATCTATGTGGGATTACGTTTTCGACTCGATCGGATTCCCAGATCACATGTGGCGGACCAGTTTCAGTTCAATGGTCAGTGGGCCACGATCCAAAATTCCAAGTACATGTAAATGTTCCTGAAATTTTTCCTGATCCGAGGGTGTAATTTGGTCTGATTTTGACGGTCTGGTTGCTTAATACTGATGCGCAAGCGAATGGTGCCAGATCACTATTCCAGATATTTTAATTTCAAAGGGAATAGTGTTTTTCACACTGCCTCGCTCCGGATCGAAACGAATGGCCGTGGGACATCGGCTGGATCTAATTTTTGAAATGATTGTCAAGCCCAGTGAGGCGGTCCTAGTTCCTTAGCTTCGTGTTAATCGGACTCCCGATATGTGGTCTAGACCTAATACGAAGTTTCGTTTCATTCCCGAGAGCAGACGGGAAATGAGTTTGGTTCTAAACTTTAGGGAAACCTAGAGTCACTAATTTTGCAAGTTTTGGGTCTTGCAGATCGTATTTAAAGCGATCCCAACGGATGTCATGGCTAATCGAGTTTTGCACTTAGTTAACTTTGTTAAATTTCTAAAGGATTTAATCCTAATTGTTTTCTGGTTGAGATGGTACTTAGGCCTTTGTAGTTTGTATATAAAGTGATCCAAGTTTTACTACTTAGCTAGTTTAAGTTAGTGTCTAGGGCGAAAGTGCTTTGAAAAATTGAAAGCACAAGGTAGTGAAGAGTGGGATTTGTGAAGGAAATGGGTTCAGAAGCGATTTTAGACTGTGGGGTTCAGTTCTGATGAAATAATAAGGTGTTAGGAGCAACCCATTGCCTAAGGACATCTAATCCTAGGTTGGCAAAAATTCGGGATGTTACATTATATGATTTCGATATTTAAGTGAGTTAACTTTACTAGAAAAGTAAAGATTTGGGAGCTTCTTGTTTCTTTATTCATTTTTCCATGTACCTTATGCTCTACATCCTTTTCCCTTAATAAAACTACGAAAAGAAAGAAACAACATGAAATAAGCAGCAAGTTCACATTAGATTTACAATGCACTAAAGTCACTCCATCACATTTCAAAAGAAAATATCTTCTCATCATAACCATTCACGCAAACAATAGAACAAGTAACTCGAAAAGGGTCTCAGTTGTTAACAAGCGTCCCATGAAAATGTTCAATTCTACAATTTTGATGCTTATTCAAACTTAAAGATATCGTCAAAATCTGGGATGAAAAGAGAACTTACGAGGCAATTAGCATGCAGGTAACACCAAGCAGCTAGAGCTTTTGTCTTTCAATGTAGTTTTGAGAGAGAAACTGGTCGATGAAATATATCGTGAGGTAAAGTGTATCTGGAACAAGCTTATACTCCTCAGAAAATATTGATAACTAAACCTACCAGCAGCTTTGAAAATATTGCTCGCATAAAATAGGATGCCATTGATTCTACTTAGTTGCTGCAATACTAGTAACCCAATTCCTACTTGCAGGATACTATGAAAATTATGTTCTGACATTTACTCATGGGAAAATAACAGTGTGTATAAAAAAAATTATAAATAAATAAAAAACTGGGCAAGCTACAATACCATTAGAGGAAACCAATATCTTCTTTGCTTGAGATCAGAAAATTAGATGGTTATTCTCCTGCTTGTGGAAGCTACAGATCTCTGCATGAAGCAAATTCAAAAATGATCATAGCTCTAAGGTTGCCAACATATGAATTACAAGTCATCCACAAGCTTTTCATTTGATACAAATTTGTCCTCAATAAATGAGCAGCTCTAAAAGTACAGTGCAAAAATAGAAGAATGACTTGATGGACCTAAAAAAAGAAGGCAAAAAAGAAAATTAAAAAAATAAAAGAACTGAAGGCAGTTCAAATCCACACCTTGATTTCATTCACTTCAAAAAAAATGTCAATATCAAATCCCCATAGTATACTTGTAAAGAAGCTTCGAACTCATCCGTCATACCCATTTTGGCCTAGACACCGAATCCCAGCACTTGTTAAGAAGGTGTTTACAAAACTCACCAGCCACCGGGGGATTTGGTGATGAAAAACAAACCAGGTATCAAATTTGTACAGGGTAATATTCCTGCAGATAAAAAAGGTGTAAGTTTGATTCACTTGTAATGAACAAAATCACTTGATCAAGTCAATTCAAATTGAGTCAGTCAATACTTGCAGCAAGCTAACTTGGGTTTCTCTAAACCTGAAGAACCTAATCAAAAGTACTTTAACATTTTGATCAATTGCTCAAAAATTCAAAAGAATACTCAAAGCCTAGATTAGATAGTAGGGTTAAACAACAATCTGTAGCCATTTGAAAACCAGCCAATTGTGCTAAAATTGTTCACATTATTGCAAAAGGCACAATACACCTCAGGATGCATGCTCACTCTGATTTCTCCATCAAACCAGCTCAAAATGGCATGTGTGCTCAATGTGCAATAGCCGAATTGAACTCATTATTTATTTGAGCTAGTTCCTTGTTTATGGATACCCCACAATTTATTAAAAAGGAAAAGGCGCACAAAAATGAAAGATGGCAATGCAACATGAACAAAAGTAAATACATCAATCAGCCAAGAACTGCAGTGTGCAACAAATATCGAGAATTTCCTCCAATAATATTGGCCGAATGCTGAGGAAAGTACTTGAGTTCTCATACTATCATATCCTAAACTTAAGAAATTAAGGGCACATTTGGTCATCTTCCAAACTGGCTATCTGAGGCAGAACAGATGCTCATCTGTCATACAAGCATTTGCCAAATTTTGAATCTAAATAAGCAGCATTTTCAATAGTTCTTTGCTCCAAACTGATAGAAGTGGGGAAACAAATCTTCCGGCATTGCTTTCTTAGATATCCTTCAATACCACAATGGTTACATGGGACATCCAACAGGCCCTAAACCTGTCACACGAGCCAGAAAGTATAGCTGCAACCAAAGTTTTTGTTTTGCGTCCACAGTTAATTTGATTCAAACACCTCGCAAATTTCATGGAACTCCCAGGACCCATTTCTCATTTCCATCTCACATAAAAACACCATATACAGGGACAGTAAACTTGAGAGCCAAAATTCTGTATTTATTTACAGTTTGTGAGGCCTAAATCCAATGGCTGCCAAAAAAAATGCCTCACATTACAATCTAGGCACCTGAAATATTCCGAATCATAAGCTGAGAATAAAGCCACATATATCACAATGCAATATTGTTCTCAAGGAATGGTCTTGAGAACTTCATGAAAATTTACAACATGCATCATATCTTGTGCTGTGAACAAGAAGACCGATTCAAGAAATAGTGACACGTGGTCATATCATCACTCAAGACCATCATCTCTCGATCAACAAATCCAAAATGATTTCTTTTCCCTTTCCAAATTATTAGTTTTTATGTTATAGCAATTTGAGCAATAAAGAGGTACCTTCCTCATCTGCTTATGATGATTACTACCTTGTTGACAATACCAACATTGGAAATTTTAAAAAAATAAAATAATAATCCATTTATACTTCAGCAAAGCATAGACTACTCAACACCCAAAAGAAGAAAAAAATCACATTGCAAAAGGCCATCACAAGATCCTTCTTCCTGGAAGTAAAACTATAGTATAACAGTAATTACATATAAGAGGGTGTGCTGGTGAAGCAAGTGTATCCATAACTTCTCTAATGACTGAATAACCAAACTACAAACGAATCATGTTGGAGTTTATCCATACAAGAAATACTAATGAAATATATTCACCTAATGCCCTGAATAAGAATGTGGTGAAAATCCAGTGGTAGAAATAACGCAGTATATGCCTACAGACTGTAAATATACTGTTATGGTTAAGATGATAATTGAAGATGAGTGCTTGCAGTTCAAGTTCCACCAGTTGGATAATTAAGAAGGTCCAATTTTGGGTTCCGGCCATCAGCTGCTGATTCCATCATGCTAGAGTGCATGGCATTAAAAAATGCATCAAAGGGAGTTTATGAATGTATGTTGGTGCAAAAGCATGAGATTCATCATTCATGTAACCAGATGTTTCAAACACTTGCCATATTCAAATCCCACCATTCTGACAACATTAACAATTAGAAAAGAAAAATAAAAGAATTTTTTTTAATGAAAAGAAAAGAAAGGAGAATGTGGTTAGAAGAAAACCCTTGGGATTGACAACGAAGACGAGATGGCGAGATGAGTTGTGAGCCGTCCGATCAGAAGAACAGAGATCGATGGCGGAGGATTTCTCTGATCGGAGAAAAGAGGGATTTGGCAGTGCAGCTTGTATTCCATAAATCTCTGATCGGAGAAAAGAGGGCCGGGTGTGCGACCGCGCGCGCGGCGAGAGAGAGAGAGAGAGAGAGAGAGAGAGAGAGAGAGAGAGGGTTTCGAAGAGGGGTGGGCGCGCGAGAGAGGTTTGAGGGATTTGGGTTTTGGGAGGGGCGGGCGGGCGGGCGCGGGATTTGGGTTTTAGGAAGAACTTAGTTTTTAGGATTGGCTACTCCCCCTGCCACCAGCCATTGGTTGGTGGTCGGTGTTCTGTGGGCCCCCTATGATGTGTGTGTTTCATCCATTCCGTCCATCTATTTTTATAGATCATTTTATAATATAAAAAAATGAGTTATATCTCAATCTTAAGTGGACCACATTACAGGAAACAATGTTTAATGAACGTTGACCATTAAAAATGTTTTGGGGCCATAAAAGTTTTGGATCAAGCTGATATTTATTTTTTCCCTTCATCTAGGTATTTATGACCTAATCAACAGATTGGATGTCAAATAAACAGTACATTAGGCCTTAGGAGGATTTTAATAATGGATATCCAATCATTATATTTTTCCTGTGGTGTGGTCCACCTAAGATTTATATCCCTACAATTATTTTTTTTGTAAATTACTAAAATGATCTGTAAAAATGGATGAACGGAATGGATGAAACACATACATCATGGTGGGCCCCACGGAGCACCGACCACCAGCCACGGGATGGTGTCAGCGGGAGTAGTCAATCTGTCTCCTAGTTTTTAAGTCTTGTGGGGCCCACCATGATGTATGTTATTTATCCACTCCGTCCATTCATTTTAAAGGATTATTTTAACAGTTGATCTAAAAAAGGAGTCAGATCTTTGTGCCCCACCATGATGTATGTATTATATCAACACCGTCCATTCATTTGGAGAGATCATTTTATGAGATGATCAAAAGAACAAGTCAGATCCAAATCTCAAGTGGCCCAAAAATAGTGAGGACACTGACACCCACTGTTGAGACTTTCCTAGGGCCACTATGATATATATTTGAGATCTAACCTGTTAATAAGGTAAAAAAAAAAGACATGTATGAAGAGAAAATTCAAATATCAGCTTGATCCAAGACTTTTGTAGCGCTCTGAAATTTTTTATTAGTAAGCGTTCAATCCCCATAATTTTATTTTTATTTTTTATTTTTGTGGTGGATTAACTTGAGATCTTGATCTGCCTCATTCTTTGACCCATGCCCTGAAATGATCTATATAGATGAAGTTTTGTGGTAGACATTACTGTGGAACTATATAGGCCCCACCTAAATGAGTTAAAGCTCTATAGGCTACGATGATGTATGTGTTTTATCCACATCGTCCATCCATTTTTCTATATAAAGTTAGGGCATAAGCTTAAAAATGAGTTAGATTAAAATCTCAAGTGGACCACACCACAGGAAAACAATGACGATCAAATGTCAACATTTAAAAACTTCCCATGGCCTACTGTAATGTTTATTTCTCATCCAACCTGTTGATAACATCACAGGCATGAATGAAAGGAAAACACATATATCAGCATGATCCATAAATTTTGTGGCCCAAAAAGTTTCCATAATTTTCTAGAGATTTGGATCTTCCCTTTTTTGGCCTCATTGGCTAAAATAAGTTGGCAAAATGGATGGACAAGGTAAATAAGACACACGCATCGTGGTAGGACCCACATAGCTTTGACACCAGCTAGCTGGCTAGCCTTGGGTGCACTAGTCAAACCGCCTATTGATTTCGGACAAACACCAAGTACGCCCTAGTCAAGGATTGCGTACTGAGTAACCCAGTTAGATTACCATACTGATTAAACCCTATTGAGCCCACTTTGAATGTGTGTGTCTTATCCACACTGTCCATTTGATACTTCAGCTCATTTTAGTAGTTGAGCCCAAAATTGAAGCATATAAAAAGCTCAAGTAGACCACACCACAGGAAACAACAGGGAAAATAATGTCCACCGTTGAAACCTTCCTAATGCCCACAATGATGTTTATTTGTTATCCAACCTATTCACAAGTTCACAAAGACATGGATGAAGGGAAAAAAACAAATATCAACTTGATTTAAAACTTTCGTGGCCCTTAAGAATATTTCAACGATAGGTGTTCAATTGACATTGCTTCCTAGGGTGTAGTTTACTTGAGCTTTATTTATGCTTTTGATCTTGTGCTCACGGCCTAAAAGTTCTTAGTAAAATGGATAGATGCCGCTGATAAGCTAAATAAATTTCGGTGCCCTCAGAGTTAACTCAATAGGCTATAGTGTATGGAGTTAGTACGCATTTAACTTTGTTTGGACAGTCGCGCTGTAAGCGAACTACATAACATACCGTTCATCCATATTTCGAGATAATTTTAGAGAATTATCCAGAAAATGGATCATATCTAAAGATTAAATGGACCACACTACAAATAAGGGGAACGGATTGGCTACTCACCCAGACACCATCCAATGGTTGGTGGTTGCTGCTTTGTGGGCCCCACCATGATGTATTCATTTCTTCTATGTTGTCCATCTATTTTTACAGATCATTTTACTGTATGAGACCAAAAATGAGATATATCCAAATCTTAAGTGGACCACAATACAGGAAACAATGTTGAATGAGCATCAACCATTAAAAACATTTTGGGGGCCATAAAAGTTTTGAATCGAGATGATTTTTGTTTTTCCCCTTCATCTAGGCCTGTATGACCTACTAAACAGATTGGATGCGAAATAAATAGTACAGTGGGCCTTAGGAGGATTTTAATGATGGATATTCAATCACTATTGTTTTCGTGTGGTGTGGTCCACCTGAGATTTATATACCTCTTATTTTTGGGCCCCACCATGATGTATGTTTTGTATCCACACCTTCCATCCATTTGGAGAGATCATTTTAGGGCAATATCCAAAGAACGAGTTAAATACAAAGCTCCAGTGGAGCCCACCTTAGTTTTGGATGCGGCTGAAACTTGGTATGACCCCTCATCCAAGTGGCATACACATAGCCCTTCTATCTTCATCATCCTCCATTAAAGTTGAAGCTTAGGAGCTAAGGATTCCAAGGAGCTAAAGAAGAAGGCAATCGGTGGGTGATCTTGGAATTTCCTCCGTTGATTTCTATTTGTGGGCCCACTTATGGTGGGACCCACTTGATGTATGCTTTATATTGAGTGTAGGGAGGACCCATAGTGGCGGGATCCCTCCCCTTCACACGTCTCTCTATTTCTCTCTCTCTCTCTCTCTCTTTATTCTTTTTCCTATTGCGGCCCACCTTGGAGAATGGAGTAGATCCACACTGTCCATCAGTGGCAGCCACCTTGCTATCCACCTACTACTCATTTTGGGCAGGCCCAAATGAAGGGAAAAACTTGATTCTAAGATTAGTGGGCTACCCGCGTGGACCCCACATGTATGTATGTATGATTCCAAGTCGTCCATCATATGGTCAGCGGTCAGCTGGACTGCCCGTGGGATGCTGCTATACACCGTCCAGTAGCTGTAGGGTCGCCCACCCTGATATATGTTTTATCCAAGCCGTCCAGTGGGCCTGGACAATGAGAAAACACAAATATCAGCTTGGTGCTGACCTGGTGGGCCCCACACATGTGGACCCACCTTATATCCACACTGTCCATTAGTAAGGACGATGGGTCCCACATAGAAGCAGCACCTGCTTTAGTGACGTCATCAAGTTCCGTGGACCACCTTGATGTGTTATTGATCCACACCGTCCAGCCTCCTGGACGGTGTGACCCACCTCAATGTGTGTGTGTGTGTGTGTGTGTGTGTGTGTGTGTGTATTATGGTGGGGCCTACATGGGACCCACCTATGGTAGGAGCTAAGTGGCAGGAGTACCTCACACCAGCTGTTTAGCTGTTGTTGTGACGTCAGCAAGTTCTGTGGGTCCCCTTTGATGTATATGTTTTATATCCATGTCGTCCGTGCCATGCAAGTGGGGCTACCTTGATGACACGTGTGGCCCACACCCACGTGGGACCACCGTGATGCATGTGATTCATCCACACCGTCCACTGTTTGGGACGGTGGGAACCCACCTGTAATGTATGTATTTTGTCCCTATTGCCCGTCCATTTTCTGGACGTGGGACCCACCCACACGTGCTACACGTGTGGGGTGGGGCCCACCTTGAGGTATGCGTTGTATCCATACGGTCCAGCCATTTACAAAGATCACTTTATGGCATTACAATGAGAATGAGATAGATCTAAATTTCAAAGTGGGTCTCACCGATGTACGTGTTGTATCTACTCCGTCTGGCCATGTGAGACGTGGGACCCTTGATGCATGTATTCTATCCACACTGTCCAGATAGGCTGGACAATGAGGCCTACAATGATGTATGTGTTTCATATCCGCGCCATCCGTCCGTGTTGTTGGACGCAAGACTCACCTGCTGTACACATAGGGCCCACTTGCTGGTTGTGCAAGGCCCACCTGCTGGCTGTGTAGGGTTCACTTGTTATGAGGCCCATTGTGCTGCATTTGAGGGCTAAGCGATGGGGCCCATTGTGATGTATATTAGGCCCGTGTGAGTGGATCATTGTGATGTATATTAGGCCCGTATGAGAGGCCCATTACGATGTATATGAGGCCCAATGTGTTGTACATGAGGCCCATGTGATGCGGCTCATTGTGATGTGTATTAGGCCTATGCAATGCTGCCCATTGATGCGGCCCACTTGATGTATGAGATCCTTATGTACGGCCCATGCGATGCGGCCCGCTTGATTATATGAGGCCCATGCGATGTGGCCCATTGATGTGTATGAGGCTCATGAGATATGGCCCAATGTGATGTACATGTGAGGCCCATTGTGGTGTATTTGTGGACCATCTGGTGAGGCCCATTATGATGTATTTATGACTCATTTGGTGAGGCCCGATGTGATGTATATGTGGCCCATGTGTGAGGCCCAATGTGATGTATATATGGCCCATATGATGAGGGCCGATATGATGTATATGAGGCCCATATGATGAAGCCTGATGTGATGTATATTGGCCCATATGATAAGGCCCGATGTGATGTATACAAGGCCCGTATGTTGAAGCTCATTGAAAAGTACATTAGGTCCTTGTGCGAGGCCATGGGCCCCACTATATTTTAGGCTTTATGTGGGCCATTCCTTGGGAGCAATGTTGGTTAAATGTCTACATTGATGTGCAATGATGGTTAAATGTCCACATTGTGACCTTCCCTTAGGCCCTTCGTTAGGCCAATTATCTATACCGATTATGAGTACGTGATAGTATAACATCATGACACATGCCTATAAGTATCATCTACATGTTTGATATGAGGAGTGATTGATCATAGCACATGCCATTGGGTGGATTATTATGGGACTCCCTGAGAGACGGAGTTACTCCACATGAGCGCGCGGTACGCACAGGTTTGATGTATGACTGGATGGTATAACTCATGCGTCTCGTATTTTGGGATATGACTATTATACGCCCTAGCGATATCAAGATTGTAGCCTCCACAGGCATATCGTGGATGGCCAGATGAGACACCAAAAATCTTTTTCTACATGGGGTGCTATAGATATCCCTAGGTGAAAGTCCCTAAACCTCCGTGGCCAGGAGACGCTCTAACGTCTAGACCGAGTGGATACATGAGCGCCCGAGTGCTGAATACCAATAGGCCGCGTCTCCCACTATGTTGTGGTCGGTTGAAAGGGGGTGTGGCCTTACCCGCCCAAGGGTAGGGGGCATAGCTAGGCTGAATTTAATCAGCTCGTAAATGGGTCCGCTATCGACGTGCCGGGTAGATATTAGCTGACTACTGGCCAGGCGAATAGTGAGGTCTCTTCCACTTGCATGGTTGCACATCCAATGGGCGACGATCTATGTAGAGTGTACTAGACCCCGGTGATGATCCTAGAGATGTACAGTACTGATATGTAGACTTATTGAGCAGGAGTTGCATACTCAGCATTTTACTCATTCATTCATTCATTCACTATCCACTCGGGCTGGTGGTGTGCAACTAATTGTTGTGTATCTTTGCAATGGCCAGGATTTTGGTTGGGGCGCGCAACTAATCTAAGATTAGGAGTTTACCACATTGAGTCTATCTATCCAAATTTAGGTATGAGATTAGTTTGGAGAGAAGTCCCTTATGGTGGACCCCACAGCCTGCGATACTACGTACTATCATCCCGACTTCACACTCCAGCTTGGTCATTTCATTCGCACCACATATTGCATTGCATCCTCAGCACATAGCATTTGGTTTACTATGCTTTTGTATTGCATATCCTGAATAAGGCTGATGGTATTATAGACTCGTCAGGATCTGCATATTGCGTCACATCCGCGGCATATGACATTTGGGTTGCTGATGGTAATCGTGGTTCGTCAGAAATTATATATTGCATTGCATCATCGGCATCTGATATTTACTTCACTATGACTCCGCATTCGCATGGCCGATCTGCATTGCATACTCTAATATTGTATGACTTATGAATTTGCTAGTATTTCTGCTTACTCTGATATTGCATACTTGGCACTTACCTTGCGCACATACTTACACCACCCTCTAAGCTTTCTATAAGCTTATGCACGATAGATGCGTGCAGGTGGCGTTAGGTCGCAGCAGCGTTGAGCTTGGAGCGTGCAACTGTCTTCTAGAGCTTTGATTATCGATATATGTTGATGATGTTGCTTTTGTGATTTGGGTAAACTTGTGGTTATGCTTCTTACAAGATCAATGTACGTTGAAAAATCCTCCTTGTAAGATCCAAGGATCGGAACCTGGTATATGGGTGTCAGAGCCGAGAATGGGGTACTACGAAGGCTGTCGGTGCCGGATTCGGCAATCAGAAATTTTGTGAGCCCGGTTTTCGAGTTTGGGTCGTGACATTTTGTCAAGCATATTGTCTAATCAGTAGCAGTTAACATTAAAATAATGATAATAGAACAATTTTAGCATTTCATATACAATATTATTCGATTATTTAAAATGTTGAAAAGAAGCTTGAGGGTAGATCTTCACCTTTAATTCGAAAGTCCTTGACTCAGATGCAGCCCGATTATCATAAATTTGGAGAAAACACTTTAAACGTAAATTAAAGTACAAACTTATCGTTAATAGCTTGGATTTAATCCTAATTAAATGTTATATAAGGGATTAGGGCTTACCTTTTTTTTTAACACACGCACACACACCCCCACACACTCACGCCGTAGTGAGATTTCACCACCTGTGGGTACTCGAACCCTTGACCGAGTGTTAAAACTCCTCAGAGTCTACCATCGGAGAAGTAAGGACCCTAAACTTGATTAAACCTAACTCAATTAGAATGACTCCTAAACTCGATTCAATGAATCAGGGCTTGGAATCGGTATACCACCGAAACTCTAATAGAGCCACACTCAATTATGACTACCACGAGGGCATGGACCATGCTAAATCGACAAATGGAGGTCCAATACCTAGTATGCACAAAACCCTAACGTTTGGGTTTCCATTTTTTTGAAGAAATGGAAAGGATTTCCAACCTTAATAACTCAAATAGGTGTAAAATAAAAGAAAGAGGATAAAAAATATCTAGGGAACCTCTTATCTAACTAGGGAGGAAGGATCTAGCCCGAAATCAATGAATTTCAACCAAGGGAGACGTAGACACGCTTGAAATGGCGAAGTGGGAAGTAATCTAACGAGCATATGAACAGACAATGCGATCGAGCATCGGGTCTAAACAAAAAGGTTGAAATGTCTCAAATGAGGGACAAGCCCTGTTTTAAGTGTGACCTGGCAACCTCGGACGACCAAACATTTCCTCGACCAACCAAACCTCTCTGATCATAGGGTCTTCGACCGACTGAGAATTTCCTCAGTCGACCGAACATCACTGACTATTTGCTAGCAATCCTGTCTAGGGAGTTTTGGTCAACCAAACATTTTCCCAATCAACCAAATCTCTTTGTTCTTAAAAACGAACATTTCCTCTACCAAACATTTCCTTGATTGATGGAACCTCTTTGACCATAGGATCTTCGGTCGACCAAGCATTTCCTCAATCGGCCGAACATCACTGACCGTTTCCTAGCAATCCTGTCTAGGGAGTTTTGGTTGACCGAACATTTACCCAATCAACTGAACCTCGTTGTTCCTAAAAACCACTCTTCTTGGTCAGACCAACAGTGTCTGGCCTTATCTTACAAAGGGTTCTCTCTCCATTACTTAGGTCCTAAGAGTTGATTTATGGTTTCCTGGCAAGTTATCTTGTAGGCACGACGTAACTGGGCCTTAGGCACGACCAAATCAAAGAAATTCATTTTGGTTAGAAAATTTGGTCACTCAAAGTGCAAACCGCAATTCGGCCATAACTTTCGATTTGGGATGAGTTACATGATGCATAACATATGGATTTGAAATAGAACAGGTCATTTGGGGCCAATCGACATTGTAAGAATGTTGCGACGCCTCGATTCGTAAGAAAGTAACTCCTTCCTATTCAAAATTCATATTTTTTTAGAAAACTTAGTATTTCTAGTAAGTTTCAAGTTGGAAGTACCTCTTTCACCTTAGTGTCTTAGTACATGAGGTCTTCTTAGGATTTGTTCTTCACCATGCCCGAAATCCTCAGGCACAATTAGGATATAACTTTCTATTTTTAGTACACTTTACTAATTTCGGTAAGTTTTGGTGTAGTTGATTTAGGGTTCTTAATTAGGGTTTTGGGTTTCTGGGATTAGAATCTCATGAACAATTTCTAAGTTTTTCGAGTTTGAACACTTGCGTGAATGTGCGATCACATATATTAATCGAAGCATTTTACGGTAATGCCCGAGGATATCCAATGCCTGAGTATTGGAGGACTGGGGTGTTACAGGGGCCCACTTGATGTGGATAGTCCATCATGTGGAGCCACATTTTGATCCGAGCCATCCATCATGTGGGATCCACCTTTAATATCCACCATCCATCATATAGGTCCCATCTTTGTTATGGACTATCCATCATGTGGGCCCCAACCTTCAATATGGGTTATTCATCATGTGGGCCTGCCTTTAATGTCGACCTTATCATGTGGTCCCACATTTAATTTCCACCATCCATCATGTGGGTCCCACCTTTGATGTCGATCATCAATCTTATAGGGCTTGCTTGATGTGGATCATCCATCATGTGAGGCCACACTTTGATGCTGGTCATCTATCATTTAGGGCTCACCTTTGATATGACCATGAATTATGTGGGCCCACCTTTGATGTGGACGATTCATTATGTGGGGTCCCACCTTCAATATAGGTCGTTCATCATGTGATCCTACCTTGGAGAGATTGTAAAGAGAAGAGAAGAGTGCAAGATGAGAATGACGTGAAAATTTTAACGACAAATTTGTTTAAAAAGTAGCCAAAATGTCTACCCACTTAGGCCAAATAATCACTTTTTAAAAAAGTAATCCCTCCCCATCTTATAAAATTGGAGCTTTATGCTACTTTCTAAACAAATAATATGCCCAATTAGACTTTTACCAAATAATCTAAAAGCTAAATAAAAAAAAATAAAAAAATAAAAACAAACAAACCAATAAGCTCTTATTTCTAGAGATTCCAAGCTCCCCCCCTTAATCACTAAGCATGAGTTAAAATAACTTATTTGGTGGTATCGAAACATGCACTAAAATCAAGTGAAAAAAGTAACTTATTTGGTGGTATCCAAACATGCCCTGAACGTAAGTGAAAAAAGTAACTTAATGACTCAAGTTAAAAAGTAACTTATACAGTGGTATCTT
The DNA here is from genome assembly GCA_021015155.1 of Magnolia officinalis. Classification (NCBI taxonomy): domain Eukaryota; kingdom Viridiplantae; phylum Streptophyta; class Magnoliopsida; order Magnoliales; family Magnoliaceae; genus Magnolia; species Magnolia officinalis. Next base: position 23,589,032 of record JAJHSJ010000013.1, on the reverse strand, counting down.
AAAGAGGCCCTAGAAAGCCCGCGCATGGTGGAAATATACTAAACTAAAATTACGGGTGCCAATGGGTCAGCCCAACCATGGTGGATGTAAATTGGATATTGGCACTGCAAATAGCAAGGATGATGCCTTGTTGGCCCGACCATGTTGCATATGTTTTATCCACACTGTCTATCTATTTTGTTAGCTCATTTTAAGGCATGGGTCAAAAAATGAGGTAAATTGAAATCTCAACTAGCCCACACCATAGGAAGCTAGGGTGATTGACTGCCTATCATTAAAATTGACCGCCTATCATAATGCATATGTTTTATCCACACGGCCCATCTATTTTTTCAGCTCGTTTTAAGGCGTGAGCCCAAAGCGAGGTAAATTGAAATCTCAAGTAGACCACACCATAGGAAGCCATGGTGATTGACGGCCTATCATTAAAATTGACCACCAATCATAAAAAACTACTTGGGTCACAAATAGTTTTGGATCAAACTGATATTTGCGTTTTCTCTTCATCAAGTTTCTATGACCTAGTAAAAAATGTGGATGACAAATAAACATTACCATGGGCCTTGGGAAGTTTTTAATCGTACAATCATTTAATTAATATTACTTTCTTATAGTGTGGTCTCCTTGAAATTTGGATGTGCATCAATTTTGGGCTCATGCCTCAAAAAAATTATCCCAGATGGATGGACAACATTAATAAAACACATACACCGTGGTGGGGCCCCTAAACTCTGCCCAAGGGCCAAGTTCAGTACCAATAATCAATGGCCTCACTAGGCTTACTAGCCTGAGCCAATCATGAAGTGGATAAACATTGTACAAAACTATCCAACAATTAATTTAAAGATACTTGTTAAGTCTCCATTTAATGTACATATGTAGTTTGAAAGGATTTTTAAACCCAATATCAAAATTCTATTATCAAAATCATCAATTTCATTGGTAAAGGCAAAGGCCCAATTAGGGCCAACACGGGGATATAAGGAGCTAGTGATCGGCTAGAGCTAACGTGGCCTAGCCCATTGCCACCCTAAAAATAAAAATATCAGCCATTCAAAATATTCGTAGATAATATAATAAAAGTAAAACTACCAATTCTTTACGTCCAAGTGGAATAGGTAAATCCAAATGATGATAATGCAAAAAACCACCAACTAACTCTCTACGTCAGAAATGGTTGAAGAAACAACAATCCATTTGAACCCCTGCGCACTGAAGCCGCGGACTACATTTACTTGAATAGTCCTAGGGCTACCATTTCACTGCATAATTTCCCCCTAAAAATATAGGGTAATTTTTTACTATAGACCCGTCGTACCACCCTCGTTCTCTAATTCAACCCAAACAGAACTTACTAAAGTAGACAGACAGGTTTTTTAATTCAACCCAAACAAAACTTACTAAAGTAGACAGACAGGTTTTTTAATTCAACCCAAACAAAACTTACTTACTAAAGTAGACAGGTTTTTTAATTCAACCCAAAACAAAACTTATTTATTAAAGTAGACTTTTACTTGTACAGACGTACTAATGAAAACTAAAATACCCCACTTTTCCCAACTACTTTATCTTAAAACCAAAGGTATTTTCGTCCAAGGCGTCGAAAAAAATAATTAATTAATTAATTAATTAATAAATAAGAAAGAAAGAGAGGCATGCAAGGGAAGGGTCTACCATGCTAATTTTTTCAAAAATATAAAACAGGTAGATTTTTATGTGGCTGGAGTGCATCCGCCAGCACGACGCCACGTGGCAGCTATTCACTTTAATTTCCTCTCTTACTTCGAAAAGCGCGTTCGTCGTTTCCCTATATAAGCTCGTCGTTCTCCGCTCCTTGTACCTCAATCCCAACATACTATCCTTCTATCTCTTACCTTTCGAAAATCTCTGAATTTCTAATTTCCATTTAATTTCATTTCATCTCCGAATTTCAAACCCCTATAACCCATCTTTTCTCTTCCGTCTCTCCTCACTCTGACCTCATCTCATCTGTATTTCTCTCTTTCTTTCCCTTGATTTTTCGTGAAATTTCATATTCGAGACTTCCATTTTTTTTCCCTTTTTTGTAAGCTTTGGGTAAATTTGGAATTTTTTGAGATGGAGGTTTCAGTGGTCGGATCTTCCCAAACGAGCGTCGGGAAAACAGAATCTCCATTTCGGAAGTTCGGTTTCTGTAGTTCCAAGGAGATCCCCTTTAGATCGAGTCGGATCGGTTTCGATCCGATGAGGAACTGTAGAAGGGCTTCGATTCGAGTTGCTTTGAAGGCGATCCGATCTCAGATGTGTAGATCGGCAACGGTTGCTGGCGACAAAGCCATGGAGAAAAGATCGGGAGAAAATTCGGTAAGTTTTCTTTGTTTTGTAAATCTTAGTACCGATTTATTATTATTATTATTATGAAAATTGCTGATATTTTGCTTTCTACTGAAATTCACATCGGAGCTGTGATTTCGGATTAGTTTGCTGAGCTTATCGGGTTATTTCGTGATTTTTTTTTTTTTTGGGGGGGGGGGGGGGGGGGGGGGGGGGGAATAACTGTATCCCGCAGGACCACCCGTGTATGTGGTGGCGCTCAATCTCGTAGTGGGATTACCGTGGATGAGCACTACCAGAAAAATTGCCAACCGACTGGGCGATCTAACCGTTCATTAGGATGCTACTGTAATCAACGATTAGGTTCGTCTGCTCAGTTTAATTTTCTGGTATGATGACCGTCTACAGTTGGAACACCCAATGAACGGCTGTGATAGGAAACTGGAGGTTTCTCCGAAGTCCGAACGAATCCGGCGGTGTTTGCAATGATAAATTACTAACCAAGGTGGCTTTTTGTACATCGCTGCGTCGGTTTTCTCCGTATCTTGAAAAGAAATTAATATTGCTGAAATCCAGGGTGATAATTCATCAACGCCTTTTAACTCGTGGTGCCGCACGACAATCTACGTGGTATACATCCACGTCAATCTACACCGTCCAAATTGTATGGCCCATTTTGGATAGAAGATAGCTAAACAATCAGGTTGGGAGCGGTCGGAATTCAATAAGAAAAAGTTGTTAAACTCGATGAGACAACCGTAGTCTAATCCGAATATTTATGCCACAGCGCTATTTTTTGTTTTCTCTTTTTTTTTTTTTTTTTTTTTTTTTTTTTTTTTTTTTTTACTGTTTTCACTTTTCACTGCTAGTCCTCATTTTTTTTAGTTTATACCCTAAAACGATGTGGAAAAATTGATGAAGGGCGTCGATAAAATCCATACATCACGGTGGGACCCACACAGCCCCTGCCTGTACCGATTTCCGTATAGGCGGGGGGCGGGACGCAATCCGCTTCCTTTCGTGATATAAAAAAATGAAGTAAAATTCCTTGGAGTTGCTTATGATGTGATTTTCCGTTTGCAACCATAACAAGATGGTGGTTTATATGAAAATAGAGGTTCGCCAAGCCCAGGTGAGTGTGGACGGTACGCCACGACAAGCCACCACGTGCTTAGCGTGCCAGACTGGTGCAATATCCAAACTGTGCATCAGATGGGTCTGACCCTCTAAATGTTCTCAACCATAAATCAGTTGGTCAGGCATTAGGTGGGCACCTCATTAATGGATCGACATGTTTCTTGCGCAAGCAACGATCTATATTCTCCAGCTGTGTGATTCAAATCATCTATTTTGTCTGTGACCCACCAGATGATCATGTTGATTACTATTTGTTGCGCACGACAATGGAAGATTACCTCGGATGCTTGGATGCTTTCTATCTACGGATTCACCTGCTTCTAGCTGTGTGGTCCCACCTTGTTGCTGTGTGTATTCCATCCAATCTGCACATCAAGTGAGCTTTACTATTATGATAGGATATTCCAAAAATCAGGTCTATCTAATCGTTAACCATGTATTTTGTATCCACCCGGTCCAGCTGTGTTTTTTACGGATTATGTTAGGGCATTATTCAAAAAAATGAACCAGATCCAATAATCTGGTGGGCAATACCTTAGGAAACAATGGTTATTGAACATCCGACCATTAAAAACTTTGTAGGGCGCACCTTAATGTTTCCATATTGTTTATTTGCCATCCAATATGTGATAAGTTCATATTGGCCTGGATGAGGTTGAACGCAATTATCAGCTTCATCCAGAACTTTTGTGGCCTATTAATGGACAATCTTCACAGTTTCAACGGTGGTAACTGAATCCCTACTATTTCCTCTCATATGGCGGGCTTGAGTTTTGGATCACCTTAATTTTGGTCTCTTGTCCTAAAATGATCCGAAGTAACAGATGGAATGTATTTCTCCCAAACATTAGGTGGGCCCCACCTAGCATCCGCTTCCTATGAAAGCTTTTGGCAGGAAATCGGCTCTGGCTCGTTCGGGACTGTATTAGGTACTACCCCGCCTGTGCTGAGCTCGGAACAGGCTGGGGCTTCGCGGGGCCCACCATGATGTATGGGTTTATCAACACCGTCCATCCAATTCGTAAAGTGGCTGGGCCAAAACGGGCCACCTTTGTTACTGTAACAACTAGCACATAAATGTCCACATGTCTAGTCTGGATGAGATCCAATCCGTCCAAAAAGTTGGACCCACCGTGAAAATCTCCGAGCACAAAAATAAAACTTATCCACTTACCAGGTGGGCCAGGCAATAGAAAGAAAAACAGACAACCACCAATCTGGTCCAAAGTACAAGGGTGGCTTAAGTGATGAGTGGATCAATCTGATTTTTAGATTAGGTGATCTTCATGGAGGAGCCAGCATTTTGGACGGGTTGGATATCATACATGCTTGTCATTTCGTCCTGTATTTGCATGTAGGATCTCATTTAAATAATTCTTAACATTAACAAATGCTGCAAACCAGTGTATCTTAACTCGCTGCTGCATGAGTTGGCTGTCGGGGTCCACCGATAATTATGAAAGAACATCTGATAGGAGGATTAAATGGATATTAAGACCCTCTTTAATCCATTTTGTGTGACTTTATTTTTATGGCTTTGATTATCTGATCATGGTTATTTTGTAGATCATGTCAAATCTAAAGTGGATTGCATCCTATCAATCTTTCTTTGTTGATCATTGGTGGGCCCAGTTGGGTCCCACGCAGGAGTCCGCACTTGGATCATAAATTTTGAGTTTCTAAGACAGATTAGGTATCATTGAGATAATAATTGTGGAAATCAATCTACTTGTGATGGGGTGCAGGACAATCACGTTTGTTTATTTGTTGGGCTCCCTCTAGATTGTCATAACTTACAACACACGAGAGCCATTGCAGCAGGACTCAAGGCATTGAAGCTCCTTGGTGTGGACGGCGTGGATCTCCCAATCTGGTGGGGCATTGTGGAGAAAGACACCCCAGGAAAATACGAGTGGTCGAACTATCTTTCGCTCGCGGAAATGGTCAGAGATGCGGGCCTCAAGCTTCGTGTGTCCATCTGCTTTCATGCGTCGTCCAAAGGTCCTGCGGTTCCACTACCGCAATGGGTATCTCAGGTCGGTGAGGCCCAGCCTGATATCTTCTTTACAGATCGATCCGGAAGGCGTTTCAGGGAGTGTTTGTCATTGGGAGTGGATGATCTTCCAGTGCTCGATGGAAAGACGCCATTGCGAGTGTTTAAGGAGTTCTGCGAGAGCTTTAAGTCTTCCTTCTCCGCTTTTATGGGCTCCACCATTACTGTAAGCATACAAGCTCCCCTTAGTGGTTTTTTTTTTTTTTTTTTTTTTTTAACAGTTAAAAAGGTATTTTCATCGTTTGGGAGAATTAGGCTGTTTTGGTCGTTGTGGGAAAGAGGAATGTTAAATACAAAGCGAGTATATCAGTTGCATATATCCTCTTGCAGACATGAACGATGATCAGTATTGTTGGACTGGTGAGTCACCATGTACAGGGCCTGTGGGCTACTAGGGTGGTTGTGATTGCATAGCTTTGTCCGTCCATTTTTTTTTATTTTTTTTTTTGGACTATGGCTATCCACATGGCAATCCAACAAATCAACAGCCCTGATCGGTGGATCAATGACTCAGCAATGCTATGCACTGTGTATACAATAGACATGTTTTGGATGCGCACACGCATCATGGTACTCCCGTGATGGGAGCACAGCATAGCAGTGGTAATGGTGATGAACGATGCACCTTGATGGATCAACAGCTAAGAATAGCTGCTTTTGTAGCTGCCTGTGAAACAAATGAGACAATGGATCAATCATGTGAGCATTGCTCGAGATGGAATACTGATGGGAATTCAGAAGCGGCCTACATTGATGTTTTAGGAGGTTGTGGCATCAAGGTGTGGCCCCCCATTCCTGTCAGCAAAGAATCTGGACTGATGGTTGATGAGGCTCACCTGTGGAACTTCCTCTATGATGGTTCATGCTACTAGGATTTTCAATGATCAGCATCAAACACAGCAATATCCACCACGGGTGAATCCCATCGTTGATCATTCCATGATTGGACTGTGATCAAATGTTGGCCAATCTACCAGAAGATGATCCTGTCATCGGACAACTATAGCAAAGCTTGGCTATTTATAAGTCCTATGATCTCTAACCATGATGAGATGGTGATAACAGCTTCCCTTTGGAACTTTCTAGGACAATGGATCAAGTGACATTGTTTCTTGCAACAATCCAAATTCATCCCTAGTGAAGTTTCAGTATGGTAGCCCAACATTAGGATTGTTTTACTATAAAACATACATGATAAGAATGCTTACTTGTGACTAAAAACACAGCTTTCCCTTTTCAATGACAAGTGGTTCAGCTGGTATATATTGTTTATAATTGGACTCTTCACAATGTCTTCTGTTATTGTGATTGTTCAGGACATCACAATGGGCCTGGGTCCCGATGGCGAGCTCCGTTACCCTTCATTTCAGCAAGCAAAGGGCCATCAAAGTATGGGCATCGGTGAATTCCAATGCTATGACAAACACCTGCTCGACCACCTCAAGCAACATGCAGCATCAATCGGCCACAGCAACTGGGGCCTCTCTGGGCCCCACGACGCTCCTCAATACAACGAGTCACCAGAGTCCAACAACTTCATCAGAGAATCTGGAGGCTCATGGGACACTCCCTATGGTGAATTCTTTCTCTCCTGGTACTCTAACCAGCTCATATCCCATGGAAACCGCCTCCTCTCGCTTGCCTCCTCGGTGTTTGCTGATTCCAACATAACTGTATCTGGCAAGGTCCCCGTAATACACTCATGGTACAGAATGCGATCGCACCCATCAGAGCTGATGGCTGGGTTCTACAACACAGCGCACAGAGATGGTTATAATGCTGTTGCGGAGATGTTTGCGAGGAATGGGTGTAAAATGATTTTACCATCAATGGACCTCTGTGAGGAACACCAGCCCGAGGGGCTAAGATCAAGCCCAGATTCTTTATTCTCACAGATCATGGGAACATGTAAAATGCATGGGGTGCAGGTCACTGGAGAGAATTCATCCAAATCCAGCATTCCAGCCGGATTCAACAAGATCAAGGAGAGGATTTTATCATCGTCGTCCGAGAATGTGATGGTGGATTCATTCACCTACCAAAGAATGGGTGCGTATTTCTTCTCCCCAGAGCACTTTCCTCTGTTTGCGGAATTTGTCAGGAGCCTCCACCAGGTTGAATTGCATTCGGATGACTTGCCCGACCTCAATGAGGAGGCAACGGTCTCTTCCATAACGACAGGTTCGGAACTAGTGAATGATTTACAGATGCAGGCAGTGTAGGGAACTCAGTCCGCCGATTCTGCCAACAAATGCAGTGCTGGGGAAGTTAGACAAACACAGACGTTTACTAGCTTTAGGACATGGGACTAAATCATGCTATGATTTGCAGCTACTTGCGTATGCTTAGGGACTGGGCATTATCATCATCATGATATAATGAAGCCGATACTAATATTGTATATGATAAGCTTATGGCCAATCCAAAAGCTTCAACCCAAAACTGTTTTCGTCCGTGACTGTGATACTAATATTGTAGATGTTAAGCTTCTCTTCTACCAAATCATTTTGTTATAGTGTGCTTGTACATGAAATTTGATGACTGTTCTATATTTAGAAAAATACATAAGACATCCTTGTTAATAAACTCGCCCCCTCTCGCCCCCTCTATCTGTCTGAAATACCTCCCATCTTTTGTATCCAATTGGGAATGTATATATATGAAGTTATGAAAATTTTTAAAGCATTGTAGACATTCAAACTTGTGGTATAGTGGAAAAAAAAAATCAGATAAATCTTGTGCATTCACCCATGATAAAAGAACAAGAGCTGGTCTTTATAAATCGCAATAAAATTTAACTAATGGTTCCTCATAAAAAATTCTAGAAGGTAAAAATGAAAGCTTACATGATTTGTCCATTGGACAACTAGTACAAAGTATCTTAACCTTATTAAAACTAGTACCAGAGATCATCTTATTTTTTGTAAGAAAATCAATAACTTACATCCATGGGTAGTGGAGCAATTGATGCCAGGCTTCATCATTGGTAACTCTAGATCTGGTTAGAAAAAAAAAAAATGCTTCATATAATTCTGGTTTCAAGGCGGAGGGATCACCACTCTTATGGCCTGCTGCTATTAGTGCTCGAGTGTTGTGCAGGATGCCTTGTATTCTACCTTTAGGCTGCAGGTGCCAATCGACTGAAAAATTTGGGAGTCGACCAAACCTTACTGTGATGTTCCCGATCGATCGAGGACTATTTCGGTTGACCGTGAGTCTCTATAGAAAGCTTGGTCAATTGAAGTTGTAATTGTCGATTTGCACATTTTTACACAACTAAAGGGTATTTAAGCCTAATTCTGAATCAAGGCTTGTGCTAAATGAACATTTTCTCTCTAAGGGTAAGGGTTTGCAAGGTGAGAGGGTTTCCAATGTTTGTAAGGGCTTTCCAAGGGCTGTGCATCACAAGGGGAGATTGAACGATCTTGTAATCAAAGAAGGTTAGTGGTGTACTCTAAGGTTTTGATTATAGTTGAGATTTGTGTCACTTTATACCATGGTTTTTTCCCTCAAAGTGTTTTCCATGTAAAATATCACATGTTCTATGGTTGATTGCTTTTGGTTTAGTTATCTGATTTATTGTAATTTTTCATCTTCATTTATCATACTTTTGCAAAGTGCGCGAATTAACATTGATGTTAGATCCGCATTTCTAATATCTAGGGTTTGATCTGGGTTTGTTGTGGCTTGGGTTTACATCATCGTAGTGTTATGTAAAGCCAATTTACTCAAAGAAAGTGGTGTCAGAGCATCGGGTTGGACGTTTGGGATTCAGAGCAGACATCAGGATCAAAATTCGACATACATAAATTTGATGTGAAGAACAATTTTAATTTATGGTAGCGTAAGGTTAGGGATATTTTAGTTTCACAATAGTTAAATGAGGCGTTGTTGCAAACAAAACCTAAGAAGATGTTAGATGATGACTAGAGCAATCTGGGGAGAAAGTTATAAGCACCATCCGTTTATGTCTGTCGGATGAGTTATATATAATGTCATAATATTGAGGGTTAAATATTGCATATTATCCCCCATTTATTACTTAGTTTTATGATATGATAATGCTTAATATTCTATTTTAATCATATTTGTATTGCAAGGTGAATTTAAGAGCTTGGATTGAAAAAGATGTTAAAAGCATGGATTTAACGCTCAAGAATCACCAAAGCAAATGATGGAACTTATGAGACCAAGAATAAAGAATTTACATGCCAAAGATCTAAGAAAACCAAGTGAGAAATGAAGAGCATTGAAAACTTGAAGTGAAGAAAAAGAACCCTAAAAATCTGCCTCCTTCGACTCGTCGCTCGACTAGTTGAAGACTCCTCGACTTGAACTCCAGTGACAAAATCCTCTAAATTCCCGTCATCCTTGACCAATCGAAGGAGACCCTCGACCAGTCAAAGGTTGTCCTCGACCAGTCTAAGGTTACGTAGGTTTTGTACGGACTGCGTAAATTTGAGGCGATTTTCAGATTTTTCCAAGTTGGTGCGAAAGGAGATGATGCACAACTATAAATAGAGTGCCCAGGACATCCCTAGGCATCTTCTAGGGTTTGAGGAGTGAAGCAAAAGGGTGGAGCCGCCATCCGAAAGTTTTTCTTCTTCTTCCTTAGTTGATCTTTTTGTTTTATTAAGAGTTCGTAGTTCAATCATGTCTATAGTTGGTTAAACTTTTTAGCTAAAGGCTAAGAGGTGAAACTTGTAGCATGATTGAGATATTTGCTTTGTTTTGATTCATGTTTTTATGGAACCTTATGGATTTTAGTTCTTTATTAAAGAATATTTTTAGTTTTTAATGGTTTGTTGTGACAAATTACAATGGATCTATGATAGCTTGAAATATCTTCTTTTTCTGAATATAGATTGTGAAATTAGGAAACTCCGTTGTTCACTATCGTCCCTTGGGCATGGTAGGATAATGGAATCCTTCCTAAGCTTCACAATTCTCTTATGATTGGTTATGGGATTGGTAAATCCTGTCATTTGCCTTGTCTCTTGGGCATGATTAGGTGATGGAATCACTTCCAAATCCTCACAACTCTCATCCATTGATGATTAGATCCATGAGAAGTTCAAAGATCTAACAAATCTCTTTTTACCAATTGGATAGGATAGGACTCTGATTCCAGTTGTGTCCTTGAATCATACAAGGTAGCTTCCCAATTAGTACAAGTGGATCCTTGGCACCCTAGTTCTCACCTTTAAATTCACTAGTTTTAATTACTTTAATCACAATTACTCTCTCAAATATTCTAGATTTAGGTTTACATCTTCTTCTAGTTTTACTTCTAGTTGCTTTCAGAAACGTACGAGATTAGTCTCTGTGGATTCGACATTGGTCTTACCGAGATTATTACTATATCGTGACCTTACACTTGGGTTTGTGGACAAGTTTTTGCCGCCGTTACCGGGGACTAACGGTTGCGTTTTTCTGAGATTAGCTAGTTTTGGAATTATTTTAAGATTATGTTTTTTCCATTTTCTATTTCTAGGATTAGGTTTTTCTGAATTATTTTATAATCTTACTTTCTAATTCTAGGTTTAGAAACTTTCCTTTTCTGTTTTTAGAAACTAACTTTTTCTCTTTTTAGAAACTTTTTATTTCTGTTTTTAAAAACTTTCCTTTTTATTTATTTATTTATAGAAACAAATTCACTTTCCTTTTTCTTTTGCAGGATTCTAACATATATCTCCTCCAATCTGGTAACTTCCTTCCAACTTCTCCTCTACTCACTTTCTATATTGTTGTAGGATTTTTCTTTTATTCTTTTTTAGGATTAGATTTAGAGTTAGGGTTTCACCATGCGAGAGTGAGAATGTCAGTATGCTGGGATAGCTAAGAGACATTGGGAAGGGATGTATGATGATTATGATAGGAAACATCCTATGTCTTAAATTTTTTTGGAAAATATCATCGAGAACCAACCAGAATATGATGCTCCAATGGTTAAGAAGTCCTTATGCGATCATATGCGAGAGAATAACTATACTCCACAAATTAAGAGAACGGTACGTGATTATTAGAGTGAGAACTATTATCACCCATCGAATGAGAAGAAAACAATGTGTGATTGTATTATGAGTGATAATGTGTACCAACAACCATCAAACTCTCCCACATATGACCCGTTCGACTATGATCAGTGGGAACATCAACATTGGAGAGATGAATCACCAATTGATTTTAATGACTATTTCTTTGGATTCCCTACTTATGAGATTGAACTAGAAACAATCCCAGAGGAGTCAATTCAGAAATACATAAATGCTCAAGAACAGTTCGACCAATATGTCACACAATCTCGTGAATTGCTCAAATCCTCAATTCAAAGAATTCAGCCACACCTTATGGAGGAGGAAGAGGCTAGGTTATCCCAACCTCAACCCAATCAAGAAACACATGCAAAGAAAGTGATCCAAACTCGCTTATAGAAAGTACTGAAATTGAGAATAAAGTGATGAATTTTGTTAATGTGCGTACGGTTCAATTTCCCAAAGAGTCAATCTCGATGACTGTCCAAAGAAGTGATCAAGAGACACTATTAGTTTTCAAATATAATGATATTGACACACTTCACTCACATGACATAATTGGCTTTAATGAAGAGGAAGAGGCTAGTTTATTCGAGCCTCAACCCAGGCTAGAAACATAGTATGAGGAAAGTGATCCCATCCCATTGGTAAACTGCATTGAATTAGAAGATGATGAGTATTGGGAATGACAATTATAAATGTATAGCCCAAATTCCCCTGGAATCGATCTCAAGTTTGGTCTTGGTCATTGATCAAGTAGTATATAGGAAGTGGTCGGTCATAATGATCTACTCCACCCATCTGACATGTCTGATTTAAATGTCGAGGATGAGCTCCTTTCAACCGACATTTCCAACTCTTGTGAGATATGTTTAGACCACTCCCCTGATTTAAATTATAAGATGGTTAGCAAGATGGACGAGTTGCTCGATAGGATTCTGGAATTTGAGGCCACCCAATTGAGACCACCATCTGAGCTATCAATTCTTGACGATTCAATGTCTCTTCTGAGCAGTATCAATGAATAGTATCTTTACATTAATGCTTCATCTACTGACCCTTAATCTGTCTATTCAGGGCAGGAGTAAGAGAGCATGCTTCCATCTACTTTCAAAGATGATGGAGTCCTTAAGCATATCATTAGAGATTTCAATGTGGAGAATGAGTCTCCCTCAACTGAATCTCTCATCTTTCTGAATTATTGCTTGACACACTTTGAAGATTCAAATGATAATATGATAACAGAAATAGTGGATGTCTTGTAAGACAGTACCTTGTTAGTTGTTACTGACCGAGAGAACCGTTATTCTGAAGCCCTCCTTCCCCTGATCCCGAATGTTTACCATTAAAGGAGGAGCTAAAAATTGAACCTGTTAGGCCCGTATCCTAGTTTGTACCATTCCATAGACTCTCGCGTTCCTCCCCGTCGAATTTTGGCAACCCACGACATGTAATCGGCGTTTGCGTGAGACCCTAAATCGTATCTCGTAGATCTGAGTCGGCTCGACCCGAGACTACCCTTGCAACCGCGTCGTCGCCGCGATTCCAATGCCACGTCTTGCGCGCCGATGCGATAACTAGGCCAGGAGTTGTGGGCCCGCATTCATCTCGAGGAAAACGCCACGCATTGTGAATCCCGAGAGAATCTCTACCACCTTTCACATCAATCAAGTCAAGTACAACCCATCACTCACCCATACCTCTCTCTTCAACAAGTCAAAGCAACCTATGCTTAGCCCATCCCTCTCATCCCATCTTTCTTACAACACCATCCCTCTCTCCCATACATCACTCCATCCCATCCCATTCTCCACTAAATCCCTAGCAACCATGAGAGAAAAATTCTAAGGAGAGAAAAGAAGCCAAGAGAGGCCCACTTCCTATACCCTCATCTCACCATCTAACCCTTCAATCCTCATCTTTCACCATTAAAGGTTAAGGTTAGGAGCTTGGGAGATCAAGGAGCCAAGAAGGAACAAAATCAGTAGGTGTTTATAGGTTTAGATTATAATTTTTGTGATGAACCAAGTGGGGTCTATCGATTGATGGTATGGATCCCATTTGGGACCCATCTTGATGTATGTATTGTAAATGCTAGGAGGGCTCATAGTGGCGGAGCCATCTATCACTCGTTTTTCCTCTCTTCCTCTTTATCTCTCTTTTTCCCTATCGATGGTCCACCCTTGACATATGTATTTGATCCACGCTGTCCATCTAGTGGACCATCCAAGCCATCCACTAGGTGGGCCCACATAGGTGGTGAAATCCCACTACAGCGTGAGGGGTGGTACATACCACCTGTTAAAAGGGAGGCTAAGGACGGTGCTGCTAGCGTCGAGGGTTACAACGTCTCAGCATGTTCCTAGTAGAGAGGGGGTTGTTCCCCCCCCCCCCCCCCCCCCCCCCCCCCAACACACACACATGCCGTATGTATTTAATCCACATCGTCCATACATTTTCCCCAACTTATTTTAGGCGTTGAGCAGAAGAATGAAGCCCAACCGAATCTCTGGCAGGCCACATTATAGAAAACATCAGTTTTGGTGATATAAACTGTTAAGGACTGCTCTGATGTTTCTATACACCAAAAGGTATTGTATATCGGGCTCATTGGACCCGTCACGAACCGAAGAACCTAGCAGGCGGACTGGATCGTCCTGATGTGGGTCCCACCTATAAAAATCCATCAGAAAATTTTATATATATATATATATATATATATATATATATATATATATATATGCAGACGCTGCAGCAAGCAGCATCCTGCTGCTTGGAACATAGGCAGGGATCGTGGGCCCCACCATAGGCCCCACAATGATGTAAGTCGATCATCTACACCGTGCATTTAATGGGTCCCCTTTAAAAATGGGTCACCCCCAAAAATTAGCCGTACACAGAACTCAAGTGGTCCACATTATAAAGCAGCAGGGGATTAAACATTTACCATTGAAACCCTTTTTGGGTCACAGAAGTTTTGGATAAATATGAAATTTGTTTTTCCTCTTGCTTCAGGTCTTTGTGACCTTATAAACATATGGGATGGAAAATAAATGTTATGGTGGGCCCCACGTGGGACTCACCTCTGTACGGTGGATTGGCTAGTGTACAACAACTATATAACCGTTGTATTAACGTCCGCAAGTTCTGTGGGTCTGATCACAGGTATGTGTTGTATCCAACCATTCATCCACCGTCCAGATGTGTGGATGGTGGAGCCTGCCCTAATACGTGGGGACCACCAGCTATATGTGTTGTGTACCCACGCCATTCGTCCAGACAGCGGGACCCACCTTAAATGTATATATTTCATTAGCACCGTCCATCTGGACGGTGCCATGTACGGCCTTATCTTGATGTACATATTCTAGATCCTAGCCGTCCGTCCGTTCTAAACGGGCGGGCTCATGATGATGTATGTATTATGAATCCACACCGTCCATTTGGATGGGTGTTGTGGGCCCCTCTTTGATGTATGTGTTCTATACACCCCGTCCTCCTGTTTTGTGGTGTGGGACCACCCCACACGTGTGACACGTGTGGCTGGTGGGACCCACCTTGATTTATGTATCTTGTATCCACACCGTCCATCTGGACGGTGTGCTGAGTAGGGGCACATGATGTTTGTGCTTCACCCCTGCTATGTGGCGCACACCGTAATGTACGGGTTTGATCCCCACTGTCCATCCATATGTGCAGCCCCCCATGATGTATATATTGTATATTCACACCATCCGTCTATTTTCTGCTGTGTGGGACGGCTGTGATGTATGGGTCATATCTGCACCGTCCGTAGGATGGGACCCACGTGATGTATGTGATTTATATCCAGGTCGTCTATCCATTTCTAGGACGTGAGGCCAACCATGATGCACGTGTTGTATATCCTGGGACTCCATGATGAATGTGCTATAAATCCACACCGTCTGGCCATGGATGCAGGGCCCACCTGCTGTGTGAACGTAGGGCCCACCATGATGTATGTGTTTCATCTATGCCGTGCAATTGTGCGACCCATTGTGATATATTTGAGGCCCATGAAAGTGGCCCATTACGATGTATTTGAGGCCCATTGTTGAGGCCCATTGTGATGTATATGCAGCCCATATTTGAGGCCCATTGTGATGTATGTGTGGCCCGTATTTGAGGCCCATTGTGATGTATATGCGACCCATGTAATGAGGCCCATTGTGATGTATATGCGGCTCGTATTTGAGGCCCATTATGACATATATGCGGCCCTTGTATGAGGCCCAAGTGATGTATATACAGCCCTTGCGAGAGGCCCAATGTGTTGTATACGAGGCCTTTATAAGAGGCCCAATTGTGGCGAGTAATTCCACCATGATGTATGTGTTATATTCACACCGTTCATCCATTGCCTTGAGAGGCCCACCCTAATTTATGGGCTACATGCCCAGCATAGGGCTGCCTTATGAGACCCATTATGACGTATGTGTTACATACACGATGTCCATCCCCTTTCCCCGAGTTGTATAAGGGTCGTGGGCCCCATAGAGAGTTAGTTTCAAATCCCATGTGGACCACACAATAAGGGCAATAGTGGTTAAATGTCCACCATTGAAATCCGCCCTAGGGCCCATTGTTTAGCCCATTACCTTGGGAGCAATGATGGTTAAATATCCACGTTGAAATCTCTCTAAGGCCCATTGTTAGAACCATTCTCATCTCCTCTTATTAGGCTTACCCCAAACCGTTGGGCACCCATTGATAATTATATTACCTTGATTAAGCTATCCCAACCCTTTGGGCCCCATTTGATGATGGTGCTTTCCACCATACCTTGTAGGATTATCCAAACCTTGGAGCCCACCTTGTATTCATACCGGGCCTTCCAATAGAGATGTGATCCGCCTAGATACATGTGACTACCCAAAGTTTAATGTATATACCCAAGACCCACTTAGATGATGGGTGAACTACCGACCCATTTATAAGGACACGTAGTCCTAGATGTATGGGCCCAACCGAGGCCCGCCTTGTATTCATATTGAGCCCCATGGGAAAGGGAACCCCACTTGTTGTATATCCACTTAACTCGCCCATGAGACATCTTATCCTTGTATCTTGTTGCTAGGACATCGGTGTCACGTATATATCATCCACACTGTCCACTTACTTCTTTGGGACAAGTGTGAGGCCTATCCTTGACGTTAGTACACCATCACCTCTTGCTGTAGATGGAAGTATATGTGGTACCAGATTTAGTATATCCACTATGTAGAACCTATCTCGACATATGGACTAGACCCGTCGACCCCGTCTTGGATCATGCAGAGCCTCGGAAGGCTAATGTAAGACATACCACATAGGCTCTTATAGTTGTAGAAGGAGTACGTCATTCAGTTTATACTCGTACTATGTGATATGTCGGTAATGGTTGATTGTGGATTATCGTTGTCTGCTTTATCAGATAATCATGCATATGTACTTTATTACATCATGATATATACTCATACGCATCATATACATGCTTGATATGAGGAGTGATTGATCATAGCATATGCCATTGGGCTGATTATTTATGAGACTCCCTGAGAAATGGAGTTGCCCCACATGAGTGTGCGGTACGTGCAGGTTTGATGCGTGACTGGATAGCATGACTCATGCATCTCGTATTTTGTGACATGATTATTTGGCGCTCTAGCGACATCAGGGCTGCAACCTCCACAGACATATCATTGATGGCCAGATGGGACACCGAAAATGTTTGGTTTGAGCATATGGGTACTTTGGATATCCGTGGGTGAAAGTCCCTAAACTCTCGTGGCCAGGGGATGCTTCAACGTCTAGACCGAGTGGAAGACATGAGCGTCGAGTGCTGAATACCAGGAGGTTGCGCTTCCCACTATGTCGTGGTCCGTTAGGAGGGGGCGTGGCCTTATCCGCCCGAGTGAGGGGGTTGTAAGCTAGGCTGAGTTTGACCAGCTCACAAATGGGTCCGCTATCGATGAGTCAGGCCGATATTGGCAGGCGGGTAGTGAAGTCTTTTCCACTCGCTGGGCTGAGCGGCCAGTAGGGACGGTAGCCAGCTTGCAGTATACTAGACCCCGGTGATGATCCCAGAGATGTACGATACTGATATGTGGACTTACTAAGTAGCAGTTGCGTACTCGACATTTGATTGATTCATTCATTCACTATCTACTTGGGCTGGTGGTGCGCAACTAATTGTTGTGTACCTTCGTAATGGCCAAGATTTCGGCTGGGGCGCGTGACTAACCTGAGATTAGGAGTTTTTTGCATTGAGTCTGGCTATCCAAATTTAGGTATGAGATTGGTTTAGATAGAAATCCCTTTGTGATGAACCCCATAGCTTGCGATACTACATACTATCATCTTGACTTCACACTCCAGCTTGGTCATTTCATTCGCACCGCATATTGCATTACATCAGCGGCATATAACATTTTGGATTGCTATGTTTCTGCATTTATATGGCCTAGATGAGATTGACAGTATTCGTGGACCTGTCGAGATTTGCATATTGCATTACATCCTCAGTATATGATATTTGGTTTACTATGACTCCGCATTGCATAACTGATCTACATTGTTTCCTCAGTATATGATATTAGCTTATTATGTTGTGCATCGTATAATATGGATAAGGCTGATGGTAATTATAGACTTACCGACATGTTTCCACATTGCTATAATATTGCATACTTGACACTTACCTTGCGCATATACTTACACCACCCTCTAAGCTTTCTATAAGCTTATGCACGATAGATGCGTGCAGGTGGCATTAGGTCGCAGCATCATCAAGCTTGGAGCATGCAGCTGTCTTCTGGAGCCTTGATTATCGATATATGTATTTCCCTTTCATATTAGTGGTTATGCTTTTTATGAGATAAATGTACGTTGAAAAATCCTCCTTGTAGGATCCCAGGATCGGAATCCGGCGTATGAGCGATGGAAGCCGAGAATGGGGTACTACGGAGGCTGTCGGCATCGGATTCAGTGATCGAAAATTTTGTGAGTCCGGTTTCCGAGTTTGGGGCATGACAGAACCGGAGTCTGAAACTTCAAAATGTGTTGAGACTACACCACCTACTAAGGATTTTTCTGAATTACATCTACTTGTAGTCTCTGATTCACCATGGTGAACTAACTTTGAAACTTTCTCTATCGCAGGTGAATCGTATATACTTTGGACACCTCAAGAGATTAAAAAGATATTTTGTACTGAGGTCCATAAATTTCTCTGGACATTCATGCTCCACGGCATCCAAGCCTATTGCAAAAAGGGATTTTGGATGATCTTGTTGAGAAACATACTGAGAAATTTATCAAGATACTGGCCGGAAAAGGAACCTTGCGGCATGATTGAGTACATTTCCCTTGCTTTCATAGAATTTAGGATAAGGATAGTTTGCTTCCACTGTTTAGAATAATTTGCTTTCTGTTTGTTTAGGATAGTTTTCTTTTCGGTTGTTTAATTCTTGTGGTAACCCACCTTCACGCTGAGATCCTTTGGAAAAAACCTCAAAATTCCTTCATCAGGTACTATCTTTCCATCACTTCTCCTTCAATTACGTTGTCTTTTATTTTATTTTTTTATAAATCATGTTTATTTCTTTTACATTGAGGACAATGTCAATTTTCGGTTGGGGATGGGAGATTAGGTAAACTAATCAGTATTTTCTCAGTTTTGAGCAAAATTTGCAAAATTTTTTAAAAAATTTCAGTGTTTATCTACTTGGAAAGCGATAAGTTATGTATTTAAGAATGTTTTGAGTATGATGATAAGATAGAAATCGAATTTTAAATTGTTGGAGTTTGATCAACTAAGTAGCTTATCACTTATTGTTCTTACACTCAATTGATTAGGAGGAAGTTTGAATAACATGTTAATCTAAATTTCAAAACACATTCAATTTGTCTTTTGTATGAGTAGTACTAGATCTTCTGATTGTTAATATGATGATCATTGAAAGATATTGAGAATCGAGTCTGGAGAATTTTATCCACCTTAAAAGAAGAAAATGACTAGGCTTTTTTTTTTTTTTTTTTTTTTTTTTTTTTTTTTTTTTTTTTTTTTAAAGAGATCGACAAAAAGGTCATGTATAGTGAAAAGACTGAAAAAGTCTGAAAAAGAATGAAAAATCTGAAAGTAAAGAAAAAAGACTGAAAATATTGAATGAGTACAAATGACCGTCGATATAAAATCAAAAACTGGAAAAAGAAGGAAGAAAGGATAAGTTTGGAATCAATACTTGAGTTTCAAACTGATGTTGAAGTGATGAGCATCGCTAACATGATGAATTGATAGTATTCGTATGGGAAGTAAGTTGATTTTCACTAACCACGTTGAAAAACTTGATGAGCGAAATATGCTCTAACTTAATGGATAGAGAACTTATTAGATTGATTGCTTATGTGATTTGACTCTAGGTTTCCAAAATCTCACGTTCTCATCTTGAGTCCGCTCATTCATACTTGAATACACAAAAGATTATTTTCTAAAAAAGGTTTGAACATTGTGTATTGAAGTTCATTCTTCGCATATTTTGCTCAGGACTAGCAAAATGCTGATTGGGGATTGTGTTGAGGGTCAAATACTGCATATTATCCATCATTTATTACTTGGTTTTATGAATATGATAATGCTTAATGTTCTATTTTAATCATGTTTGTGTTGCAAGGTGAATTTAAGAATTTGGATTGAAAAGGATGCTAAAAGCATGAATTTAATGCTCAAGAATCACCAAAGCCAAGGATAGATCTTATGAGACGAGAATGAAAAATTCACATGCCAAAGATCTAAGAAAAGCAAGTAAAGAATGAAGAGCATTGAAGACATGAAGTGAAGAAAAGGAACCCTAAAAATCTGCCTCCTTCGACTAGTCGAAGATTCCTCGACTCGAACTCTAGTAACAAAATCTTCTAGATTCCCGTCATCCTTAACCAGTCGAAGGTTGTCCTCGACCAGTCTAAGGTTACGCAAGTTTCGCGCGGACTGCGTAAATTTGAGGCAATTTTTAAAATTTTCCAAGTCGGTGCGAAAGAGGTGATGCACAACTATAAATAGGAGTGCCTAGGGCATCCCTAGGCATCTTCTAAGGTTTGAGGAGTGGAGCAAAAGGGTGGAACCACCGTTCGAGAGTTGAGGAGTGGAGCAAAAGGGTGGAGTCACCGTCCGAGAGTTTTTTTTTTCTTCTTTAGTTGATCGTTTTGTTTTGTTAAGAGTTCTTAGTTCAATCATGTCTATGGTTGGCTAAACCTCTTAGCTAGTGCTAAGAGGTGAAGCTTTGAGCATGATTGGGATATTTGCTTTGTTTTGACTCATGTTTTTATGAAACCTTATGGATTCTAGTTATTTATTATGGAATACTTTTAGTTATTAATAGTTTGTTGTGACAAATTACAATGGATCTGCGATAACTTGAAATATCTTCTTTTCCTTAATTGAGGTTGTGAAATTAGGAAATCCTGTTGTTCACCATCGTCCCTTGGGCATGGTAGGATGATGGAATCCTTCCTAACCTTCGTAATTCTCTTATGATTGGTTGTGAGATTAGTAAATCCTGTTGTTTTCCTTGTCTCATTGGCATGGTTAGGTGATGGAATCACTTCCAAATCCTCACAACACTCATCCATTGATAATTAGATCCATGTGAAGTTCAGAGATCTGACAAATCACTTCTTACCAATTAGATAGGATAGGACTCTGATTCCATTCGTGTCCTTGAATCATGCAAGGTAGCTTCCTAATTGCTACAAGTGGATCCTTGGCACTCTAGTTCCCACCTTTAAAATCATTAGTTTTAATTACTTTAATCACAATTACTCTCTCAAATGTTCTAGATTTAGGTTTACATCTTCTTCTAGTTTTACATCTAGTTGCTTTCAGAAACCTACGAGATTAGTCCCTGTGGATTCGACCTCCGTCTTACTGAGATTATTACTACATCGTGACCCTACACTTGGGGTTGCGAACAAGTTTTTGGTGACGTTGCCAGGGACTAACGGTTGCATTTTTCTGAGATTAGTTAGTTTTGGAATTAGTTTAAGATTAGGTTTTTTTCTATTTTCTATTTTTAGGATTAGGTTTTTCTGAATTATTTTAGAAACTAACTTACTTTCTAATTCTAGGTTTAGAAACTTTCCTTTTCTGTTTTTAGAAACTAACTTTTTCTCTTTTTAGAAATTTTTTATTTTCTGATTTTAGGAACTTTCCTTTTTCTTTTGTAGGATCCTAATATAGATCTCATCCAATCTGGTAACTTCCTTCTAACTTCTCCTCTACTTGCTTTCCATATTGTTGTAAGATTTTTCTTTTATTCTTTTTTAGGATTAGATTTAAAGTTAGGGTTTCACCATGCAAGAGTGGGAACGTTAGTATGATGAGATAGCTAAGAGACATTGGGAAGGGATGTATGATGATTGTGATAGGAAACAGCCTATGTCTCAAAATTTTTGGAAAATATCATCAAGAACCAACCAGAATATGATGCTCCAACGATTAAGAAGTCTTTACGCGATCATATGTGAGAGAATAATTATACTCCACAAATTATGAGAATGGTACGTGATTATTGGGGTCATCATGATTATTGGAGTGAGAACTATTATCACCCATCAGACGAGAAGAAAACAATGTGTGATTGTATTGTTGGCGATAATGTGTATCAACAACCATCAAACTCTCCCACATATGACCCGTTCGACTATGATCAGTAGGAACATCAACATTGGAGAGATGAATCACCAATTGATTTTAATGACTATTCCCTTGGATTCCCTACTTATGAGATTGAATAAGAAACAATCCAAGAGGAGTCAATTCAGAAATGCATAAATGCTCAAGAACAATTCAACCAATATGTCACACAATCATGTGAATTGTTCAAATCCTCAATTCAAAGAATTCAGTCACACCTTATGGAGGAGGAAGATGCTAGGTTATCCCATCCTCAACCCAATCTAGAAACACAATGTAAAGAAGGTGATCCTAACTCGCTTATAGAAAGTATTGAAATTGAGAATAAAGAGCTGGATTTTGTCAATAAGCGTATGGTTCAATTTCCCGAAGAGTCGATCTAGATGACTGTCCAAAGAAGTGATCAAGAGACACTGTTACTTTTCAAATATAATGATATTGACACACTTCACTAACATGACACACTTGGCTTCAATGAAGAGAAAGAGGTTAGTTTATTCGAGCCTTAACCCAACCTAGAAACACAGTATGAGGAAAGAGATCCCATCCCATTGGTAAACTATACTGAATTAGAAGATGATGAGTATTGGGATGACAATCATGAATGTACAACCCAAATTCCCCTGGAATCGATATCAAGTTTGGTCTTGGTCATTGATCAAGAAGTATAAGAAGTGGTCGGTCATAATGATCTACTCCACCCATCTGACATGTTTAATTTAAATGTGGAGGATGAGCCCCTTTCAACCGACCTTTCCAACTCTTGTGAGACATGTTTAGACCACTCCCCTTATTTAAATTATAAGATGGTTAGGGAGATGGACGAGTTGCTCAATAGGATTTTGGAATTTGAGGCCACCCAGTTGAGACCACCATTTGAGCTGTCAATTCTTGATGATTCAATGCCTCTTCTGAGCAATATCAATGAATAGAGTCTTCACATCAATGCTTCGTCTACTGACCCTTAATCCGTCTATGCAGGGCAGGAGCAAGAGAGCATGCTTCCATCTACTTTCAAAGACGAAGGAGTCCTTGAGCATATCATTAGAGATTTCAATGTGGAGAATGAGTCTCCCTCAACTGAATCTCTCAGCTTTCTGTAAGATTGCTTGGCACACTTTAAAGATCCAAATGATAATATGATAATAGAAATAGTGGATGCCTTGCAAGACAATACCTCGTTAGTTGTTACTGACCGAGAGAACCGTTATTCTGAAGCCCCTCCTTCCCCAGATCCTGAATGTTTACCATTAAAGGAGGAGCTGAAAATTGAACCGGAGTCTGAAACTTCAGAATTTATTGAGACTACACCACCTACTAAGGATTTTTCTGAATTACATCTACTTGTAGTCTCTGATTCACCATGGTGCACTAACTTTGAAACTTTCTCTATCGCAGGTGAATCGTATACACTTTGTACACCTCAGGAGATTAAAAGGATATTTTATGCTGAGGTCTATAAATTTCTCTGGACATTCATGATCCAGCGTATCCAAGCCTATTGCAAAAAAGGATTTTGGATGATCTTGTTAAGAAACTTACTGAGAAATTTATCAAGATACTAGCTGGAAGAGGAACCTTGCGGCATGATTGAGTAGATTTCCTTTACTTTTATAGAATTTAGGATTAGGATAGTTTACTTCTGCTATTTAGGATAATATGCTTTCCATTTGTTTAGGATAGTTTTCTTTTCGGTTGTTTAATTCTTGTGCTAACCCACTTTCACGCTGAGATCCTTTGGAAAAAGCCTCAAAATTCCTTCATCAAGTACTATCTTTCCATCACTTCATGTTGTCTATTTTTTATTTTTTTTAATTTTTTTTTATTTGCAAAATATGCTTGTTTGTTTTACATTGAGGACAATGTATATTTTCAGTTGGGGATGGGAGATTAGGTAAACTAATCAGTATTTTCTCAGTTTTGAGCAAAATTTGTAAAATTTTTGAAAAATTTTCAGTGTTTATCTATTTGGAAAGCAATAAGTTGTGTATTTAAGAATGTTTTGAGTATGATGATAAGATAAAAATTGAATTTTGAATTGTTGGAGTTTAATCAACTAACTTGCCTATCACATATGGTTCTTACACTCGATTGATTAAGAGGAAGTTTGAATAACATGTTAATCTAAATTACAAAACACATTCAATTTGTCTTTTGTATGAATAGTACTAGATCTTCTGATTGTTAATATGATGATCATTGAAAGATATTGACAATCGAGTCTGGAGAATTTTATCCACCTAAAAAGGAGAAAATGACTAGTTAAAAAAAAAAAAAAAAAAACTGGAGATCGACAAAAAAGTCATGTATGGTGAAAAGACTGAAAAAGTCTAAAAAAGAAGGAAAAATCTGAAAGTAAAGAGAAAAGACTGAAAAGGCTGAATGAGTACAAATGACCGTCGATATAAAATAAAAAACTAGAAAAAGAAGGAAAAAGGGGATAAGTTCGGAACCAGTACTTGAGTTTCAAACTGATCTTGAAGTGATGAGCATAACTAACATGATGAATTGATAGCATTCGTATGGGAAGTAAGTTTTTTTTCACTGAGCACATTAAAAAACTTGACATGCGAACTATGGTCTGACTTAATGGATAGAAAACTTATTGGATTGATTACTTATGTGATTCGACTCTAAGTTTCCAAAATCTCACTTTCTCATCTTGAGTCTACTCATTCATACTTGATTATACAATAGATTGTTTTCTGAAAAAGGTTTGAACATTGCGTATTGAAGTTCATTAATTCTTCGCATATTTTGCTCGGGACTAGCAAAATGCTGGTTGGGGATTGTGTTGAGGGTCAAATATTGCATATTATCCCCCATTTATTACTTGGTTTTATGAATATGATAATGCTTAATGTTCTATTTTAATCATGTTTGTGTTGCAAGGTAAATTTAAGAGCTTGGATTGAAACGGATGATAAAAGCATGGATTTAGCGCTCAAAAATCACTAAAGCCAAGGATGGATCTTATGAGACCAAGAATGAAGAATTCACATGCCAAATATCTAAGAAAACCGATTGAGGAATGAAGAGCATTAAAGACTTGAAGTGAAGAAAAGGAACCCTAAAAATCTGCCTCCTTCGACTAGTCGAAGATTCCTCGACTCGAACTCTAGCGAAAAAATACTTTAAATTCCCGTCATCCTCGACTAGTCGAATGAGACCCTCAACCAGTCGAAGGTGACCCTCGACCAGTTGAAGGTTGTCCTCGACCAGTCTAAGGTTACGCAAGTTTTGGCGTGGATAGCGTAAATTTGAGGCAATTTTCAGATTTTTCCAAGTCGGTGCTAAAGGTGGTGATGCACAAATATAAATAGGAGTGCTTAGGGCATCCCTAGGCATCTTCTAAGGTTTGAGGAGTGGAGCAAAAGGGTGGAACCGCCGTTCAAGAGTTTTTCTTCTTCCTCTTCTTCCTTAGTTGATCTTTTTATTTTGTTAAGAGTTTTTAGTTCAATCATGTCTATGGTTGGTTAAACCTCTACGATAGGGCTAAGAGGTGAGGCTTGTAGCATGATTAGGATATTTGCTTTGTTTTGATTCATGTTTTTATAGAACCTTATGGATTCTAGTTCTTTATTAAGGAGTATTTTTAGTTTTTAATGGTTTGTTGTGACAAATTACAATGGATCTACGATAGCTTGAAATATCTTCTTTTCTTGAATTGAGATTATGAAATTAGGAAATCCTATTGTTCACCATTGTCCCTTGGGCATGGTAGGATGATGGAATCCTTCCTAACCTTCACAATTCTCTTATGATTAGTTGTGGGATTGGTAAATCATGTTGTTTGCCTTGTCTCTTGGGCATGGTTAGGCGATGGAATCACTTTCAAATCCTCACAACTCTCATCCATTGATGATTAGATTGATGAGAAGTTCAAAGATCTAACAAATCTCTTCTTACCAATTGGATATGATAGGACTCTAATTCCAGTTGTGTCCTTGAATCATGTAAGGTAGCTTCCCAATTGCTACAAGTGGATCCTTGGCACCCTAGTTCCCACCTTTAAATTCACTAGTTTTAATTACTACAATCACAATTACTCTCTCAAATATTCCAGATTTAGGTTTACGTCTTCTTCTACTTTTACTTCTAGTTGCTTTCAGAAACGTACGAGATTAGTCCCTGTGGATTCACCCTCGGTCTTACCGAGATTATTACTACATCGTGACCCTACACTTGGGGTTGTGAACACCTAGATGAGGAATCTTCCCTATAGATGTGGAAAAAGTTAGAAGACATGTACATGTCGAAGTACCTAATAAATAAGTTGTTTGTGATGAAACAACTTTTTGACTAAAATTGAAGGAAGAATCGGATCTCTTAGAGTACATGCATACGCTTACAAAGGTGTATAACAAGTTGGTAAGGCTCAGAGAATGATCAAGGAAGAAGACAAAGTGGTGCAACTTCTAGCATCCCTTCACATAACATATAACCATCTCGTCACTACTCTACTGTATGGGAAGAATATAGTGAAGCTTGAAGAGATCATTGTGCCGCTCATTTCCAACGAGATGAGGAAGAAGTCGGTTGATAAGGAATCTCAAACGGAAAGGTTAGTCACGAAAGGGAGTCAGGGATGTGTGCGATCCGTGGAGCAATATCGATTTGACAAGAGGAAAAAGTCCAAATCAAAGTCAAAGACAAATGACAGATGCTTTTATTGCAGCATTAAGGGGCACTTCAAAAGAGACTGCTAGAAACGAAAGGATGACCTGGAAAGTAAAGTAAAAGAGAACCCAAGTGAATCAAATAGTGTAGCGAAAGAGAGCCTAGAAGGAGATCTCCTGCCGGTCTCCTCTAATGCAGACCATCTCTTAGACACATGGATTCTATATTTAGGATGTTTGTATCACATGTGCTTGGATAAGACTTGGTTAGATTTCTACAAGTCATATGATGGTGGAAGTGTTCTAATGGGCAATGATGCAGCATGCAAGGCCATCAGAATAGGGACTATCAAGGTGAGGATGTTTGATGGAGTCATATGGACTCTAGGTGTTATCTAGCATGTCACAGATCTGAAGAAAAACTTACTATCTTTGGGGTTTTAGATATGAATGGTTGCACGTTCACCACTATGGGCAATATAATCAAGGTCACTAGAGACGCAATGGTATTGATGAAGGGACATAAGGTTAGAAATTTGTACAAGTTAGTCAGGAGCGCAATTATGGGTGAGGTTGTTACCACCTCACACACATTATCAAGCATAGATAACTCAATCCTTTGACATATGTGGTTAGGGTATATCACCGAGAGGGGCATGATGGAACTCCACAAATAGAAACTGTTAAAGGGAGTTAAGGTATGCAATGTGGATTTCCATGAGCATTGCTTCCTAGGCAAGTGGTGTAAGGTAAGTTTAAGACTGCTAAACACACTAGTAGCAGGGCACACGACTATATTCATTTCAATATCTAGGGGTCAATGATAGTACTGTCTAAGGGAGGGGCACGATACTTCATGACCTTCATAGACGATTACTCGATCGAGGAAGGTTTGAATCTACTTCATGAAGCATAAGTCTAAGGTGTTCGCTAAGTTAAAGCAATGGAAGACAAAAGTAGAGAAGTAAACCAGAAGATAGGTTAAGTGTTGGTCAGACAACGGTCGGAGTATAGAGAGGTGAAATTCATAAAATTATGAACATTAAGGCATTACAAGCCACTTTTCAACTCTAAGAATCCCACAACAGAATGGGGTGGCATAAAGGATGGACAAAACTCTGTTCGAGAGAGCGAGAAGTATAAAGAATCAGGGAGTAATATTAGCATTTATGAATTCATAAAACTTTATGTTAGAAAGTATTCGACCAACTTGGCCCTTCTTGATCTTTCGACGTTTTGGAGTAAGTCGAAGAACATATTCTTCTTTCGCTAGGACCGAGATCTGAGGATATTGGTCGCCTATTCAACCACTCGCTCGATATGTAAATCAGGTTAGGTGATATTCATAGGGTGGGGTTCGTCCTCTGATGATGGGTTACTCCTTTGCCTTTTGTAGGAAAGGACTTTTCAATATAGTTAATGAGAATGAGAAAAGATTCTGCAAAATACCTCTCCAATAGGTGAACTGAGTTTAGTGAATGCAAACGCGAATTATAACTAGGGCTACCAACTACTTGATTACTACTATAGATTACACTACGGAATGTAAAACAGTAGGTTGAAAAGTAAATGATTATACTAATGTAAATTGCTTGGTAATTGAAAGTAAAGGATTACACTATGGAATGTAAATTGACTGGTGATTGAAAGATAATTAAAAAATAATGTTGGGTTTGTTTGGTTTGGTATGAGACTAATTTTTCTTCTTGATTAGCCTTGCTATTTATAGTTTTCATCCAGCCGTTCTGGATTCTTCCCACTCTCTGACAGTTATGTTAACCGCTCTCCATTACTTGGATTTTAGACACTTCCCACATTCTACTTTACTTATGTTTTTTCCACCTGTCTTGCGACAATTCGAGTTCGATTGCTTCTCTGATAATTTGGAATCAACCGTTATTCCTCTTGACCACTTTAGTGGTTCATGACAACAATTAATACATTGTGGCTCCACTTTCCAAGAACTCATCTATACATATCCGCATATCTCTGAACGCACCATGTGTGCCCATACAGATCACACATAATTCTCTCTGATTGGTTACAACGGAATAGTTATGAACATTGCCCCCCTCGTTGTTGTCCTTTTAGTGAAAATGACAGCGACCTAAGAGTTTTTATTAAATGCCACAATAAATGCCATGAGGATACCAATCGTTATTCGACTATTTTATGCAATGTGCCAGTGTCGATCACGTTAAATCGAGGCATCAAAAGAACACCATGCCAACACATGTCTTCCGTAGCTGTCTTTCCAAAACTGTAATGATACTTCAATAAATTCTCTCTCTATCCTTTGGTTATATAAACACCATTTCAAATCATTTCTTCCTATGCTCTAGACTTTTCTCTCTTACTTACGATCTTCTTTCGAAATCTCTCACTTCTCCTTGCTTGATTACAATGGCTGCTTATTCTTCCTCTGCTTCTGTATTCGATCAAAGAGACATCATGGGCGTCATGGACATTCTTAGTAAGAAGTGTACTGAAAACACAATCTTCACATCTCCCTTGGGTGACGAGATCCTCTGTCTTATCCCTGCATTCTCTCCGGAGATTACAACTGATGAGGTCTTTCCTCTAAATCCGTTCTTTCTGATTTGCCCTAGAGAAGATATCCTGATCTGATTTGGATCTATCCCCAATGCTACAAATGCTCTGAAAACCCCTCGGACATGGTTGAAACCTCTTACAAACTGGGAGAAATGGTTCATCTGAGTATCCTTCGAACATGAGGAAACGTGAAGGAAGACCGACATCTATGATTGTATATAACTCTCCCTCCAAGAGTATTCGGCCCCTAGCCATCCTCCTTGCTCTCTCGACGTTCTGTAGTATGTTGAAAAATACTTTCTTCTTCAGTTGCAGTCTGATGAGTCCCACTGTCAAGGACATCTGTCATCTAACCGAACTAATACCCTTTGACATGATGTTCTGTAAGGGTTTTGTCCCCATGCAAAATAAGGATTTCCCAAACAAGGCTGCTAAAGCTATACCAATTTCATAAAGGCCTACCGCAAATTCGAGGGCCCAGTCGATGAAATAGAACATATGATAATTCTCCTTCTTTAGATCTGTCAACATCTCTTGTGCGTGAATGCTCAGTAAATCACTACAAAGTATGTTGCTTTGGCTGAACAACTTGCTTAAGGTCATAGGATTGCCCTGACACCTTATGTTCCTAGCCATTTATATCGAGGTCTCTATAAGACTACCCGTAAAGGACTACATTCTGCAGGAGACCTCTATGGCTTCTACAAATGTGGTTCTATGCATACTTCCGACCTACCACTCTCCATCACGTCATGCATAAAGGGAAGCTATACTCTTCTTTCAGCGACCGTCTTCTTCACTCGCTCCCAGAGACTCTCACGGTCGAGTAATATCTGCATAGCTTCTTCCTCCTCAATAAGACAAAAGGGAGTCAGTCATTCATGCCTTACTCAAAGGGAGAGACATACGGTCCGGGATGGCTCAATGGATAGTACAAGCCAGATGATGAGTACTCAGTCAGTCGATCGCACCACACCCTGGCCAGTTATCTTCTCGGCCAAGACCTTGCCTATGGGGGAACGATCGTATCAAGAAATAATGCCAAGGTCGGAATTGAACAGTATCACCCATCACTGCTTGCACGACAACTCAGTTTTGTTTAATACATTCCATGCCCTCTTACCCACAAAACTTGCAATCAGCCTCCTTATGGCCATTCTATAGTGACAGATGTTGAACTTTACATATCTCTGAGTACTGCATACCGTAAGGAGGTTCACTCTAGTGATACCTAGCTATCTCGATTCTCCTCGGGTCACGGATAGTTTCCTTGCGTGGTGGGATCTTCATTATGACAAGATGTTGGGCGTCAGTAGTGTACTCAAGCACATCACACAATTTACCTCCCAGATAGAGGTGAAGAAAAGAACTGTTGCTCCTTTGCTTTCTCCTACGACAAAAAAGATGACGAATAGGTTGAAAACTAGATTGACCGTTGTCCTTCCTGCTCCAGCTTCAAAGACTGAGGCTGCTGTTACATCGATCCAGGAGGTTATGGAGGAGGAACTTAATGTTCTAACACATGTCCAACAACAAAGGGTGGCCCTGAGGAAGATCTCAGACTTAGGAGCTCCCTTAGGACAACCCCCAAAGGTCCCTGTCTTTCCTACTTGACGCGCTAGTCCCCTCAAACCATCTACAAGGATAAAGGATCGACCACGGTAGCATCTGTTGAGCCTCGCAGACCGACAGGTACATCTTCGGTTGAGGCCATATTTGCCTTCGAAACGTATTTCAAAACAAAGTTTTGGCCCGGTCTCACAATTGCAGATTATTCAAAAGAAATCGAGGAGGGCCTGAAACAACACGAAGAAGCCCATTTTAATAAATGCTAGAACTAATGGTTGTGGGATAGAAGGGATTAAATAACCCCAATCTTCCCTTTGATGAGAAGTATTATCCGCCTTATCATCCTAATCTGCCACCATTCCCTACTTCCACCCAACCAATGGTGACCGTAATAAAAAATCTTCTAGCCGTTAGAGGTTGGCTGATCGTCTACATAGTTTGGTCTGATTTAGATGGAAATCACTCACTCATACGCACACTCTGATTGACTTATCTATTTTTCACTTTGACTAATTCCTTTATGTCCTTTTGGAAGTCACTCGGGAATTAACATCGATAGAGAGACAGTTGGTCGTGGCCTATCTTGAACAACAACAACTAACAACAATATCAATATCAGCAGCAGCAATAACAGCAGTCCCAGGGGTCCCCGACCTCATTATTACTTAGATCCTGATCATTGAATCAGAAGAAATGGTCAGTGCCGAAGGTCTCCCTTCCAGCAGTCAACCCGAAGTTAGCAATCTTCTAACTGACTCGGAATACATGACACAAGTCCCTTGCAGCTTGCACCAATCACTCAGAGTGCAGTCATCATGCCCTCTCCTCAACCCTTCATCTGAAGTTTGCTCCTCCACTGCTGATCCTCCCAGCACCCATATCAATCAAGGAGATCCCATCCTCGGCTGAGCCTGAGGTAGCGGTCATAAAAGTAGCTGAGACGATGATCGAGCCTGAGGAACCCGCTTCCATTGCGATCGAGATTAACAAGATAGTAGTGGCTGAAGCTGAAGGACCTGTCATAATCGAGGTTGTCGAAACGGCTTTGGCCGATGTTGTTTCGACTGAGACCACTCCTACCTCCATCTTCGAGGACCTCCCCCAGGTGGACGATTTCATCTCTTCTTTCAATGGGCTTTTGCCGAGGAGACCGCAATGGCTGAATCTCCTTCATCTTCCAGCAGCCTGCAGGATGTAAGGGTCGATCTCCATGTCCTATTATAGAAGGGTCTAGAGGGGTCCCTTGATGTTGAGTTGGTAGACAAACTCGACCAATTGGTTAAAGCTTATTGTTGAGGCACAAAAAATATCTTATTGCAATGGTCAGAGAATTCCATGATACAGATCTTTTCCAAGGTTACACAATCCGTATTTTGGTAAAAATCCATGTCCGAGGGTATTTTGGTAAAAATCAACGTCCAGGGGTATTTTGGTAAAAATCCACATCTGGGGCTATTTTGGTAAAAATCCATGTCCAGGGGTAGTTTAGGTACTTTAGTAAAAGGCATTGAAAAAGTATTTTGGTAAAAAAGCGGGTGCACAAGTGTCATTTTAATGAAGAGAGACTGTACACCACCATTTAAGAGAGCTTGGTGGACACATGGTTTAAGAAAAGAAGATGTCCATATGTGAAGGGATAGGTGGTGGTGATCACCACTCTGTAAGAGTGGTAGGGCCTATAAATACCCCTCCCCTCTTCATTTGAAGGGTTAGATCGGTTCCAGGACATGAAGAAATGGAGAAGAAGAAGTGAGGAGAGAGAGAAGTATGCAGTTGCGCGACCCGCACAACGGAGGAATGTCGTTGTGCGACCCGCGTAACGAAGTAAGCAGTTGTGTGACCCGCGCAATGAAAGAG
Organism: Magnolia officinalis; assembly: GCA_021015155.1. Classification (NCBI taxonomy): domain Eukaryota; kingdom Viridiplantae; phylum Streptophyta; class Magnoliopsida; order Magnoliales; family Magnoliaceae; genus Magnolia; species Magnolia officinalis. The sequence goes on along the minus strand of JAJHSJ010000013.1, from coordinate 23,556,206 downwards.
AGCCCCCGCGCGATCCGCGCAATAGAAAACATGCGAAAGGAAATTCTTCCCGACGGAGGGTTCCCGTTGTGCGATCCGCATAACAGAGGGAAGCAGTTGCCCGAACCACACAGAGGAAGAAGTTGTTGCGTGACCCGCGCGACAGGAAAATCGGTTGCGCGACCCGTGCAACAAAAGAATCTGTTGAGTGACCTACGCAACGAAGGGATTCATTCCACCGTCCGTGTAACGTATTCTTGAGAAGGTTTTCACACTTCAAGGAGGAATGACTGGAAGGATGCTCAGAGCTGATTTCAGGCCCGAGATTGGCTGATCGATTCAACAATTCCTCCTAAGTACCTAGGAGATGACCGAAATAGCGTCAGAATGCTGCCGAAATTTCTATCTCATTAGAGATTGGCTGATCAATTCAGCAATTCCTCCTAAGTATCTAGGAGATGATCGAAATAACGTCGGAATGCTGCCAAAATTTCCATTGGACTATCCTATATGCTTTGATTGATTGTACTTTATTTTCAAAATCAAGGGAATCAGAAGATGTAAATGAACTCAGAATAAATGTGATCAATGTTCTCTAATTCTTTCTTTGTTATCATTGAATAAATCCCCCAAATCAAACACATTTGTTTTCTTGTCGAAACAAAATAGTGACTCTGCTGGGGACTTATTATTCGATGGTAACTTAGAAAATATTCAGAGAACATTTATCACTTTTTGGCGTCTGTATATATGCCAAAATGGTGACTCTCAGCGGGAACATCCTCCCCTTCATCTCTGAAAATAAAGTACAATTTTATTTAATAAATTAACTAACATTCTATTATGAATGACCGATATACTGCAATAATCTTTCTCTCGACTAATATAATTATCTACTTCACATCCGAGAGACTTCCACCAAAAAGTATCAGAGAAGATCAAAATTCGTTGCGATCAAAGATAGATAATGTCAAGTAATGTCGAAAGCAGTTTCTGCTTCATTAGTAGCGCAACAACTTCACGATAGTGTGTTATGGACAAAAGAATGAAGAACGGATGATAGTGTGTAAAAGGTATAGGGTACTGCGCATACAGGGACAATGATGATTCGATCAAACTGATGATGACGTTTGAGATTTGGTGAAAGGAATATCATCCTGCCGAGTACGGATAACAGTACATTCGAACGACTACCGTGAACAACAGTAAACCTTAAGAAAACCTTCAGATGAGAGAGAACTCTGGGGGCATCATCACAACTTGACAGAGTAAAAATTAAGTTAAATTTGCAATGTACGAAGGGTCAAAACTCTCATATGAATCAGCTGCTTGAAAGCTTTAAAAGAGTAGCAACAGATATTATCGAAGAAAGAAAGAAAAAACAAAGGATTGTCAAAGGTAAATAGTTGAAATTCCGCTAAAGAGAACATCGGGGATTTTACGAACAAGAAAGTAAAGAAAGGGTTCGGACAATTCAGAGATTACATGAAATATACATTTGAAAAAGACAACATACTCCTTATGATTGCTAGTTGCGGAGAAAATTGAATTACCATGGTTAAAGTATTAAAGGAAATAGAACAAAGAAGGAAAGAAGAACAAGCAAGAAGAAAGCAAGACAGCATGTTGACTCAGAAGTATCACAGCGTGTTGACTCAAAAGATTCACAACATAATTATTCAGGGGGCAGATAAGGGCATACAAAATACGTCATCCTTGAAGATAAACTGCGGTCTTGATTTCAAATATTATTAGCATGATCAAAAGGGACAAGATAAGCAAAGTTTCAGAATGACAAAATCTCAGAATCCCAAATGAGGTAATCGTTGATTCCCCGAGATGATAATTGTTTATGGTAATTGTCTATATCAATTTTTGCAGGTCAAAGTTGGGGCAAAAGCAAGCACTGAGATAGCAAAAGGATTGTGAAAGACAAAGTCATGTATTCTCCCTTATGCGGATGAATAAAAGTGCAAACAGTCAATTGACTTCGAATTTCAGGAGAAATTCAGGAGAAACAATTGAAGAAGAAAGAAAAGTGAATGGCTTGAATAACAAGTTAGAGAAGATGGTTGATAAAAGCAAAATTGTTAAGATGTACAACATTTTTTTTAAAGAAAGGAAAGAAATAAGAGTACACAGGCCTAATTAGTTCAAGACCGGGGGCAAAGCTAATTTTGGGCAAAAAGTATGAGGTGATGCAGCGTCAACATATTTGTTAAAGGTCACAACATCGTGATTTTGATTACGAAGATTCCCAGAGCAAGGCTTCCTAATCAAAAGGGGGCAAGACATGTAAGTAAAAGCTATGAAATATATTTCTCATCATAGAATGTATTTCTTTTGTGTATATGAACGAAATGTAGGCTTTCAAGTATATCAAGTCATCACCAAATGAAAAGCGTTGATGATCACTGCCAAGCGTTGATGACCGCTGTCAAGCGTTGATGATCGCTGTCAAGCGTTGATGATTGCTGTCAAGCATTGACGACTGTCACCGAAGCCAAAGATTTCTATCAGTAAATACCGATGATTATTGCAAAATTAGCAACTCTCGCTGTCGCCATCAATCATTTATCAAAATTACTATCATCACCAAGCTGATACACTATTTCAAACATGATATGAATATTCTCAAAGCATTATCAGTAGCGGCGAAATGTCAATTATTGATCCAAAATATCAATTATTGATCACTTTCTTTTGGCAGTGGAATAAACTATATAGCCAACCACATATAAAGTTGACGACAACGATGGTTGCTTATCATTTAAGGTAGACTGGCCAAGCCTATACACCAACTACGCATAAGGCCTATCAAGATCGCCATTCGGGCAGCGGCGAGAAACCATTGGCCCTAAAAAGCCCGTGAAGGCCATCGTACGCATACTTATGTGGGCAACTGACGAGCCAGTGACTAAAAGCCTAAAAGGCCAAAAAGTCTTCAATAGCCAGTCACGCGTGAGAACAATGCCGTCTGTATAGCTTTCCGGCAGCGTCATGGGGAACAGAGGAAAATGCCCTCCCATGAATGGGCTAGACCTTGCAGACGAAGGAAAAGCGGGCTGCAGTGAGAGCTCTTTGGCCATGTCCATATATAGGCCAACCATGCGTAAGACCCCCCAGGTAAGTAAAAGCTATGAAATATATTTCTCACCATATAATGTATTTCTTTTGTGTATATGAACGAAATGCAGGCTTTCAAGTATATCAAGTCATCGCCAAATGAAAAGCGTTGATGACCGCTGTCAAGCGTTGATGATCGCTGTCAAGCGTTGATGATCGCTGCCAAGCGTTGATGATTGCTGTCAAGCATTGACGAATGTCGCCAAAGCCAAAGATTTCAATCAGTAAATATTGATGATTATTGCAAAATTAGCAACTCTCGCTGTTGCCATCAATCATTTATCAAAATAACTATCATCGCCAAGCTGATACACTATTTCAAACATGATATGAATATTCTCAAAGCATTATCAGTAGCAGCGAAATGTCAATTATTGATCCAAAATATCAATTATTGATCACCATCTTTTGGTAGTGGAATAAATTATATAGCCAACCACATATAAAGTTGATGACAGCGATGGTTGCTTATCATTTAAGGCAGCCTAGCCAAGCCTATACGACCAACTACTCATAAGGCCTATCAAGATTGCCATTCGGGCAGCGACGAGAAGCCAGTGGCCCTAAAAAGCCCGTGAAGGCCATCGTACTCATACCTATGCAGGCAGTTGATGAAGCCAGCGACTAAAAGCCTAAAAGGCCAAAAAGTCTTCAATGGCCAGTCACGCTGAGACCAATGCCGTCTGTATAGCTTTCCGACCTCGTCACGGGGAACAGAGGAAAATGCCCTCCCGTGAATGGGCTAGACCTTGCAGACGAAGGAAAATCAGGCCACAGTGAGAGCTCTTTGGCCATGTCCATAGTTAGGCCAACCATGCGTAAGACCCCCCAGATTTTTGGCTCGATTTCAGTACTAACTCATGAGAAAGAGCTTAAACCTACTCATTGACGGACTGGCAGCCCGAGATTTGGTACCCCAAAGGTCGCCTTGTGAGCTCTGTGAACTCTAAAGAGTTACCGTGGCCAACCTTGTGCATAATTCCAACCGAGTTCATGACCCCGATAGCTTCACTGGACCCCTCTGATGGATCGTGGTTTGTGAACTCCCCATGCAGTGAGAAGTCTAGCAAACTCATGAGAGTTATAGAGACCATCACGTGAGCCCCACCCGACTCCTGCATGAGTCTAAGAAACTGCTTGCTCCACTACTCAAGAGCCTAAACCTTGTGTGTAGGTGTCAGTCCAGTAGTCCAGTCTAGTCTAGTTCAATCTAGACTAGTCCAGTCAAGTCTAGTCTAGTTCAATCTAGACTAGTCAAGTCAAGTCAAGTCAAGTCAGGTCAAGTTCAGTCTTGTCCAGTCAAAGTATGGTCAGTCAAAAGTACATTAACACCATTGCTCAAAAGCATCAAATATGATCAAAAGCATCAACTAAGTATAGCATTCAAAATGCTGTAGATATATATTAGACATGTTCAAATATACAATTGCCTGATGGAAATCTCAAATATTGAGTAAACAATATACAAAAATGCATTTCTCTTGAATCAGGTTCAAATTACAGCAACAGTAAATGCCTTCAAGATATTAGCAATTATTTATTCAAAAGTTCAAATCTTCAAGACCAACTAATATATTGACAAGAGCCGTAAGGTCTTTTTATCTCTCGTCTTCTTGATATAAAGAAATGTTATTGTGAAAGATTCTCAAAGGCGACAAAGAACGAATTAGCAAAGAATCATCATTCTCTCCCGGACAATATAAGGATTTAGATATATTCTTTAGATTTATTAAAGGAACAACAAAGATTATCCATCCTTCAAGAGTATTAACAGGCTTCACTTTGGAAGTATTATCTTCTGAAGAAGTCATTATGCAAAGTTGACCTGAAAAGGGGCAGGATCTATGTCTTCAAAGTAATCCATGCCTTGGTCTTTCTGATAATCTCTTATGCACAATGAAGGAATTCATATATCGAGAATCATGAAGTATGATTCAATGTGAACGTTCAAAAGTTGCTTCTATATTAAAGCTCAATTAGATACCGATATCATAACTTCTCACTATCTTAGCAATGATATCGCAAGACTCCAAGTACCAGATATGACGAAGATAAAGAACAGACGGAATCATCATCAGTAACTTCTATGTACTTTGGAAAGTTATTAAGTGAAAATTGAAAGAAGACTTGTCTATTTTCAGAATCAGTAAAGATCCCAGGAAAAGTCTATGAAGAAATGCTAAAGAACACAAACTAGAAGAGACTCGACAAAAGACTCAGCGGTTGGACCTTTGGAGTTGGAGATGACATCTCCAAGAGCGCGATATAAAGAATATAAAGAATGCAATGCAAAGCACGATGATAAAGCTCAAAGATGAAATGATTAAATCATTATCCTATTACGAATATCACAATCAGCTTAAAAGAGAGAAGTTTTCAATATAAATTTCAAAATTATCAATCATAAGGCTAAATTGAAAAAGTTATAATGTCTTGAGATACTAATTCCGATTAATTTGGCAGGAAAGATCATCATTTGAAAGATCGAATTATACAGATCATGAATAAAGGAAACAATAAAAAAGGTTGCTGCGGTAGGAGCAACGGAGTTAATCAAAGAGACCGTTGTAGAATTAAAGGAAAAAGTTGTTGGAGTTGATCAAAGAGACCGTTGCAACAATAACGGTGTTGAAAGATAATTCTCTGATCAAGTTGCTCAAAGACAAAGTCGTCACAGCTGTTGCGGAGATGTATTTCGATGAAAAGAGAATTTCATTTTCTCTAGTGAAGCATCCGCTCGACACTACTGGTTGGGGGCATTCCAGTCTTCTGTTCGAGCACAATCATTCAAATCTTCTGTTCGAGCGCAATCATTCAAATCTTCCGTTCGAGCGCAATCATTCAAATCTTCTGTTCGAGCGCAATCATCCAAGTCTTCCGTTCAAGCGCAATCACCCAAGTCTTTCGTTCAAGTGTGATAATCCAAGTCTTTCGTTTGAACGTGATCATATTCCAGTCTTTCGTTCAAACGTGATCACTAAGTCTTCCGTTCGAGCGTGATCATTCAAGTCTTCTGTTTGAACGTGATCATTCAAGCCTTTCATGCGAACGCGAGCATTCCAGTCTTCTGATCAAATATGAGCATTCCAGTCTTCTGATCAAATATGAGCATTCCAGTCTTCTGGTCAAATATGAGCATTTCAATCTTCCGGTCAAGTATGATCATCTAGTCATCCTTCAGTTGTAGTTCATTCAAGTTATTCGGGCGGAGGAAGATCGATCCTCCATTTGATTTTAGGAATCAATCAAAGAAGGATCGAGGGGGCATCTGTTGAGGCACAAAAAATATCTCATTGCAATGGTCAGAGAATTCTATGATACAGATCTTTTCCAAGGTTGCACAATCTATATTTTGGTAAAAATCCATGTCCGGGGGTATTTTGATAAAAATCCACGTCTGGGGGTATTTTGGTAAAAATCCATGTCCAGGGGTAGTTTAGGTATTTTGGTAAAAATCCATGTCCAGGGGTAGTTAGGTATTTTGGTAAAAATCCAAGTCCAGAGGTAGTTTAGGTATTTCAGTAAAAGGCATTGAAAAGGGTATTTTGGTAAAAAGGGGGTGCACAAGTGTCATTTTAATGAAGAAAGACTGTACACCACCATTTAAGAGAGCTTGGTGGACACCATGGTTTAAGAAAAGAAGATGTCCATATGTGAAGGGATAGGTGGTGGTGATCACCACTCTGTAAGAGTGGTGGGGCCTATAAATACCCCTCCCCTCTTCATTTGAAGGGTTGGATCGGTTCTAGGACATGAAGAAATGGAGAAGAAGAAGTGAGGAGAGAGAGAGGTATGCAGTTACGCGACCCGTGCAACGGAGGAATGTCGTTGCGCGACCCGCGCAACGAAGTAAGCAGTTGTGCAACCCGCGCAACGGAAGAGAGCTCTTGTGCGATCTGCGCAATAGAAGACATGCGAAAGGAAATTCTTCCTGACGGAGGGTTCCTGTTGTGTGATCTGCGCAACAGAGGGAAGCAGTTACGCGAACCGCGCAGAGGAAGAACTTGTTGCGCAACCCGCGTAACGGGGAAATTGGTTGCGCGACCCGTGCAACAGAAGAATCTGTTGAGCGACCTGCGCAACGAATGGATTCTTTCCACCGCCCGTGCAACATATTCTTGAGAAGGTTTTCACACTTCAAGGAGGAATGATTGGAAGGATGCTCAGAGCTTATTTCAGGCCCAAGATTGGATGATCGATTCAGCAATTCCTCCTAAGTACCTAGGAGATGACCGAAATAGCGTCGAAATGCTGCCGAAATTTCTATCTCATTAGAAATTGGCCGATCAATTCAGCAATTCCTCCTAAGTACCTAGGAGATGATCGAAATAACGTCGGAATGCTGTCAAAATTTCCATTGGACTATCCTATATGCTTTGATTGATTGTACTTTGTTTTCAGAATCAAGGGAATCAGAGGATGTAAATGAACTCAGAATAAATGTGATCAATGTTCTCTAATTCTTTCTTTGTTATCATTGAATAAATCCCCCAAATCAAACACATTTGTTTTCTTGTCGAAACACTTTTCACGTATACTCCAGGTTATATTCAACCCTTGTAGATAATGTGCCTGGTGTCCATGAACTTTAGGCGCTACTCAAGATCTGCCTTCATATTGGTATCGTTATTGATCGACTTGAAGCAGAATGAGCTATGGCTGAGTCCAGGAGGACCTTTGCACACACCGCTGCCCAGAAGTTCGAAGCCAAAAATGTTGCAATGAAAACTTATAAGGTCAAGTTGGAGAACCTGGAGATCAGAATTACAGCTCTGGAGGCGAACTAATTGTGTTGAGGCAAGAATTTGTGGGAAAGCATGCGGAGCATCTTCAACAAAAGAATGAAGTTCTGCAACTGGCAGTTGTTGTGCATTCCCAAACAGTGGACATCGGTCGACTTTCTCGATTAGTGGCTAAGAATTCATTGCAAACGACAATGGGCCAATTGTGAATGGCCAATGATTCACTACAACAATTTTTATCTCAGGATTTTTTATTGTAATAACTCTTACTATATATGAACGGCTATTGAGCCACTTTTTACAACTTGTTCCATCTTCTGTTCCTTACGCTTGTTGTGTGTAACCAATTACTGACCCATTTTTGAAAATTCGGAGGATAGTGGGTTACTCTCAAATTTAGAGCTCTAACTACTCTCACGTTCCTAACAAACAGGAACGTGTGATGAGTTTATTGCCATTACCTTTATAGATCATGGGTGTTGAACACCTATTATTTAAACAACATCTAATCCCCATCTCATTCCCACGTCAACACTTCTTGCGATCTTTCTTTGTCTCAATGGCATCCAACTCATCTTCCCTTATTACAGGCTATGAGTCCTATCTGAAAGAGATCCTCGAATGGGGCCTAAAGGATTATTCCTTTTCTAGCCTGTTATTCAATGCTAATGGCTTTGTATTAGATGCTTCTTCCATGGTTGAATCAGACGTTAGATTCGGAGAACTCATTCAAAACATGAAACGTCTGTACACCATGTGAAAACATTACTGTGATCTAACTTTCTCTCATCAGGTGAACTTGGCTTATCTGAGATAGCAAGATGCGGCCAAGGGAGATTCTGCTGAGTTGAGTGGCAAACACGAATTAGCCCGTTACGGGCGGATGCAATCTACCCAAGCACACCAATTCAGTCTCACCATGCTGTGAATACTGCAATCCTATCGAGCTAGACAGGTAGTAGAGTTAGAGGAGTGAGATATCACCTTCTACGTTAAGGAGATCGTCATTCTAGTGGACTTATCATTCTTGGATGAACAGATCTTCCTATATCAAACACGGTCAAAAGCAAATTTCAGTGACAGGCTTCATGTCAACCAGCTACTCCATCTCTTGCCACTCAATATTAAAGAAGGAGAGACCTGAGCTACCCTCAAGGAAAAGGATAAAGCAGAAATGCAAGCCCTCCTAGAAGAGCTTGATGGGATGAGGATTTAGTCTACTCGACCACTTTGAGCTTTCTACGTTCATTTCCTTTTATTGCAATAGCGTTAATGACCGACAAAGCGATGAATAAACTCCAAGATTAAATAAAGAATTTAAAGGATAAGATGTACCTTCCTTTTGTCCATGCCCTTCGACTGTGATAGTGCCTTAGTGTAAGTGCTATATTTTATATCCCTGTTTGTTGTCAAATTTGTGGTGCCAAAATCACTGTTATATATCTTGCATAAGTGAAGCTCTCTCAAAGATCAATATTCATGTACAAGCTAAGTTCACAACAAGCTAAGCTCACAAGTACAAAGATCAAACTTGAATGCAAGAACTACTTGCAAGACATGACTCAAGCTGCAAGACTTCAAGAAGAATATAAGGCAGTTCATAAAGAACTCAAGACATGTACAAAGCAGTTCATGAAGAATTCAAGACTCTTTCAAGATTGAGCTACATCAAGACTTCAAGGCTCGTACTTCAAGGTCACTAGTTCCTAATATTTCAATGTCCTTACTTCATGGTTGAGGTTTGACTGACCTTAGGTTGACCTTATAAGTAGGTCACTTTGGATACATAAATCAAATGTTTATTTTACATAAGTTTGGTCAGTTCTTCGACTAGTCCTAAGCCTTCTTCGACTAGTCCTAGAGTTGCTTCGACTAGTCTAAGAAATTTCTTGATAAGTCGTAAGGTTGTTACAAAAATCGGATATTTTCTGTTAGGCTTCGACTAGTCCAGGGATTTCTTCGACCAGTCGTAGGAACAGTGTCGACTGGTTCTTCAACCGGTCGTAATTCTTCGACACAAAGTCTAGCGATAAATTCACAAGGTCTTCGACCAGTCGAAGGAGACCTTCGACCAGTCGAAGGTGACCTACGACCAGTAGAAGGAGGTCTTCGACCAGTCGTAGAACGGTCAAAGCTTATCGCGCCTGATTTTTTTCAAATTTATTATTTCTTCGACTAGTCGAAGGGCACCTTAGACCAGTCGAAGATGCGATCTGCTCACCTAAAAATAGAGCACGAATCTCAGAAGAAAACATCGAATTAATTAATCCATTCAAGCCAATCTTCGTCGAACTTCTGAGAGATATTTCTGTGCTCCATCTAAGCTAAGTGTGTTTATTTAATATTCTCTTTCCTTAGCTTTATTTAATTGATTTTGTTTCTGCTATTCCAATCTAATTTGATAAGAGGAATCGCTATTCCCTTTCTTTGGAATCAAAATCAATTAAGGCAAGCCTTACTTGATTTAAATTTAAAATCTATTAGAATTAGAACCATTGTAATTGAGTACCGGACATTGAACTTGGACATTCAATCATCTACTCTGACTTGGTTCTACCGGGCTGTTACAACGAAGGAGATAATCAGGTATTTTACATTTAATTGTAAATTCCTTTCTATTTTGGTTTCTTTCAAGATTTGCCAGAAAAATCTTGTTGTATTGGTTATCTGAGGAGAGCCAGGAAAACTCAGAAGTGGGGTTTTTTTTATTGTGTAAGCCCACAGACAAAGACACAATTGTAAAGGTTTTCGGTGAACCTCGGAAAACCTATTTTGTTAGTGAACGCTAATATCCCCTGTGTGAGGATATTAGGAGTGGAGTAGCATTTTGTGTGGCTGTTGTTTAACAGTTGGTGAACACACAAGCGAACCACTATAATCCCTAGTGTTATGGTTGAATGATTTACATTTCTAATCTTTAATTATTCTTTTGTGGGATGTATGAATGTGGTGAATGTTGTAATCATTTAATTCAAGCTTTGTGAGAATTTTGTAATAGTTTAGAATTTATTTTCTGCTATTTCTTTATCAGCTTGAATTTAAATTTCCTTTAAAGTTGTTCCAGCAAGGTTGCCCTGCCATTTTTATGGTGTATGGCTGTCCCTAGAACAATACATTTGTAATTACAATTTATTTCAATTCAGTTTGTATTTATTTCTTTATTCCTCTTTGGTTTGAGATTTGATACAAAGATCTTTCTACAAATAAGGTTGTCCTACCATAAACTCTGGTTTTTAGTGAAAGGTTGTCCTTAGAACAACATTTGTATCGACCTCTCAAGATCTAAATTTTGAGGTTGTTTCACTTTCCTGCATTGTAATTTACTTTGGCTATCATTTTCTTTTAATTCCGCTGTTATAAGTTTTTTTTTGGCATTGTCCTATTCACCCCCCCCCCCTCTAGGACATATAGCTAGGCCTTTTCAAGTGGTATCAGAGCCTAATAGCTCGTTCTTATTGCTATTTATTTGGATTTATTTCCTGAGCTAATGATCTAAGCTATTTAAAAAGATGTCAAATTTTGATAGCCTTTCAGTCACGAGACCTCCACCATTTGATGGCTCCAACTATGCCTATTGGAAAGCCAGAATGAGGATCTTCCTCAAGTCAATGGATGAAAATCTGTGGCAAGCCACAGTGACTGAATGGAAACCTCCTGTCATGAAAGTTACTGGGGTTGATGGTTTAAAATCTATGAAAGTTACACCATATTACCAATGGACCACACTTTAGAAAAGTGAGAGTAGTGCAAATGCTAAAGCACTAAATGCAATCACTTGCGCACTATCACCGGATGAGTTCAAAAGAATCATTTCCTGTGATACTGCAAAGCAAGCTTGGGATATATTAGAAATGACACACGAGGGTACTACAATTGTCAAAAAATCTAAAGTCCAACTTCTCACAACCAAATTTGAAGAAATTCATACGGAGGAAAATGAAATGTTTATGGACTTCTACACTAGATTGAATGACATTGTAAACTCAATGTGGGGTCTTGGCGATAAAATCCCAGAAAGTAAAGTGTGTGCAAAGATATTACGCTCACTTCCTGAACGGTTCAATTCTAAAGTAACCACGATCTAGGAACTTCGTGATACGGATAATATGAGGGTAGAAGAACTAGTTGGTTCTCTACAAACCTACGAGTTAAACTTTAAAGCTCCTAAAGGTAAATCTATCGCACTAAAATCTTCTAAATATAATTCAAAAGAAAATTCTGATTCAGAAGATGATATGGCTCTTTTAGCTAAAAAATTTTACAAGATTTTTAAAAGCAAGAAAAAGGTTGATTTTCAAAAATCAAATGATAAAAAGAAGTTTAGACCTAAATTTCGAAAATCTTTGAAAGATAGTCAAGTTACAACTGTCAAGAATATGGGCATTTAGCAAATAGATGTCCTAAAAAGGACAAACCCAAGAAGAAGGGTATGGTGGCTACATGGGATGAATCATCTGATTCTGAAGCTTCTTCTGAATCAGAAGATTCTGAAACTGAGTTGAGCAATGAGGTTAAAGCTCTTATGACTCTAGCCAAATTCACATTTTTAGATAATGACTCAACAAGTGAAGAAAATCTGAGTAGTGAATGTGAAAATGAAGATGATCTTCAAGATGCTTACAATGCCCTATATAAGGAAAGTTGTAAAATTGCTGTCAAACTTAAACTTCAAAAAGAAAAGTTTTTAAACTCAAAGAATGTTTTGAATCGCTTGTCTTAGAAAAATCACAAATTTCAGATTGTTTTGAAAAATCAAAAGCGATTTGGAATTCAAGAACTCCCTAATTATTGATTTGAAATCTGAAATTGAGAAACTCAAAACTGAAGTATCTTCTCTTCTGAGTCTAAAGGACACATGGAAATATGCCCAAGGAGATCTAAAGTTAGAAAAACTTTTATCCGGATCAAGAAAATGTGGCGATCTATCCGGGTTGGGATATGATAAAAATCTACCTCCTAAACAAAAATATACTCCTCCTATGTTTGTTAAAGGAGAGTCCTCAAACTCAAAAGGGAAAAGTACTTATCAAGATTTTTCTAAAAATTCAAAAACTTTTCAAAAACCTAGAAGCAGTCATGTCAACTTTAATCAGAAACAAAATCCACTAGCTGAAAAGATAGTTGATTTACTCAAGGAGCTCTTAAAATCTAACTCTATAGGTCATTCTTACAACTATAAACAAAAGAAGACCAATTATGTTCCTAAACCTAAAACAGTTATGAAATGGGTTCCAAAAGTCACCTGCTTGGTTGCTCACATTGCTTTCAAAGCAACAAGTCATTCAAAATGGTACCTAGACAGTGGATGCTCCAGGCATATGACAGGGGACAAAGCCTTATTCACAGATCTGAAAGATATGACTGATGGTTCAGTCACATTTGGTGATGGTAGCAACTGCAAGATTATAGGCCAAGGTACGGTTCAACTTTTTAATCTTCCTGTGTTTAAAAATGTTTTATATGTTGAAGGCTTAAAACACAACTTGCTTAGTATATCTCAAATATGTGATAATAACCATAGTGTTCGATTTTCTAATCAAAGCTGTGAAATACTAAACAATAAGGGTTCTGTAATATTAACTGGACGTAGAACATCTGAAAATTGTTATATTATTAGCGAATCCAGCTCATCTAATCAAATATGTCACATGGTCCATACAGACGAGACTGATTTATGGCACAAACGTCTTGGGCATGTACATTATCAAAATTTATATAGATTGAGCAAACGAGAACTTATAAGAGGTTTACCCAAATTTCAGAAATTAGATAAAATATGTGATGAGTGTCAGATAGGCAAACAAACAAGGAACTCACACAAAAAGGTGAATTCAAATACCACATCAAGACCACTCGAACTCCTCCACATGGATCTGATAGGACCTACCAGAACGGAAAGTCATGGTGGGAAAAAGTATATCTTGGTAATAGTTGATGACTTTATCAGATTTACATGGATAGTCTTCTTAAGGGATAAATCTGAAACCCTTGAAGAAGTAAGTAAAGTTCTTAGAAGGATTCAAACTGAAAAATGTTCTCAAATCAGTAAGATTCGTAGTGATCATGGATCTGAATTTGAGAATAGCAATTTTGAGAAGTTCTGTACCGACCAAGGAATATTACATGAATTCTCTGCTCCCAAAACTCCACAACAAAATGGAATTGTTGAAAGAAAGAATAGAGTACTTCAAGAAATGGCTAATGTCATGTTGAATAGCATGAAGCTCTCTAAAAATCTTTGGGCTGAAGCAGTCAACACAGCTTGCTATATTATTAACCGAGTCTACACTAGCAAAGATAATAATAAAACGGCTTACGAATTGTGGTTCAATAAAAAGCCTACTGTTAAATACTTTCGAGTTTTTGGCAGCAAATGCTATATTTTACGTGATCGTGAAAATTTGGGAAAATTCGATACAAAAAGTGATGAAGGGATTTTTCTAGGATATTCCTTAAACAGTCGTGCTTATAGGGTTCTGAACAAAAGGACTGGTGTGATTCAAGAATCCATCAATGTTGTCATTGATGATCACTTAAATAAGCCTATCTCTAATTCAGATAATGATGAAGTTCTAATCATTGATAAACCCGATACTTCATCAAATCAGACTGAATCTGAATTGAGGACTGTTAAAGATCATCCAACTACTCAAATTCTTGGAAACCCTCTCACTGGTGTTCGCACCCGTAGACAACTTGAGGATTTATGTAATTATGTATGTTTTACATCCCAAATAGAACCATCCAATGTAAAAGAAGCTCTTGCTGATGAGAACTGGATTGTTGCGATGCAAGAAGAACTTAACCAATTCGTAAGAAATGATGTTTGGTATCTCGTACCAAGACCTAAAGATAAACACATCATTGGAACAAAATGGATTTTCAAAAATAAGTCTGACGAATGTGGAAATATAATTAGAAACAAGGCTAGATTAGTGGTACAAGGTTATACTCAAATTGAAGGAATTGATTTCGATGAAACTTTTGCACCAGTAGCTCGTCTTGAATCTATCAGACTATTTATATCCATTGCATGTTTTAGAAAGATAAAGATCTATCAGATGGATGTAAAAAGTGCTTTTCTAAATGGGGACTTACATGAAGAAGTCTATGTTGAACAGCCAATGGGTTTTGAAGATCCCAAAAATACTGATTATGTGTATCGGCTTAAAAAGACACTTTATGGATTAAAACAGGCACCTAGAGCATGGTATGAGAAACTAACAAAATTTCTTTTAAGTCACAATTTTCAAATGGGATCTGTTGATAAAACTCTATTTGTTAAAAAACATAATGATCATATCTTAATAATACAGATTTATGTTGATGATATCATTTATGGATCAACTTGTATTAACTTGACTACTGAGTTTGCAGACTTGATGAAATCACAGTTTGAAATGAGCATGGTTGGGGAATTAACTTATTTCCTTGGTTTGCAAGTTAAGCAGCAACCTGAAGGAATATTCATCTCTCAATCTAAGTATGCCTTGAATCTAATCAAGAGATTTGGATTTGAGAATGGTAAGAATTTTGATACTCCTATGAGTACTACCCTGAAACTCTCAAAAGACTATAATGGTAAAAATGTTGATTCAAAACTTTATCGGAGTATGATTGGTAGTTTGTTGTATTTAACTGCTAGTAGACCTGATATTTCTCTGAGTGTTGGTATTTGCGCAAGATATCAATCTGATCCTAAAGAATCACACTTGATTGTTGTCAAGCGAATTATTAGATATGTTGCAAGTACTGTAAATCTCGGTCTCTGGTATCCTCATGAGACTAGTGTCCAATTAGCTGGGTACTCGGATGCTGACTGGGCTGGTAATCTAGATGATAGAAAATCAACCAGTGGTGGTTGTTTTTACATTGGAAATTGTCTAGTTTCCTGGTTTAGTAAGAAACAAAATTCTATATCACTTTCAACAGCTGAAGCTGAGTATATCGCAGCTGGTAATGCATGTACACAGCTTGTTTGGATGCAACGAATGCTGAGTGATTATGGAATTAAACAAGATTCTATGTTATTGCATTGTGATAATTTCAGTGCAATAAATATTTCAAAAAATCCTATTCAGCATTCTCGTACTAAGCACATTGACATTAGATTTCATTATATTAGGGAATTGGTAGAAGAAAAAGTTATATCTCTAGAATATATTCCTACTGAAGATCAAAGAGCTGTTATTTTCACAAAACCTCTTGATAAAATTAGGTTTAATAAGATGAAATTTGATCTTGGCATATGTATTTCAAAATGATTATTTATGCCTACGTGTATCATAGTGTATATATTTGCTAGGTTTAAATTCATTTTCTTTAAAAAATTGCAAGAAATATGCTTTTCTGAACTTCCTTCGACCTGTCGTGAGTGTATTCGACCAGTCGTCCTACGACCGGTCGTAGATACCTACGACCAGTCGTAGATTTCAGAAATCACTTAAATTTGGGGATTTTTGCTTTCTTCCTCATTTCCTTTTTTCTCTCAAAGGAGCCGAGCTTCGACTTGTCAAACCCACCATCTTTGTTCTTCAAGGTCAGTATTTCATTTACATTTTTATTGCAAATCAGTGTCTAGATTACTCTCTTGTCTATCTTGAAGCTTTCTATTTTTGATTTCATTGAGATTTGGGGTTTGATTTTTGAAAAATCTGATTTGAAGAAACCCTCTTCTCAATCCTTTGCAACTTCTTAATTTCTTGATATCCTTGTTGCAAATGGCTTCTAGAGGTAAAAAATCTACTTCCCGTGGTCCTTCTACTTCCTCCAGATTGACAAAATGTCATCTTCTTGAGCCTACTAATGATCCTTCTTATGTTATAGACCTTAGAGCTCGTAATGTGATTGTTGAACATCCTGTTGATGTTAACCATATTGCACCTTTTGGTATCCTACCTTTGCTTGAAGCTGTAGGTTGGGCTAACTTATTGCATTGGGGTGGGCCTGCATACCGGTCCATTGCTCAATCCATGTTTACATGCATAAGTGACTTCTCACTAGATAGTTTAACCTTTAAAATATCTACTAGTGAAGGGTCATTTGAAATTGATCGACATTTAATTTCAGCCCTTATGGAGATTCCTGTAAATGATGAGGGTATTCCTATCCATAACCTAACTGATAAACCCTCAATTTCTGAAAAACGTATGCTCACTAGAGATTTGTGTAACATGGATGTTCAATGGACACGAAAAGGGAATGCGCTTCCCGCAAGGTTTTGTTACCCAAATACAGAGTGCTCCATAGAATCTTTGTGTCTAATCTGTATCCTCGGTCAGGTAATAAAACTGACTTGACCTCTTTTATGGTACGTATTATTCATGCTATTTCCAGTGGTACTCAGATTTGTCTCCCATCCTTAATCTGTCATTTCCTTCTTCAGTTTAGACTCCATCCTGGTCATAGTGACATCCCTTTTGGTTATTTAATGACTGTATTAGCCACACATATGTTGGTCGATATGCCTGTTAATGAAGCACCTATTCATCATCTGATTTTCAACAACACTAATCTCAATAAGATGAAGCTGGAATTACTTCCTGAACAAGGTGGTAATGGTGGTGGTGCTGGTCATGAAGAAGCAGGGGAAGACATTAATATGGATGATATCTTTGAGGAACTGGATTCTGATTCGACAAATGATCCAGATTTTGTACCATCTGATTTTGATGCACGTCTGAGTGCTTTAGAGGGTAAAGTTGAGAATTTGAATGAAAAGTTAGAAAACATGTCTGTTACTCGTGATTCTCAATTCAAGTACATGCGAAAATATCTTCGGCGATTAAACAAAGGCATGCACCAACTTGATCCCTCTATTTCTGCTCCGTCTTCTAGTTCTAATTCTGACTAGTCTTTATGTGATTTTCTGGTCTGTAATAACCTTATAATTTAGCACTTGTTTGACTGAATTTTAATTGGATACTTTCACTGTTTTATGCTGGATATTTATTCTATATGAAGCTATGCAGAGTATCTCTTTATCTGTTTTGCTATAATCTCATAACTCCTCATGTTTACTCTCATATATCCCTTTAATTAAGTTCTCCTTTATTGTTGTTTCCTTTGTCATATAGTGACAAAAAGGGGGAGAATGGTTTGTTTTTATCTTAAATGGTTTGTTCTTAACTTAACGATGTGATTGTGAGAGGTGATAAGAGTAGCATTGGTTATGTTACTCAGGGGGAGTTTGAATGTTGAATATTGAATATTGAATGTTGAAGCCAGTTGATATGAACTGGTGTTTTACTAAAGTTTTACTTTATGTTTATGTTTATCCTTGGTTATGTGTTTTGTCACTAATTTGACAAAGGGGGAGATTGTAAGTGCTATATTTTATATCCCTGTTTGTTGTCAAATTTGTGGTGCCAAAATCACTGTTATATATCTTGCATAAGTGAAGCTCTCACGAAGATGAATATTCATGTACAAGCTAAGTTCACAACAAGCTAAGCTCACAAGTACAAAGATCAAACTTGAATGCAAGAACTACTTGCAAGACATGACTCAAGCTGCAAGACTGCAAGAAGAATATAAGGCAGTTCATAAAGAACTCAAGACATGTACAAAGCAGTTCATAAAGAATTCAAGACTCTTTCAAGATTGAGCTACATCAAGACTTCAAGGCTCGTACTTCAAGGTCACTAGTTCCTAATATTTCAATGTCCTTACTTCATGGTTGAGGTTTGACTGACCTTAGGTTGACCTTATAAGTAGGTCACTTTAGATACATAAATCAAATGTTTATTTTACATAAGTTTGGTCAGTTCTTCGACTAGTCCTAAGCCTTCTTCAACTAGTCCTAGAGTTGCTTCGACTAGTCTAAGAAATTCCTTGATAAGTCGTAAGGTTGTTACAAAAATCGGATATTTTCTGTTAGGCTTCGACTAGTCCAGGGATTTCTTCGACCAGTCGTAGGAACAGTGTCGACTGGTTCTTCAACCGGTCGTAATTCTTCGACACAAAGTCCAGCGATAAATTCATAAGGTCTTCGACCAGTCGAAGGAGGCCTTCGACCAGTCATAGAATGGTTAAAGCTTATCGCGCCCGATTTTTTTCAAATTTGTTATTTCTTCGACTAGTCGAAGGGCACCTTAGACCAGTCGAAGATGCGATCTGCTCACCTATAAATAGAACACGAATCTCAGAAGAAAACATCGAATTAATTAATCCATTCAAGCCAATCTTCGTCGAACTTCTGAGAGATATTTCTATGCTCCATCTAAGCTAAGTGTGCTTATTTAATATTCTCTTTCCTTAGCTTTATTTAATTGATTTTGTTTCTGCTATTCCAATCTAATTTGATAAGAGGAATCGCTATTCCCTTTCTTTGGAATCAAAATCAATTAAGGCAAGCCTTACTTGATTTAAATTTAAAATCTATTAGAATTAGAACCATTGTAATTGAGTACTGGACATTGAACTTGGACATTCAATCATCTACTCTGACTTGGTTCTACCGGGCTGCTACAACGAAGGAGATAATCAGGTATTTTACATTTAATTGTAAATTCCTTTCTGTTTTGGTTTCTTTCAAGATTTGCCAGAAAAATCTTGTTGTATTGGTTATCTGAGGAGAGCCAGGAAAACTCAGAAGTGGGGTTTTTTTTATTGTGTAAGCCCACAGACAAAGACACAATTGTAAAGGTTTTCGGTGAACCTGGGAAAACCTATTTTGTTAGTGAACGCTAATATCCCCTATGTGAGGATATTAGGAGTGGAGTAGCATTTTGTGTGGCTGTTGTTTAACAGTTGGTGAACACACAAGCGAACCACTATAATCCTTAGTGTTATGGTTGAATGATTTACATTTCTAATCTTTAATTATTCTTTTGTGGGATGTATGAATGTGGTGAATGTTGTAATCATTTAATTCAAGCTTTGTGAGAATTTTGTAATAGTTTAGAATTTATTTTCTACTATTTCTTTATCAGCTTGAATTTAAATTTCCTTTAAAGTTGTTCCAGCAAGGTTGCCCTGCCATTTTTATGGTTTATGGCTGTCCCTAGAACAATACATTTGTAATTACAATTTATTTCAATTCAGTTTGTATTTATTTCTTTATTCCTCTTTGGTTTGAGATTTGATACAAAGATCTTTCTAGAAATAAGGTTGTCCTACCATAAACTCTGGTTTTTAGTGAAAGGTTGTCCTTAGAACAACATTTGTATCGACCTCTCAAGATCTAAATTTTGAGGTTGTTTCACTTTCCTGCATTGTGATTTACTTTGGCTATCATTTTCTTTTAATTCCGCTGTTATAAGTTTTTATTTGGCATTGTCCTATTCACCCCCCCTCTAGGACATATAGCTAGGCCTTTTCACTTAGTACTTTAGCTATTGGTATGGCCCTAGTATTATACTATAGACGTGCAGTACTTAGCCATTCCTCATATGTGTATGTCATACCTTGACCATAGTAATGGCACCACCTTCTTTTAAGGAAATCTCATTAACTCCATCGTGTTTCTTATAATCTCGAGAATGGTAGGTTTCTAAGACCTTAAGTTTGAGGCCCGTATCCTAGACCGTACCATTCCGTAGACTCCCGCGGTCCTCTCGATCGAATTCTGGCGACCCGTGACCTGTAATCGGCATTTGCGCTCGGCCTTGAGTCGCATCCTGTTAATCTGAGTCAGTTCGACCAGAGACTTATACCCTTGCGATCACGCCGTCGCCGCGTCTCGTGCGCCGAGGCGATACCCGAGCTAGGAGATGTAGGCCCACGTTCAGTTCGAGGAAAACGCCGCTCATTTTCAAATCCCAAGAGAATCCATCACATCAAATGTCAAGTCCCACATCCCATCCTCAAGTATAAGCAACCCTTACCTCTCTCTTACGCAAGTACCCTAAAGTCAACTCTCTCTCTCTCTCTCCACCCATTACTCACCCATCACTCACCATCCCTCTCTCTCCTTACATCACATCTCTCTCTCTCATCTCTCTCTCATTCTCCCAAGCAACCCACTGTCCAAGATCTCCATGAGAAGAGCTTGGTGTGGCCCATCTTCCTACCCCCTCATCTCCCATCTCCACCGTCCAATCTCCATCATTTTCCATCATAATGGTAGCTAAGGAGCTAAGGATCTCATCGAGCCAAGAAGAAGCAAGAACAGTGGGTGATTTAGAATTTCTACCATTGAACTTGATGATATGAGGGCCCACATGTGGTGGGACCCATTTGATATAGGCATTGTAAGATAGGGAGGGCCCATATTAGCGGGGTCCCTCCCCTCTACCACTTGTTCTATCTCTCTCTCTCTCTCTCTCTCTCTCTCTCTCTCTCTCTTTCTCTCTCTCTCTCTTACGATGATGATGAGAATGATGTATGGCCCACCCTGCTGGAAAACGAATGGACTGGCCTACCGTACACCAGCTACATAGTTGGTGATGTCGCCAAGCTATGAGGGTCCCACCGTGGTATGTGTTTCATCCCACCGTCCATCTGGACGATGGGGTGTCTGTGATGTTTATGCATCCCAACCGTCCATGGGTGGGATAGTGGGGATTCACCGTGATGTATGTGACATCCACTCCAGTCGTCCATCTTGTGGGGCTTCACAGTGGTGTGTTTTGACATCTGCACCATCCATTAACGGGGCGTGCAGACCTAGCCATGATGTATGTATCTTGCATTCACACCGTCCAGACTTTGGACGGTGCGGATCGGACTGACTAGCATACCGCACCAGCTACATAGTTGTTGCATTGGGTCAGCAAGTTTTGTAGGTCCCACGTGTGGTATGTGGGGCATATCCACACCGCCCATGTGCTGGACGGGTGGGACCCACCTTATTGTATTCATTTTATGTGTTGTCCATGCACAGCATGTGGGGCCCACCTTGATAATGTGTTGCCCATGCACAACACGTGGGGCCCACCTTGATCATGTGCTGCATACAGCACATGGCACCACCGTGGTGTATGTTGTAATCTGCACCGTCCATTGACGGTGGGACCCACTTGTATTAACGTCAACAGTTTTCTGCGGGTCTGATCATGCGATATGTATTATATCCAAACCGTTCGTCTAACTCGTTAGATTCCAGGCCCACTCTGATGTATTTGTGTCACCCTCACAGCCCATCTGATTTGGGTAGCCATGAGGGGTCGACCCTCCTAGACGACCCATACCTAGTGGGACCCGCCGGGAGATGTATTGATCTAGACCGTCCATTCGTTGGGTGTCCAGCTGGCCCCCACGCAGGTGGACTGGACGTCCAGCAAGCGGCCTACCTTTGCTGCATGTATTTATATCCTCATTGGCCATCAGTGTGGGGCCCATTTGGGATGTGTAAGGCTCACCATATATGTGCATTTTATCCAGACTGTCCATCTATTTAGATGCCCATCAGGTCCAACTTGCAGGTGGGTTCACCGTCCACTAGACGGCCCGCCTCGTTGAATGTGTTGTTCACTCATGTTGTCCATCCATTGTGAAGCCCATTGGGATTGTATGAGGTCTATGAGTATGAGGCTCATTGTAAGTATGTGAGACTCTTGTGATTGTATGAGACTCATTATGATGGTATGAAATCCGTTGTGATTGTATGAAACCCATTGGTGCGGCCCATTGATGCAGCCCACTTGACATGTATGAGGCCCATGTGCAGGGCCCACCTGTTATGTATATTGGCCCCATGTGCAGGGCCCACCTATTGTGTATTTATGGTCCTTTTTAGCGTGGCCCATTGAGTTGTATTTATGGCCCAGTGTGATGTATATTAGGCCCTTGTGTGAGGCCATAGGCCCACTATATGTTTGGCTCTATGTTGGCCACTGTTTGGGACCGATGTTGGTTAAATGTCCACATTGATGGGCAATGATGGTTAAATGTCCACATTGTGACCTTCCCTTAGGCCGATTGTCGAGGCTGATTATCGGTGTCGATTATCAAGGCCGATTATCGATGTTGATTATCGGTACCGATTACCGATACTGATTATGAGTACGTGATAGTATAACATCATGACACATGCCTATACACATCATCTACATGCTTGATATGAGATGTGGTCGACCATTGCATATGCCATTAGGTAAATTATCTATGAGACTCCCTGATAGGCGGAGTTGTCCCACATGAGCGCATGGTATGCATAGGTTTGATGCAAGACTAGATGGTATGACTCATGCATCTCGCATTTTGTGATATGACCACCGTACGCCCTAGTGACATCGGGGCTGTAGCCTCCATAGGTATATCGTTGATGGCCAGATGAGACACTAGGAATCTGTTACTAGCATCGTACCGCCATAGATGGCCCTGGGTGAAAATTTCTAAACCCTCTTGGTACTAGAGGACACCCCAACGTCTAGACCGAGTGGATATATATGAGCGCATGAGAGTCGTATACCAATAGGCCGCGTCTCCCATTGTATCGTGGTCGGTTGGGAGGGGGTGTGACCTTACCCGCCTGAGTGAGGGGGCAATATCTAGGTTGAGTTTGACCAGCTTGAGGAATGGGTCCGCTATCAACGAGTCGGGCCCAATATCGACAGGCGGATAGTGAGGTCTCTTTCACTTACCCAGTTGTGCGCTCGGATAGGGGCAGCAAACTGGCGTAGAGTGTAATAGACCGCGGTGATGATCCCAGGGATGTATGGTACTGATATGTGGACTTACTGAGCAGGAGTTGTATACTCATTCATTCATTCATTCACTATCCACTTGGGCTAGTGGTGCGCAACTATTTGTTACGTGTACCTTCGCAATGGCCAGGATTTCGGTTGGGGCGAGTGACTAACCTGAGATCAGGATCCTACCACATTGAGTTTGACTATCCAAATTTAGGTATGACACTGGTTTGGATAGAAGTCCCTTATAGTGGACCCCGTAGCCTGCGATACTACGTACTATCATCCTGACATCACACTCCAGCATGGTCATTTCATTCACATCGCATATTACATTACATCCTCAGCACATAACACTTAGATTACTATGCTTCTGTATTACATGGCCTGGATAAGGCTGATGGTATTTATGGACTTACCAGCATGTTTCCACATTACTCTGATATTGTACGATTTATGGATTGTCGGTAATGCTGCTTACTCTGATATCTATATGCTTGGCACGTGCATCGCACACACTTTCACCACCCTATAAGCTTTCTATAAGCTTATGCATGATAAATACGTGCAAGTGGCGTTAAGTTGCAGCAACATTGAGCTTGGAGTGTGCAGCGGTCTTCTGGAGCTTTGATTTTGACATATGTATTTCCCTTTCAGCACTGTATTCAACTGTTTATATTAGTGGATATGTGATGATGATGTTACCTTTGTGATTTGGGTAAACTTGTGGTTATGCTTCTTACGAGTTAAATGTATGTTAGAAAATCCTCCTTGTAGGATCACAGGATCGGAATCTGGTGTATGGGTACTGGGAGCCGAGAATGGGGTACTACGGAGGTTGTCGGCACCAGATTCGGCAATTGAGAATTTTGTGAGCCCGATTTTTGGATTTGGGGGGTGACATTAAGTCTCGGGTACTCGACCAACACATCACACCCTACACGCATTAATTACTGAACCTTCATCTATAAAAGCAACCCTTAAGCTTCAAATCGCACCACAAACGATCTTAAGACAAAGTTTCAGTCACCACTATTTTAACCCTTATGGATTTCTTTCTTCTGTCGATCAAAATCATGAAGGAGACATTCAAAGAAGGGATTGAATCCTTCTCGTACTCTTCCTTTCTAGGTGATCATTTTCCTTTCCTCAGGGATGTTGTTGATCTTCCTGAAGATCAATGGCCTTTGTAGGAGATCCCGAATATTCTCTTGGAACTCCATCAACTTGGGGAAGAATACTCTGAGGATGTTTGAGAGATTGAATGCTACACTACTGCCTTGTCACGTCTGTCCACCCTTGGTGCTGAATGCCGAGCTTTACTAGCCTACCAAGAAGCATCTTAAAAGAACAAGTTGCACTGAACTCGCTAACATAACTTCAATGAGAAGATGTTGTAGTCACTAAAGCTCGTGTGCAACAATTTGTCTGCCGACTTGGCCGATACCCATTGGCTTCACCCAAATCATGATTGGCCAGAAAGTGAGGAGCTGGTTACATTCATCGAGTCCCAAAGAGAACTTTATCAGGAATGTGCTAAATCTAGTGAAGTTGAAAAGAAATCGGCTGGTCTGGAGCATGCGTCTATCGGTTGTTGTCTCAAATATATCGAGCACACCTCTGCAGAGCTCGTGAGCCAACGGGCCTCGTGGACTGAGAGGTGAAAGTTGGCAAGGGAGGCGAGGGAAGTGAAAGCCTTGGCTACGGAGAATTTCAAAAAGATCAAGTCGGCCAACTTATTGCTCGACCGCCCAATCCCCTTTTTTTGTAATTATTTTAA
This sequence comes from Magnolia officinalis, assembly GCA_021015155.1. Classification (NCBI taxonomy): domain Eukaryota; kingdom Viridiplantae; phylum Streptophyta; class Magnoliopsida; order Magnoliales; family Magnoliaceae; genus Magnolia; species Magnolia officinalis. Next base: position 23,531,004 of record JAJHSJ010000013.1, on the reverse strand, counting down.
CTATACTGTAATCAACTAGCCATTGTTTCAGGGCCTTTATTCAAATCAACTGCTTGTTTTACTAACTTGGCTTGTCCCAATTCAAGATGACTTCTGATAGTGAAGGGAAACGATATTTTAAGAAGTGGCTATTTATAGGAGCCCTTGCAATATTCTCGTTCATATCTTTTAGGAGATAGGCTCCTCCCTTGAGGACTTGCTCGATGACATGCGGAGCTTCCCAAGTGGGTGACCACTTCTTGCCTAGCGCTTGTCTTTGTGGTCGATAGGTAGTACCATTTTCCAGACCATATCGCCTATCCCAAAAGACTTCCCTTTCACTCTCTTGTTATATGCGAGTGCCACGGCCGCTTTTTGGTAATGATGATTAAGTCCAGAGCTCTAATACTGATCTTGTCCAGCTCCTTAATCTTGGCCAGCATTGGTTCTATGAACTCTGGAGGGGTTAGTTGAGCTTGATATGCAGTTCGCAATGATGGGACTGCAATTTCCAAAGGTAGGACTACATCATGTCCATAAGTTAACGCAATTGGACTAACCCGGATGTTAGTACGAGGCAATGTCCTATAGGCCCAAAGAGCCTCAGACAGCTTGATATGCCACTCTCAAGAGTTCTCTCAAATCATTTTCCTTAGAATATTCTTGATCATTTTATTGCTAGCCTTGGCTTGTCCTTCGCATATTGGATGTAGTCGACCATCATCTTTAGCCAGAAGTAATCATAACACCTGAGCGTGAGCTTCATCTTTCTCCTAGCCTGATGGGCCCCACAAATCCCTTCATGGACCCCCTCCATGACCGACATAGCTTCTTTCTTTGATAAGCATAGAAGTAAAACTCCATCAGCCCCTTTTCTATACATTTCATTATTGACCATCACTTAATTTATAGCTGAACTCCATACATTCCTATCGGTCTTGGTACGTGGGCTCTGCAAATAGCCCATGAGAGGAGCTCTCCAATCATCCTCCTCTACTTTCATTTGGCACACTTCCATCACACTCTTCCTCTGAAATATAAAAGGCAAAGATTTCCTTTGGACAGTAATCATCCAACCGACCAATCCCTCCACGTTATGCTCCCTAATGACATGCATAAACTCAACCTCTTCAAATAGGTCGAGTAACTGGACTGCTAAGGCATAATATGGTAATAAGGATGGACTGCACTTAAACAATCCTGCCATTTGATTTAACCAACTGTGAGTCCCCAATAACAGTCACATTTTTCACTTGTAATTCCAATAACAATTCTAGGCTAATTATCATAGCTTTATATTTGGCCTGATTGTTAGTACAGTCGAACTCCATTTGGAAAGCAAAATCCTATCAATTTCCATTAGGGGCGATAAGTATGATTCTAGCTCTAGACATATCATGTGTCCTCGACCCATCAAAAATTAATTTCCATGGCGTAAGTTGCACATAATACATATCTATATCTAGAATACATGGGGGAAATTTCTCCCCAAGATTAGAAGAGTGATCGACCAAAAAATTGTCTATGGTCTGACCCTTTACTTCTTTTTGCGGGACATAATGTAAATAAAATTAAGATAAAGAGAGTACCCATTTACCAATTCTGCCACTCAGAATCAACCAATTTAACATATATTTAACCAAATTAGTGATCGTTATTACATGTACTCTTTCAGCCAATAAGTAGTGTCTCAGCTTGGTGGCCACAAAATACAATGACAGGTATAACTTTTCGATGGTGGAATATTTTCTTTCAGTGTCAAGCAGTGTTCTAGTCAAGTAGTAGACCGCCCTCTCCTTACGCATGTCATCATCTTACACCAAAAGGACCCTGATAGACTCCACTGAAGCTGCAACATATAATTTAAGCGATAGATCCTTAATCGGTGGCATCAGCACAGGCGGCTTCAAAAGTACTCTTTAATTCTGTCAAAAGCCAGTTGGTATTCTTCTCCCTGGATAAATATAGACCCCTACTTTAGTTTTATCAATAGAGAAGGCACGTTAGTCTTTTCTGCACAGTTGGAAATAAACGTACACAAGAAATTAACGTGGCCCAAGATTTGTGTAGCTCAGCCTTATTCCTAGGCGGCCGAGCGTCAATTATGACTCGAGCCTTATTCTGATCAACCTCAATTCCTCTTTGATGTACAAGGAATCCTAAAAGTTCCCAGCCGAGACACCAGATGCACATTTTAAAGGATTTAATAACAACTTATGGAGTCTCATGCATTCAAAGGACTTGCGCAAGTGGGCCATGTGCTCTGTTGCATAGGTTGACTTAGCTACCACATCATATACATAAACTTCCATGAAGCGACCGATCATGTCATGGAAAATTTCATTCATTGCTATTTGGTATGTGGCTCTTACATTTTTCAATCCAAAGGGCATCACCGCCTAGCAGTAAGTCCTTAATGGACCTGGACAACCGAATGTCGTCTTCGGCAAATCTTCTAATGCAATGTATATTTGATTATATCCAGAGTGTCCATCCATAAAGGACACTACCACGTGCCCAGCAGCTCGATCAATGAGTTGATCAGCTATAGGCATGTGATATTCATCCTTAAGAGTGGCCGAGTTTAGATTTCTAAACTCAATGCACACTCTTAACTTACCATTATCTTTCATTACTGGGACCATGTTTGACATCCACTCCTCATATTTAATTGTCTAAATGAAACCTTCTTTTAGGAGCCACTCAATCTCCTCTTTGATTTTTAGGGTGATCTCGGCCGTCATCCGCCTAGGCGGTTGCTTGTATGGCCGATAACCTTCCTTTGTGGATAACCTATGTTCAACTAAGGATCGATCGAGCCCTGGCATCTTATGGTAATCCCAAGCAAATCAGTCGATGAATTCTAAGAGCAGCTTTATTAATTCATCCATCTCAGAAAGTTGCAGTAAATCACTTACAAATGTTGGTTTTGGATCCGGTTCCGTGCCTAGATTGACTTTGATCAATAGATCATAAACTTGTGGTTAAAGATCTTCCTTCTCTTCTGACGTTTCTTCAAACTTGAGACTGCTTTCATCGGCAGACCCTTCTAACTTGGCTAAATTCACAAAGCATCCTTCATTAATTTCCCTCAGGCTTTGTTGAAGCCTCTTTATTTTGGTCGTTAAGTCGGTCTAATTCATTCCAACTCTTGGATTCTCAATCATGGAATATCTTCAATAGTGCAACAGGGGACCGGCCGATATAAGACAATGTCCTTCAGCCGGCTATCATTAGCTAAGGTGACTTCTAGAATAGCTTGTACAATGCTTTCGAGATTCTTTTTCACTGTAATCTTAGTAGGTCAGCCAGTCTTATTCCTTCCAGTGAACCTGATAGGCCCCACTTCTTCACCATAATAATAAGCCTCATTGGCGTTCGACGTGGCTAGGAAAGGTTTGTTGTCGGCAAAGACTAGCTCGACCTTATTTTAGTTCCAAAAGACCATGAACTGGTGGGGAGAGGATGGGATGCAGGCGAAAGAATGAATATAGTCTCTCCCCAACAATGCATTATAGCTCGATGAGGTATTTACAACAAAAAATGGAGCCAAAATTGTTATGGTGCCTACGGTCAGATCGATCAGCAGGACACTGTACGTGTGTGACATCACCCGCAAAGTTACTAATGGTCACTTTTAATGGGATCAGATCAACCATAGTCTTTCCCAACTTGGCCATCATCCTCCATGGTATTAAACTTACTGCGGCCCCATTATCGACCGGAATTCTTGTGATAGGGCAACTCTCGAGGTAAGCTGATATGTATAGAGGCTTAAGGTGTCATGTCATATCCTACGTGGGCTTGTCGATGATAATCCTTTTGGATATGCCTCCAGCTTCTACAGTAACTGTGTCGACTTTGGGTTCATCTTCTTTACTCTCCTCAAACGAGAAAGAAACATGTTGAATTATTACTAGAGGAGCATGTTCCTCCATATCACTAGCCATGTTGTTTGGTTGAGTGGGCTTGGCTTGAAAACTGGACGGTAGTGTGAAGACCATGTTACAATGGGACGTTATAGGAGAACGATCTAAACATAATTTTATCACTTGAACCTTGCGCCCTAGTATTTCAGACTCCATCCACTCGAATTGATCTGCCGACTGTTCGATCGTTGGATCCACGAGCGAGGAAATTTTAAGGGTGTCAGCAGTTGACGAGAGTTTATTGGCCATCTATTCCTCTGTTAGAAAATAACCTTTGTTGAGGTAGGCTGGCAAATTCCCACAACTATCTTCCTCTTTAAAAATTTTATCTGAGTCATGCCTTATGGCCCTCCCTGTGGCGTAGTCAGTAGCACTGCTTCAACCTTATTCAGTTTTAATTGCTCATCAGGAACAAGAATCTTCCAGAAGGGGCAGGGTGCACTATTTTGGATAACTGTTAATTTGTTGCCAATCTAGTGCAGTCTATTTTGGATAATTGGATAACTTTGGTTTCATTTTGAGTATGGCTGAATAGAATTCTTATCATTAATGCCATATTTTTTTTGTTACGTTCCCCTAGTTTATCAAGTTATGATTTGCATATGATTGAAAACTGCTATATCCTATCTAATATGCATTCATTCTGTAACTGATGTTTGACTAAAAAGAGTTAACTCTTATACATCAAATTCATCTACTTATGCCTGATGTTTCTCCCATGCGATTCACTCTTCAGTCAATATCACTTGCTATACCTTTGCCAATAACTGACAAAAAGGGGGAGAACAGTTCAAAACACCCCGAGCGAAAAATTGTATATCTAATGTTGTTGCAGATGTTTGGGGGAGCAACTGCACCAAGGAAAGGGGAGTTTAGAAGTAAGTGGTTCTCGTCCTTTGAAGCCCTCGTAGGAGGCCTCCGGCGGGAGTGTACGTAGTGGGTGAGTTGTGTGGACCCTTGCTCTGTGGAGAGCATAAACATCTGGGTACGTTGTGTGGACCCTTGCTCTATGGAGAGCATAAACATCTGGTTAGGAGTGAACCAGTAAAACTCTAAGTTTGAGGTGAACCGTATAAAACCTTAGGTTTTAGGTGAACCTGGTAAAACCTTAGGGTTTGAGGTCAACCGTGTAGAAACCTCCGTGTAAAGGTTGAAGGTGAACCTGATTTAAAACCTTAGGTTCGAGGTGAACCCTGGGAAACCTCCTTAGTGAAATCCGGTACACTCAAGGGTTGAGTGCGGCAGCCAGGAGTGGAGTAGACTTATCGTCGAACCACTATAAAATGACTGTGTTTGAGATTGTTATTTTTACGATTGTGTGATTTTCTTTAATACTTCCTCATCTGAATATCTGATCACATCACACACACTTATACAGTCATATCCATCATAAGCTAACTTGTATACTATTTACTTTCTTCATAGTTTGTGATTGGATCCTCTACCAGGCTTGGAAGCCAGTAGAGTTATTTTTGAGTAATCCTAATATATATTTGTTGTTAGGATTAGTGTGATAGAATTTTAAATAAATCATAAAACTTTTAAAAAGTCCTATTCACCCCCCTCTAGGACATATTGGCATATTCCGACTTCTACTCAAGCGGTCTTCACCGCCATTTCAATTGGTATCAGAGCGGGTCTCTCTTTAAGGGCTTCACCACCTAGAGAGTGATCTTGACTGAAGTTGGGAATATGCTCAAAGGAGAGGGCTCATCTATCACTAGACCTCCAGTATTTGACGGCTCAAACTATGCATACTGGAAGGCTAGGATGTACTACTTTCTGAGATCTTTGGATCATGATGTTTGGGATATAGTTGAAAGTGGATATGTACCACCTACTGAAAAAATTGTACTTGATAGTGGCACAACAATCACAAAGCCCAAACTCAAAGAAAAATGGACAGCATTCGACAAAGAAAGGCAAACATCTGAAGCCAAAGCTATGAATGCTATCTACTGTGTCGTGTCCCAGGATATATTCAATCAGATAAGTATGTGTGGGACATCAAAAGAAGCATGGGATTTACTAGAAACAACTCATGAAGGCACAAGCACTGTGAAGAGGTTCAAACTACAACTCTTGACTTCACAGTTCGAAAGTCTCAGAATGGAGGAGCATGAGACATTTATGGAGTTCTTTACAAAGCTAAATATCATCTACAACTCCATGGGTGGATTGGGAGAAAAAGTTCCGATACCGAAAATTTATAGGAAAATTTTAAGATCCCTACCAGAACGATTTAATCCCAAAGTAACAACAATAGAGGAGTGTAGGAACATAGATGAGATGAAAGTAGAAGAACTAGTAGGTTCCCTACAAACTTTTGACATACACTTCACTCAATCCCAAAAATCGAAAAACACTGTCCTAAAAACTTCAAAGAAAACAACTCATGAGGAAAGTGAAAGTGAAAGAAAGGATGATGATGAGGAAGTGGCCTTGCTGGCACAGAAATTCAGAAGATTCTTTCAGAAGAATCGCGGCCGTCCCTCTAAAGGGAGAAAGGTGAACAACAAACTTCCTGCAGGCAAATTTGGTAGAAGAACCAAAGAACCACAATGTTATGCCTGTCAAGAGTATAGACACCTATTAACCGAATGCCCAAACAGAAAAAGTAAGGGCAAGGCAATGGCCGCCACATGGGATGATACAGATGAGTCAAATTCAGAATCTAGTGACTCAGAAAGCAATGAAGATCAGAAATCATTGAAAATTCTCATGGTCTCTAATACTTCAATCATCCCTAAGAATCAAAGAACGAGAAAGAACAGCTAGCCACGGAATCATCTTCATCCGACAATGGAGAGGAAGAAGATGAAATCGAAGAGGATAAATTACAAGAGGCCTACAATCAACTTTACATTCATAGCGTCAATATTATCAAAAGACTTGGAATAGTTGAAAACAAAAAGGAATTGCTGCAACTAGATCTAGACAAAACTTTAGATATAAATACTCATCTGATAAATGATTTGCAGAAATATCATTCAGATAATGATGAACTTGAAAGAATAAACATTTCTCTTAAATCTGAGTCTGAAAGATTAAATAAACAAATTAAAACACTAAATGAGAGAAACATGATTCTTCAAAATGAAAATCATACACTTCAAGTTGAATTAGAGGAATCCAGAAAAATGGCCAAGCTAAACTGCAAATTTTCCTAAAGCGGTGAGAAATTAGAAAAACTGTTAGGCATGGGAAAATGTGGAGAGGACAAAAAGGGATTAGGCTATGGAAAAGCTAGAACAAAAACTGAATATGATGCACAACCTTTTAGAAAATCTGTTGCCTCTAGTAGTAACACTAGACCTATCCCAGCTGGTCACAAAAATGGTGAGTTAGTTTATGAGATGAACAAAAGAAATATGCAATCATCACCACTCGAGCTAATTGACAGGATGAAGGAGTCATTAAGTCATGTGGACAAATCAGATAAGTTGAACAAATCTGCCACAAGTAAAACTCCTGTCACAAAGTAGGTGATTAAGGAAAAGACAAATTGCCTTGTTACACATTCAGATCGTCTACCAGGCAATAAGGCCAAATGGTACCTTGACAGTGGTTGCTCAAGACATGTCACAGGTGACAAATCCCTTCTCTCCAACTATAAAACTCTGCATAAAGGAATAGTCACCTATGGAGATGGAGCCACTGCCAATGTAATTGGACAAGGAATGATAAAAGGAATTAATTTGCTCAAAAATGAGAATGCTTTTTGCATAAAAGGACTAGCACATAATCTGTTAAGCATCTCTCAAATCTGTGATAATGGGCATGTGGTAAAATTCAACAGACAAGAATGTGAAATCCTAAACCAATCAGGGAAATCAGTAATGAAGGGTCATCGCACAGATAACCACTACTATATTATCAGAGGTATAGAAAGGACTCATCTCTAGAAATACCAAGCAGAAAAAGACAAGTCCAGATCATGCATCTAGATCTGGATATTTGCTAAAATGATGCAATTTTGTTGAGAGTCAAATGATATATCTGAGGTTCCTCACCTCAATCTTTTGTAAATAAACGTGCAAATGTTTATAATTTTTTATGTGTAAAGAAATTGTACATAATTTTGCTAAGTATGCTATTGATACTAAAATTATACTTGAAGGGTCGAAAAAGGAAAATATCCTCTGCATGCCTATCGATCTGTCACTCCCGATTAATCAATCATGGGTCGATATCATCGACATCTCTTCAAAATGTGGAAAGTCACAAATCCGAACTACTATCGAAGTAATTGCCGATAACATCGGATGTGGATCATCGATACAATCGAAAGTAAGTTCGATAAAATCGAAGACTCTTGGCCGATAAAAGGCAATCGAGCAGAAGAACTTTATTTCTCTGAAATTTTTTTTTCTGTTTTTCTCTCTGCTTGAATCCTCAGCCAGAAGACCATCGACTGATCCCAAAAGATTTAAAAGACACGGGTATTATCCTCCCATTTCTTTCACTTCTGAGTCTAATCTCACTCGTGGTCGGTATATTTTGTTCTTTTGGTTGGCCCTCCTTCCCTTGCGTACCTCTTACACTGAAAGATCATGAACAAAGGGAAAGATAAGACTCTTTCTCAATCTTCAAAAGGGAAAGCGAAACAACTTAGCTTGCATCAACTCACTCCATCGGTAAGACATCCAACCACTGTTGTTGAACGTCTAGTTCTTAACAGTGCGATTGAGTCTTTTGGTATTGACCTCCTTCTGGAAGTAATAAGATGGCAAAACATTCTAAATCTTGGAGGCACTTATCAAATAGGGGTATTCATGAATTCCTCAGTAAAAGTCATGTTATCTGTGACGATCCACCCTATGTTCAAGTAGAATTATTGCATTACTCCAAGCACATCACCCCCATCACCTTGAGTCACCTTTTAGATCTCCAAGTCACTCACATTCCTGTTACCAGTCGGAATCTAAATGGTCTTGGTGTTTAGGGCGAGTAACTCATGCACTCTGTCAGGGAATTACTATTTCTCAGAACGATGATAATTCCCTTCATATTAATCATCTCGGACCCACTTTTAAAATCCTTCATGACATTTTTGGGTCCAATGTCAATCCTTGTGATGTGAATGGTAATCATCTATCTCCCTTTGTGCTAAATGTGTTGTATGATGTATATCATCAGGAAGTTCAAGTGTGCCTTCCAACACTTCTTCTTAAATAGCTAATTCGGGTCATTCAAGGAAATCATCAGGATACATTAGCTTTTCCTGTACTCATTTGTAAATTAGCCCATCATGTTGGTATTCTATCTCATCTGATAAAGTCTATCCAGAGAAGTGGTTTGACAGTGATTCGGCTCAGGTAGCACAACAACTTTGTCTTCCCTTAGTTCTTCTTAAGAACAGTGCTCCCCTATAATCGGCTGCACCATATGCCCCTCCGTCATATCCATGGGGATCCAACCGAACGCCATTGCTGAGTCCGAAGTCTATCACAAATCGCCAAACTCATCATCTTGAACTTCACCTACTGAACGGTATGGCGAGCATGGAGGAGCGACTTCACAATTGTGAGAGACGTCTCACCGTGATTGAAGAAAAAGTCGATTCTCTTCAACAAACAAGTAGTTGATTTACTCACACGTGGTGACTCGCGAAGACGGTAGAAGCTGGTTGTGCTAATTACATATCATATTTCTTAGGCTTGGTGTTTTACTGGGATAACTGTTAATTTGCTGCCAATCTTGTGTAGTCTATTTTGGATAATTGGATAACTTTGGTTTCATTTTGAGTATGGCTGAATAGAATTCTTATCATTAATGCCATATTTTTTTTGTTACGTTCCCCTGGTTTATCAAGTTATGATTTGCATATGATTGAAAACTACTATATAACTGCTATATCCTATCTAATATGCATTTATTCTGAAACTGATGTTTGACTAAAAAGAGTTAACTCTTATACATCAAATTCATCTGCTTATGCCTGATGTTTCTCCCATGTGATTCACTCTTCAGTCAATATCACTTGCTATACCTTTGCCAATGACTGACAAAAAGGGGGAGAACAGTTCAAAACACCCCGAGCGGAAAATTGTATATCTGATGTTGTTACAGGTATTAGGGGGAGCAACTGCACCAAAGAAGGGGAAGTTTTGAAGTAAGGGGGAGCAGATACTGGTTGTGTACATGGGTTAGAAAATTGTAAAATTGTGTAAAAGCATGTATACACAATTTAGGGTGTGTTTGTCTAGAAGTATCTTAAGGTGTGTTGGATATTTTGTCACATAATTGACAAAGGGGGAGATTGAAAGTGCACCTACTAGTGCCCTAGTTTGTCAAGTTACGTGAATGGTGGGTCAGACTATCTACAGAGCTCGATAGGAAGATCAATTCAAGCGTCTGCCTCAACCGGATGTGTGGAAGCTCGCCATAGGTAAATCATAGCCTCACATCCCATGTCCCAAAATACCAGGTAAAGAAAAACCCTTAAAACAAGTTAGAAATCATAGAGTTTTGAAGAGAGAAAACTTTTTCAAAATAGGAAAATCTCTAAGTTTTTCTCGCCTTGTCGATTTTCTCGAAACACCCTCGATATGATCGACCTGCTTACATATATCGATATTGTCGATATAAGAACTAAATATGTCCAGCAACTTCAAAACATATCTGGATGCATTATCGATGCATCGATACACCTATCAATATCATCGATATTCAAATCTCGAGTCCATCGAGAGTGGCTCGATAAGATCGACAGACAGTTTTTCGGTGCCCCTATTTTTTAATAAAAATCTCAAAATCCTTCGATATATCGATGCTCTTCCGATATGATCTGAATTCAAATATCGATAACATCGAAAGACCATCGATGATATCGATCGAGGGCGCGCATATCTTACAGCAGATATTTCAGGTTGTTCTTAACAATGATCGGGGGCCCTTCGATAGAATCGATATTCAAATATTGATGATATCGACACCAGATCGATTGCATCGAATAAAACCATAAATTGTCCAACAAGCTCAAGATAAATCCGCTGGATTTATCGATGCCTCGACTCTGATCTCGATATCATCGACATTCAAATTCCGATGATCTCGATGGTTCCCCGATCAATCTTGAAATCCTGAAATATTTCAAAGTCAAGTCTCTCTCATTTTTCAAGTGTCGATGGATCGAACCTGTCATCGATGGAATCGGAGTTCGAAATCCAATGACATCGATAATAGCTTCGATTCATCGACCAATTGGCAAGAAGTTTCAAAAGCATATGCCATCGAGTCTGAGTCATCGAGCAGACCATCGATGCTATCGAGAGTATACGATCGATGATATCGAACCTGGTCGATGATATCGAACTCTGTCATAAATGTGACCGTTTTATATCCGTTGGAACTTTTAGCCTATTTATAAAGGACTTGTCCTTTGATGCTGTGAGAGAAAGAAGAGAGAGCTTTTGTGTGTTTTAACTTATATCTTATATTTAAAGCCCTTCTCTCAAGGGAGTTCATCCTCCAATCCACCCTCATCATTGATATTCAATAGAGTGGATTGGGGAATGAACTTCGCATTCAAGGATCCTCCAGCTACTACCTTAATGGCAAATCATTATGCTGGGATGCCTTGAATGCATAAGATTAGAGATACTCTATCTTCCTAATAGGAAAATCTTTAGAGAGTAGGATTTCATCTTCACCTTGACCCAACCCTAAGCCTAGTCTTGGTATATCTTTTGTGTTGCGGATCAAGGGAGAAGAAGACTCTTCGTCAAAAAGGAGGATGAGATCTTCGGCGTTGTACTTAATGGGACTCATCAACTTATCTGTAAGTATCTAGAGTCCAAGAGGACACTTGCGATCATTCCTTTGTAGGATTAGGTCTTAAGTGGTTCTCGCCCTTTGAAGCCCTCGTAGGAGGCATCCGGCGGGAGTGTACGTAGTGGGTGTGTTGTGCGTTGTGTGGACCCTTGCTCTATGGAGAGCATAAACATCTAGGTACGTTGTGTGGACCCTTGCGCTATGGAGAGCATAAACATCTAGTTAGTAGTGAACCAGTAAAACTCTGGGTTTGAGGTGAACCGTGTAAAACCTTAGGTTTTAAGTGAACCTGGTAAAACGTTAGGGGTTGAGGTCAACCGTGTAGAAACCTCCGTCTAAAGGTTGAAGGTGAACCTGATTTAAAACCTTAGGTTTGAGGTGAACCCTAGGAAACCTCCTTAGTGAAATCCGGTACACTCAAGGGTTGAGTGCGGCAGCCAGGAGTGGAGTAGACTTATCGTCGAACCACTATAAAATGACTGTGTTTGAGATTGTTATTTTTACGATTGTGTGATTTTCCTTAATACTTCCTCATCTGAATATCTGATTACACCACACACACTTATACAGTCATATCCATCATAAGCTAACTTGTATACTATTTACTTTCTTCATAGTTTGTGATTAGATCCTATACCAGGCTTGGAAGCCAGTAGAGTTATTTTTGAGTAATCCTAATATATATCTGTTGTTAGGATTAGTGTGATAGGATTTTAAATAAATCATAAAAACTTTTAAAAAGTCCTATTCACCCCCCTCTAGGACATATTGGCATATTCCGACTTCTACTCAAGCGGTCTTCACCGCTATTTCAGAATCGTCTTTGTTATTTCTTTGTTTTTCTATATTAGTCCTACCTTGATTATCATTTCCATTGATTAGCATTGACTTAGCCTTCTCATTAACCCGAACAACTAGTTTTAGCAATATCTTCATCCGATTAATCCTTTTTAGGAAGGGTAATTCTCTCTTCTTTTTTGGTAATCCTTTGGGGATGCTTCTCCATTGGTGTGACAATTTCTTAGTCATGAGATATTTACCACTTTAGTTTGAGACTGATGTGGATTGGGCCCTTTTTAAGATTACTCATTCAAATTTAAGGTCCCCAACATCTCCACAAGCTTGACACACAGCAGAAAAACTTGGTATACTTCCAAAAGTAGACAAGTCCATTTAGATTACCAGAGGGGTAGAGGCAAATATGTGCCTATCAAGTTCAAATCTTTTATTATACCCAATAGGCTTACCTATATTAGATTTACTAATTCATTCATTTGCTTGAGTAACCTTAGTTTTCCCCTTATAGGTAGACATCATTCCAAATCTCATTTGGATCTCACTCCAGGTGGTTAAGCCTTTCAAGAAGATCCCGCTCTGATGCCAGCTAAAATTGTGTGGTGGGATACCACGACTATACAAAGAAGCTTACCGAAACTATAGAATGAATGGCTATGTCCTAGAGGGGGTGTTTAGGACCAATAAAAATTTTACTAATTAAAACTCAATTCCTTACTTCATCTAATATGTCAATTAAACTAAGAAATGAGTGGATCCACTCACATAGACTAATTTAAATTTAATAGTGAACTTTTGCACATTACAAGTTAAGTTCCTAACACACAATTCAATTAAACATTCTTATGATTTACCTAATCAAGCACATAAGCATGAATAAGAATGTACGTAATTCACAATCACAAATACAAGCATGTATAGTGGTTCAATTTCCCTACTTTACTCCTGGAGGACATAGTCTCTCAAAGAGTATCAGTATTCACTATCGGAGGTTCTAAATCAGGTTCACCTCTAACCTTCTAACCTTTACAAGTGTACACTCCCACTTTAGGCCTACACAAGGACTTATCCACATACACACCCATGTTGGTGGCTTATACAAGAACTTACCTATCTACATACCCGTGTCGTTGGCCTACAAAAGGACTTATACCGTACTCACCCATATATATGGTGATATAGTCCTACATAAGAACCTACGTAAGTTTGAGTTACAAGCTCTATACTCAATCCTATATAAAAAGGAGTCGTGGACTCTTATAATTCTATGACTTACTTATCGGATTGAGCCCCTTTGTAGAGCATTCTCGGGTTGTTTGATCGATACTCTCCCGTGCTTTAATCAACTCCCCTTGTGCTCCATCAATCATTGATATTGATGCTTACCAATAATTCAACTCCAAGATCAAACAACTTACATGCTATACTCCATTGAGGTGAGCAAGGTGATGGGTTGTTAGTTGAATCTCCTATAACTAATGGAAGGTTGTAATCTTAGGGGATTAGATGGGTCTTCTAGTGGATTTATATAAAAGATATACCAATAAGGTTGGGTTAATCTCTAGAAAATGTTGGAGTTCATGCTCATCCTTAAGGTGGGGGTTGAAATACTCATTAGAGTGTTAATATCAAGGAAGATGACTTAGAACTCATTGGTTTAGATGATTAGGATAAGGGATATAAAAATATAATCACCTACGCTTCTGTTGCACTAAAAACTCATCATTTTGCCAAAGAACCGAATACCCTTTTATAAAGAATCGATTTGTAATGGCTATAAAATGGCTAGTTAACGACTTCGTTGATCCGATCAAATGACCATTTAATGGGATCGAAGGTCCTTCATTTAGATCGAGCATACTATTGATCCATCGAGAAAATCTAGGATTTTATCTGTTGGGTTGTTGGACTAATTCATTGATCGGATCGGGTGGTTCTTCAATTCCACCCAGTCCCATCGACAGCCTGTCGATGGGATCGAGGACTACTCAAAAACTGTTGTTTTGGGTATACATTTTCATAGAAGCTTCACACCTCTTCTAGCCTTACTTATCTTATTCAAATTAAGGATCTAAGGCTAATGGATAATTGTTGAGTGTAAAGTATTGTATATTTATCCCTTTTTATACATTGGTTTTATAAACATGAATGTGCTTAATTGATCTAATTAAAAATGTTTTGTCTTACGAAGTAATTTTGATACCTAAGGAGAAAATAATTCATAAAGCATGTATTCAATGCTCAAAAAATTACCAAGATAAGGATTGGATATTTGGTGGTTAAGATTGAAGAATTCAAGAGTCTAAGATCCAAGGAAACTAAGTGTAAAATGAAGAAAATTGAAGTTGCAAAGTGTAGAAAATCAAAAGTGTTGAAATCAACAGTTTGATGCCATCGACAATACCTTCGATGCCATAAAAGTAAGTGTTCAATGCCATCGACAATACCTTCGATGCCATAAAAGTAAGTGTTCAATGCCATCGAAGGCAGTTCAATCCCATCGCAAAATTCCGAAAATTCAAATTTCTTGTTGGACATATTGGAGCATTCTTTGATTCCATCGAGGAGATGTTTGATGCCATCGAAAAATATGCAATTTTGAAAGTTCATTACTGGACAGTTTTTCAGTTTCAACTGGACTCTTCGATGGGACTTCGATGTCATCGAAGATACAATAATTGCATAAATTTAAGTCCATTTTGAAGTTGATACAAATCAAGCCTATTAAAGGGATGTTTTAGGAGTTTCTACGTACAAGTTAGGGTAGAAGGAGTAGAGAAAAGAGTTGTAGAGCTTCAAGGAGTCCTCCCTCCTCTTTAATCCTTCGGCTCTAGTTAGTTTTAATGATTTTCTTTGAAAGTCCTAGTTCAATCATGTCTATGATTGGCTAATCTCTTAGCTAAAGCTAAGTGGTGAGCTTGTAGTTATTCTTAATGCGTAATTTACTTTGATTCAAGTTATTTGGTTTATATGTTGAACAATTCATTGAGATTTGGTTTGAATTAAGAAGTATTGATAGTCTATTTTGATCCATTTTTTACTCTGGGCTCATTGGATGCTTAGGATAGATAAGAATAGTTTCTTATCTATTTTGTAAGGAATTTATCTATAAGTAATGCTTTGAATTCCCTGCAATTAATACTTTGGTGCATGATGTGGGTACCAATTTAATTGAAGTTTAAATTTTTTTTGAAACATGAATGATGGTTTAACCGAATTATCTTCTGATTTGATAGGATATGACTTCGATTCCAATTGAAATATACATTGAATCAATAAATTGAATATTATAATTGCTATAAGTAGATTCTTGGATCCTTAGTCATTATTTATTTGTTTTACTCTTAACTCAGTTGCTAGATTAAAAACTCAGATAAACTGTTAAACTTAAATTAGTTTTAGACTGTGTTCCCCATTCCTTGTGGATTCGACCTCTGTCTCACTGAGTTATTATTACTTCACAAACCTGCACATGGGGTTCATGAACAATAATCAGTAAGGTTTACCTATTAAGGTTATAATCATCTTGACATTTAAGGGTTGTTTTGGGTAAAGATTAAGGACACCAAGGTACCTCATTTACTTGTTATAGGCTCGATACTCCACGTCCTCTTATGTCTTTGTCTTCAGCTTTTAAGAGCTCAACTGACTACATGACACACAGACTCACGTGATTGACAAACAAGGTGCACAAATCAGTGCACTAATAGAAAAAAAAAAAGTAATCCCAACTAACGTGTTGCACGTCCCAGACTTGAGGAGAAACTTAGTTTCATGGGATCTTTTGGGCAAACTTGGGATCAAGGTTATATATGAGTCTGGCAAGTTGATTTTACGAAGGAATGAGAGATTTGTTAGAAAATGGTATGCTTGTAATAAGATGATTAAATTCTCGTTGAATGAAAATATTTTTTCTGCTTATATGGTTGAGTCTGTATACTTGTGGCTTAAAATGGCTTAATCTTGTATAATGAAAGAGAGGATGATAAATATGAAGTTTGCATACGGTCTAAGATTACTAGGAAACCATTCCTAAGTGTTGAGAGTTCAACTCAAATGTTGGACCTAGTGCACACTGACATATGTGAGGTAAATGTCATTCTTACTTGATGAGGAAAAAGGTACTTCATAACATTCTTATACGACTGCTCTAGATATTTGTATGTGTACCTGTCGAGATCAAAAGTTGATGCATTTAATACATTTAATATTTCTAAATCCGAAGTAGAAAAACAATTGGATAGGAAGATAAAGATTCTCCATAATGAATGAGGAGGAGAATACTTCTTAAATGAATTTTCTAATTATTGTGAATAACATGACATACTTCATCGGTGCACATCTTACATACCACAATAAAATAGTGTGATCGAGAGGAAGAACAGAACCCTAGTTGAAATGGTCAACTCAATGCTACTACAAGCAAAGTCGTCATTTAATTTGTGGAGAGAAGTACTACAAAGACCATGCCATGTCGTAAATAGAAATTGTTCACAACCCCAAGTGTAGGGTCGCGATGTAGTAATAATCTCGGTGAGACCGAGGTTGAATCCACATGGACTAATCTTATACATTTCTGAAAGTAATTAGAACTAGCGCTAGAAGAAGATTTAAATTAGAAATCTGGAATAAAAAGAGTAATTGTGAATATTGTAGATTGAAACTTGTGAATTCAAAGGTGGGAACTAGGGTACCAAGGATCCACTTGTAGCTATCAAGATGCAACCTTACTTAATTCAAGAGACACAACTGGAATCAGAGTCCTATCTTATCCAGTTGGAAGAAGAGATGATCGAATCTCTGAACTTTCATTGAATCAGCCTCAAGAGATGAGAATTGTGAAGATTTAGAAGGGATTCTATCACCCAACCATGCCTAGGAGACTATGACAAGCATCAGGATTTACCAATCCCACAATCTCAAATAAGAAAAGAAGATATTCAAAGCTGTCGCAGCGTCTATTATAATTTGAGTCACAACAAACCATAAAAAACTGAAAATATTCCTTAAAATCAACTAGAAATCAATGAAATTCAAAATAAGCATGAATCAAAGCAAAGTAAACATCTCAATCATGCTACAAGCTTCAACTCTTAGCCTTAACTAAGAGGTTTTGTTAACCATAGACATGATTTAACTAAAAACTCTTAACAAAACATGAAAACAACTAAGGAAGAAGAAGAAAAAATCTTAACGGCGGCTCTTTGCCCCTTTGACGTGCTCCTTGAAACATTTTCAAACCCTAGAAGATGCTTTGGAGCATCTTAGGGACTCCTATTTATAGTTGGGGAACTCCAACTTTCGTATCGAGTTGGAAAAATCTGCAAACCGCGTCAAATCTACGTAGTCTGCGCAAAATTTGAGTAAAACTTCGATTCTATCGAAGGGTCTTCGATGGAATCGAAGTTTGGTCCAAAACTGTCAAGCGAGTTTGGTTTGAAAAATCTTGAAATTCTCAATTAATCGAAGTGGCTTCGATTGCACCTTTGATTCTATCGAAGTGTCTTCGATTGAATCGAATTTTGGTCCAGAACTATCTAGTGACTTTGGATTGAAAAATCCTAAAATTCTCGATTGAATCGAACAGTCTTCGATTGCACCTTCGATACAATCGAAGTATCTTCGATAGAATCGAAGTCTATTTTGGTAGTTTTTTTGTCCAAAACTTTCAGAATATCTTTTCTCAGTACAATTTTCAAGATTCCTTTT
The DNA here is from genome assembly GCA_021015155.1 of Magnolia officinalis. NCBI lineage: Eukaryota > Viridiplantae > Streptophyta > Magnoliopsida > Magnoliales > Magnoliaceae > Magnolia > Magnolia officinalis. The sequence continues at coordinate 23,512,816 of JAJHSJ010000013.1, read as the reverse complement.
CTTCACTTCAAATCTTTGATTCTCTTCATTTCTCACTTGGTTTCCTTGGATCTTTGGCATGTGAATTCTTCAATCTTGGTATCTCAAGATCCATTCCTTACCTTGGTGATTCTTGAGTATAAAATCCATGCTTTTAACATTCTTTTCAATCCAAGCTCTTAGATTCACCTCACAATATAAACATGTATAAAATATACCCATTAAGCATTATTATGTTCATAAAACCAAGATATAAACAGGGAGAAATATGTAATACTTGACACTCAATGGAAATCCATCTAAAAAGACTAAGACATCTCCATATGATATATGGAAATGAGGAAAACCGAAATTACGATATCATAGAGTTCGGGGGTGTCTCGCATATTGTAGAACACTTGATCCTAAAAGAACTAAGTTAGGTCATAGGGTTGTTAAGTGCACTTTTGTGGGTTATACACAAAGCAGTAAAGCCTATAGACTATTAGACTTAAATTCTAATGTGATAATTGAATCTAGAGATGTAGAGTTCTTTGAGAACACTCTCTCTATAGAGATTAAGGATATTAATATCCATACTCCTAATAGTGATCATTTAGATGAAGCTCAAAAAGAGGTTGAAACTCCTAATGAACTTCATATAAGTTAAAGGGATATGGTAGAGAAGAGTCTTGACCCTGATAAGATAGACTCTCAGTGTATCTCTTTTCATCTTGTTGAAGATGATAGAGAAAAGGTTATTATGAAAATACGTATGGATTAGTTGTAGAAGATGACCCTAAAACCTTTAGTGAGGCAATGTCTTCGAGAGACTCTGTTTTTTGGAAAGAGACTATTAATGACGAGATGGACTCAATTGTGTCAAATCAAATGTGGGAACTGGTAAATTTACCTCCCGATTCCAAATCTATAGGGTACAAGTAGGTATTCAGGAGGAAATACCACACCGACAGTACTATCCAAACCTTCAAGGCTCAATTAATAGTAAAAGGATTTTGTCAGAAAGAAGGAATTGATTATTTTGGCACATATTCTCCTGTGGCTAGAATAATATCAATTAAAATATTATTCACATTGCATCCATACATCATCTTCACATTCACCAAATGGATGTAAAGATAATATTCCTCAATTGTGACCTCAATGAAGAAGTATACATGTAACAACCAGAAGGGTTTATTCTTCCAGGAAATTAAAAGAAAATATGTAGACTCATTAAGTCATTGTATGGATTGAAACAACCACATAAACATTGAAATGAAAAATTCAATTCCAAAGTGTTATCTCATGGTTTCATGTATAAGGTATTTGATAAGTGCATTTACTCTAAGGTGTATATGATTGCATTATTATTATATGTTTATATGTTGATGACATGTTAATAATCAGTAATACTATAGAAGGTATTGAAAGTGCTCTGGTTTGTCAATTACGTGACAAAACACAAAACACCTAGAACAATACCTAGAACACCATCCAAAATTGTGTGTAAATGAACTTTACACAATTTTACAATTGATTTATTCGGAGTTTAGTTCATATACAATCACAGAGTCTTCATGTAGCTGCTCTCACTATCTCCTTGTAGCTGATCCCCCTATCACCTGCATCACCATGCATATAATCCGTACAAAAAATTGTTCTCATGGTAGGATTCTCTCCCTTTTTGTCAGTCATTGGCAAAGGATAGTTTATACCTATAGCAGATCGATTGACTGAAGTTGCAATTAAAGAAACCGGGAGAAACAAGGCAATAGGAGAGTGGTGATTTCATATTTAAAATCATGGAAGCATATTTTCAAAAAACAAGATAGATGCTAGACAGATATGCATTATAAAGCATGTAAACCACTTTTATAGGCATATAATAACAGTAAGTAACCAATCACCATTTCTCACATAACATGCATCCCATACTTAATTCATATAAAGCTCCAACAGATCATCATTAAATAATAGGAGCAATCAAAAGAAACTGCCCAAGCTTGGCAGTGATCAAGTTTTTGTATCATAAAAAAGAACTATCATCTAGCCCGTCCATGGGTATACTCCAAACCATCACCCAAAAAGAACCATCCAACCAATTTGCCCATCCATGGGCACTCAACAACCCAAAAAAATGTTAATTTGTCCAAGTTAGTTGACCATCGCATACACTCATAAGTACATAGGACATTTAAAAAGATACTCATGTCCTAAGTATGAATGAGTAATCAGTGTATGTGATTGATAGAGTCGGGGCTGTGCACCGGATTTCCCTCACCTGAGATCTAACCAGTCAGACAACCATGAAAAACATTGTCAGCTATATTCAGTTTGCAAATGGTTTCGTAGTTGAACCAGGCACAAGGGTGCGGGGAATCAGTTGTCGATGGCAATCCAACAAGTCGGGAGAGCTTGGACATAAGACACAAGAATGGAAGTGTAGTGAGATGTTCTCCCGTAACAACACGAATCAACTGTTGTAGGAGAAGAGTGGGTATACACACTTGAATCCCTTGGTGAACATCATATAGGACGTTAAAAATGTAGGAAGAGAGCTTGTTGCTAGAAACTTCACAGGGGTAGACATTTGTGTTAAAGATGTTGTGAAGTATTTTATAGGTAGGATCGAGATGCCTAACATGGTGGAAATTTCTTACATTTCTGGATATTGTCGCACCATTACATAAGGCTCGAGTAACTTCTCCCCATACTCTAAGCGCATTCATATTTCGTTCAATTACCAATATGCGAGTAAGTTCTACACCTACCAGACGACCGATCAACACAGGGGTGATGTGTTTGGTCTGGTTCATGACGGTGACCGAAATGAGTGCGGAGTTATTCTTAACACTGTAAATCGTGTTCAAAAACTGGTATATAAGATCATATTGAAACTCCCCACCCAAATTTATGATATTGCTCCACCCAATCATTCCTAGGAGATTAACAATTCCAAAGAGTTCAACACACTTACTTTGGATAGCCTGTTCTATCATGGGTTCAATGTCTGAAGATGAAGATGAGATAGGCGAGTGCTTCTTACCTTTTTTCCGTTTAGATGACTCATCTTGTGGAGAGACTGGATCCATGTCTTTAGCCATTTGTGCTGGAGAAGGAAGAAGAAAAACGAGCACAAGAACCATGGATAGAAGAGGATACATTTGTGGAATGGATACTTGTCACGCCCTGAACTAGGAGACCGGGCTCACAAGATTCCCGATCGCCGAATCCGGTGCCGACAGCCTCCGTAGTACCCCATTCTCGGCTCTCGGCACCCATATACCAGGTTCCAATCCTAGGATGCTACAAGGAGGATTTCTGATAATCCATTTGATTCGTAATGAGCATAACCAAGCATAACCCACGAACAATAACCATAAGAACACCATCACAAAATTCACTATGAACAAAAACTTTGAATACAGTGCGTAGAAAGGGAAATACAAGATAGTGCAAATAACAAAAACTCCAAAAGCTCGGTGGCACGCTCCAACTGCGGTGAAACTACAGCTGCGTCCTGGCGTCACCTGCACGCATCAATCGTGCATAAGCTTATAAAAAGCTTAGAGGGTGGTGTAAGTGTGTGCGCAATATGAGTGTGTTCAAAATGCAATGCCGGAGTAATGCGGAATCATGCTGATGAGTACGTAAATGCAACCAGCCGTACCAAGGCTATATAGTATAAGATATGAATGCAATAGGCCATACCAAGACCATGCGATGCAAGATGCAGCTCAAGCATGCCAATCCTCATCCAAATCCTCATGTCAATACAGTTCTCAGTCTGGATAATCACCGGGGTTCAGTACACTCTAAATGGCACTGTCTTTCTCCAAGCAGCACAGTCCAAGTGAGCGTAAGAAACCTCACTATCCGCCTGGCCAATAGTTAGCCAATACCTATCCGGCACGTCGATAGCGAACCCATTTCTGAGCTGGTCAAACTCAGCCTAGTAATGCCCCATACTCTCGGGCGAGTGAGGCCACACCCCTTTCCAACCGACCACGACACAGTGGGAGACGCAGCCTCATGGTATTCGGCCCTCGTGCGCTCGTATATCCACTCGGTCTCGACGTTGGAGTCATCCTCTAGTACCATCAGGTTCAGGGACTCTCATCCAGGGACATCTATGACGCCCCAATTGCTTAGAACAAGATTTTTCGGTATCCAACCAGCTAACCACGATATATCTGTGGAAGCTATGGCCCTGATGTCGCTAGGGCATATCTCAATCATACAGATGCAAGTGCATGAATTACACTACCAATCATGCAACCATCCTGCGTGAAGCACGCGCTCATGTTGGGCAATTCCACCTATCAGGGAGCCCGTATATAGTCTGCCCGAAGGCATATGCTATGATCAAACACTCCTCATCTCAAGCATACATATGATGCGTATGATCATGAATCATGGACCTGTGCTAAACATGTTATAAAGCAATAAACTATCCTCTCAATAAAGATGGGCCTAGATGGCCTACATGAAACAGATACGGGACTATCAGTGGCCTCAGGGAGAGTTATAATGTGGATGTCGAAATAACATTACTCGTACAATGTGGACGTCAAACCAATATTGTCCCCAAGGCTCGGCTCATTTCAAATACCATTAAGTAAATCCTGGTGGAATCACGCATTGCAATGTGCTTTAGGTACATCCCACTGGGCCCTAAATACATCAAATGGGCCATATCTCATAGGCCTTGTATTCATCAAGTGGGACACCTCAATGAACCTCAGCAATGGGCCTTAGGTACATTGCAATGGGCCATCATCCATGGGCCTGAGAATGTATTAAAATGAGCTCGATCGCATAAGCTTTATGTGAATCAAATGGACCTAATCACATAGGCCATATACATATCAAAGTGGGCCTCAACAATAGGCCACAAATACCTCAAATGGGCCTCATGACGTGGGCCTATATATCAAGGTAGGCCCCAACAACGGGCCCATAAATACATCAAGATGGCCTACATACATGGGCCCATAAATATCAAAGCGGGCCTCAATAATAGGCCTAAAAAAATACATCAAGATGGGCCTAAGTACATGAGCCCATATACATCCAAGTGGGCCGCATGTGAAGCCCACCATAATGCATATTTTCCTATCCAATCTGTTGATAAGGTCACATGAGTAGGGGGCCCACCATATTATTTATTTCCATCCACCTGTTGATAAGACCATGTGGCAAGGGGCCCACCAAAATATTTATTTTTCCCATCCATCTGTTGATGAGGTCACACAGACCTAAGGGCCCACTGTAATGTTTTTTTTTTAAATCCAACCTATTCACAAGATCACGGCGCAAGGGCCCACCGTGATATTTATTTTCCATCAAACCTGTTCATAAGGTCACACGTGACCTGGGCCATGATCAGGGATCCCACCGCGAGGTGGTTCACAAATCCAACCCATACACTATGTGTGTCCCACTTGTAGGAGGGTCCAGACCAAGTTTCAGCCCCATCAAAAATTCAGGTAGGCCCCACCAAGTGTTTTTATATTGTTTAGGCATGTCTTCACATGATTTGATGGTATGGCCCACCTGAGTTCCGTTTGCGGCTGATTTTTGGGTACCCCATAATTTAAAGGGGAACCATCAAATGCATGGTGCTAATGGTCGAAACGCATCACGGTGGGGGCCCACAGCTGGAGCCGTGAAGCCCAACAACCCATTCGGCCGCCCAGCAGCCGCAGGCGCTGCCTGCGCTGCAGCAGCAGCAGCGCTGCTGCTTTTTAAATTTATTATTATTTTTTTTTGGGGGCCCACCGAGATGTGTTTCACAATCCAGCCCACCCATTATGTGTGTCCTACTTGTTTGGCCGTCCAGACCGAATTTCAGTTACATCCAAACTCCAGCTGGGTCCCACCAAGTACTTTTATATGTCCTGGCATGTCTTTACATGGGTTTAGAGGGTATGGCCCACCCGGTGATCAGATCACCTTACGATTTTGGCTCAACGCCTAAAATGAGCTGGAGAATAAATTTGACGACGTGAATCACATACATACATCAACGTGGGGCCTGCATTAGCAGCCCACCCCAAAAGTAACTTTTTTTTTTTGGTTAGCTTGAAAGTACACACCCATGCATTACACGCACCCCGTCTGGACGCCTACGTCCAGCGTCCAAAGACGCTGGACAGTTTGGATATACACTGCCTCATGGTGGGTCCCACATGTACGTGTATATATATATATATATATATATATATATATATATAGTATTAATATAAAATAAATATAATAAATTACATAACATGTGGGGCTTCCCACCATCCCAAAAATGGACGATGGATGTCTCCTAAAAATGTAGTAGGCCACACCAATGATGAATGGAGTGGATTTAACGTGATTTAGTGGGACCCACTTCATTCTAGGGAGAGAAAAGAGAGAGAGAGAGAGAGATAGAGAGAGAGAGGGATACACGGTGAGATAGAGGAGGGACCCCGCCACTATGGGCCCTCCATTTCATACATGCATACATCAAACGGGTCCCGCCACATGTGGCCCAAAAATATGAGAAATGACGGTGGATCACCCACCTTGTTGCGATCCTCCTTGCTCCCTTGGCTTGAAAACTCCTCACCTACGGTTCTTATGGATGTCGATCGGGTTTTAACGGTGCGGATGATGATTGGACGGTTGAGATGGAAGTTGAGGAGGTGGGCCACACTTAGAAATTTCTTGGGAGATTGGGTTGCTTAGAGAGGCTTGGACGTGTGAGAGGGAGGGAATGAGAGAATGAGAGAGAGAAAGAAATAAAATAAAGAAATAAGGGATGGAGGGAGTGGTGTGATGATGTCATGGGTAAGGGTGGCTTTGAAAAATGGGAGAGAGAGTTGACTTTGAGTAAAGAAGGCATGGGTTGTTGTACTTGGGGTATGGAGTGACTTGACATTGATTGATTGATGGATTGATGGGACATCTCGTAGGGATTTCCTTGTAATTCGCAACGCGCGGTGTTTTCTTCGAAATGAACGCAGACTAGCATCTTCCCACCTACGTATCGGTTCGGTGCGCGAGTCGCGCCATTGGAACCGCGGCGATGACGCGGTCACTAAGATACAAGTTTCGGTTCAAGCCGACTTTGGTATGCAGGACTCGGCTTAGGATCGCGTACAACGTTGGAAATGGGTCGAGGATTGCTGGAATTCAACTGGTAGGATCGCGGAAGCCTACGGAACGGTACGGACTATTGTACGGGTCTTACAACTCTCCCCTCCAAATAAAAATTTCATCCTCGAAATTTGCACAATCATCGCAACTATTCGTAACTCATAAAAGAGGAGGAAAAAAGGCATCGTCATATAAAATCGAAGACAACATACAAGATACAATATATAATCAATCATCAAAGAGATGAGGATAGCGCTCTCGAATCTCGGCCTCGCGCTCCCAAGATGCCTCATCAACAGAATGGGGACCCCACTGAACCTTCACTAGGGGTATGACCTTGGTCTGGAGGACCTGCTCCTTTCGATCAAGGATACGAACTGGCTGCTCAATGTAAGAAGCGTCCTCACGAACCTCCAACGGCTGCCAATCAATAATAGGGACTATGTCTGACCCACACTTCCTCAACATAGAGACGTGGAAAATATTGTGGACACCAGACAACTGAGGTGGTAGGGCAAGCCGATAGGCCACAGCGCCAATGCGCTTAGTGATCTCGAAAGGTCCTATGAATCTCGGGGCAAGCTTGCCCTTCGCTCCGAGTCGAACCACGCCCTTCATGGGCGAGACCTTGAGATACACATGGTCCCCTACATCAAACTCCAAGGAACGACATCGGCAATCAGCAAAACTCTTCTGCCGACTCTGAGCTGTGCGCATCCTTTACCTGATGATATCAATAGCCTCTGAAGTCTCCTGCACAAGCTCGGGACCTAGGAGACGCCGCTCTCCAACCTCGGTCTAACAACTCGGAGATCTGCACGATCTGTCATACAGTGCCTCAAAAGGAGTCATGTCAATGGTCGCCTGATAGCTATTGTTGTATGCAAACTCAGTCAATCGCAGATGCTCATCCCAGCTACCCCCGAAATCAATAGCACAGGCCCGAAGCATATCCTCAAGGATCTTGTTGACCCTCTCGGTCTGGCCATCGGTCTGCGGATGATACGCGGTACTGAGCTGCAAATCAGTCCCCATCGCTCTCTGGAAGCTCCCCCAAAACTGAGACGCAAACCTCGAATCTCGGTCAGAAACGATCGAGACTGGAACGCCATGCAGTCTCACAACCTCCTCGATAAATAACCTCGCAAGCCGGTCCATAAACCAAGTCGCACGCATCGCAAGAAAATGTGCCGACTTCGTCAGACAATCTATAGCAACCCAAATGGCATCATGACCGCGCTGAGTCCTCGGCAAGCCCATAATGAAATCTGTCGACACGTGCTCCCACTTCCACATCGGGACGCTCAATAGCTGCAATAGACCAGGAGGTCTCTGATGATCAGCCTTGACACGCTGGCATGTGTCACACTCGGCCACGAAACTGGCAATCTGGCGCTTCATCCCCGCCCAGAAATACTGTCTCCTCATATCACGATACATCTTCGTCGAGCCAGGGTGGATAGAAAACCGCGATCGATGTGCCTCGGTCATAAGATCTCTGCGTAACTCTAGAATATCCGGGACACATAATCGGCCTCTGAAGCGAAGTCCACCATCAGAACCAATCTGCCAATCTGTCTGACTCTCAAATGCTGCCTCTGCTCGGTAATCATGTAACGACTCATCTGTCTGCTGAGCCTCGATCACCCTTGTGACAAGAGAGGGTTGAATCGACAGGCTCGATAGCTGAACGATAGAAGACTGCAGACCAAAATCAAAGTCGTATTCTGCGATATCCTCGAGCATCCTCCACTCCTGAATCATCAAGTGTGCCACCAATCTTCGTGGTTGACGGCTAAGGGCATCCGCCACCACGTTTGCCTTGCCTGTGTGGTACTGGAGGTCAAAATCATAGTCTATCAGAAGCTCCATCCAGCGTTTCTGTCTCATGTTCAGCTCGGACTGAGAGAATAGATACTTCAAGCTCTTGTGGTCAGAGAAGAGCTCGAACCTTACCCCATAGAGATAGTGTCTCCACACCTTCAGTGCGAAGACGACTGCTACCAGCTCTAGATCATGCGTGGGGTAGTTCAGCTCATGGACCTTGAGCTGACGAGACGCGAAGGCTACAGGCCTGCCATGCTGCATCAAGACAGCACCCAATCCAATACACGAAGCATCAGTAAATACAACGAATCCATCACTCCCAAAGGGAAGAGTGAGGACAGGAGCGGACGTCAGACGGTCCTTCAACTCCATCGGTGCCATACAGTACGGGGCCTTCGAGATAGGCGTCGTACCATGCATAAGATCAATCTGGAACTCAACATGACGGCGCGATGGCAATCCCGGAATCTCCTGGAACACGTCAGGGAAATCACAGACAATCGGCAACTGCTCGATACACAAGGCAACTGGCTCCTCGACTGCGCAGGTCATCAAACGAGACAATGGCTCTCCTCGGGGCTCTGCAACAAATTGAAACTGTGGCAAGCCGGGTATGCAGAACGTGACTATCCTCGCGGAACAGTCTAAGATAGCGTGGTACTCAGCAAGCCAATCCATGCCCAAGATAACATCGAAGTCCGTCATTGGCAACACAAACAAGTCAGTAGGTAAGAATATGTCACCGACCAGAATAGGGCAAGACGGACAGAAACGGCCTAATACTGTAGTCTTCCCTAAAGGCGTCGATACGGTCAATCCCTCGCTAGAAGACTCGGTCGGCAATCCAGTCGATCGACGAAACTCAGACATAAATGAGTGCGAAGCGCCGGAATCGAATAATACTCGTGCGACGCATGAGGAGACTGGAAGTATACCCTCTATGACTCCTCAGGAAGTCTGCGGGTCTTGCTGAGCTGCATAGAACCTGGCCTGAGCTGGTTGGGGAGGTGTCTGTCCCCTCTGAGGTCCCTGGTGCTGCTGCTGCCTCTGTGGCTACCTATGCTACTGTCTCTGCTGCTGATGGGGCCTCGGTGGCTGAGGTCGCTGCTGATGGGGCCGCTGTTGCTGTGCTGAAGGCTGCTGCTGTGGTCGCGGCTATCCTGGAGACTGCTGCGGCCCTTTAGACTGCTGCAAATGAGGACGGGGGCACTCAGATATGCGGTGTCCAGAACCGCCACATCCAAAACACGTCCCTAGAAACAGCTGCTGGGGTGGCGCAGAAAGTGTTGCTGACGCTGCTGGTGCTACTGGTATCACTGGTACTGCTGGTACTCTAGCGGGTGGATGATCCCTATACCTCTATGGTCGTCGATGCTGCTGAGAGCTACTGGACTGGGATGGCCTTTTCCGGCCTCTCCTCTGATCTCGACCGCTCTGAGAGTCAGCCCACTCAGTCTCGTAGATCTGGGCCCTTCGTACTACCGCCTGAAAGGTCAGGAGCTCGTGCCCAATAACACGGCCTCGAAGACCGAAACGTAAGCCGCTCTCGAAACGGCGGGCCTTCCGCCCCTCATCATCAACCATATATGGCGCAAACCGTGACAGCGCCACGAAGCGAGCCGTGTACTGCACCACGGACATGTCTCCTTGTACTAGAGTCTCGAACTCTCGTGCCCTCTAACGACGAATGTGGTCGGGGAAGTACTGCTCCTCGAATCGGCTAACGAAATCCTCCCATGTCCAGACATGATCAGGTCCTGCGACACGGGTAACAGAGGTCCACCAGTGCTCTGCCTCGCCTTGGAAAAGGAATGTGGCCAATTGGACTAGCTGCTCGGTCGTACATGACATAATATCAAAAATCTTCTCCACATCGGAGCGCCATCTCTCAGCTGCTGTCGGATCTGGCTCACCCTGAAATCGTGGAGAATCCATCCGTCTGAACTCGCGAAGAAGGGCACTCGCGCGCTCCTGCTCTGCCTGGGCTGGAGAAACAACTGGGCGTCTGCCCTGCCCCTGAAGTGCAGCTGTCACAGCTTGTAACATCTGCTGTAACTGCGAGGCACTCACAGACACCGTCGGATCCACACCGGCATCAGGTGGAGGAACATCATCCTCGGGAAAGGGAGCAGGGATCTCTGAGGGTGGAACGGGAGGCGCGGGAGGTAAAGCTGGAGCCTCAGGTGGTGGAACGGGATCCTCAGATGGTGGATCGGGGTGCGCTCGGCTCGCTCTCCTGGGCAGCATGTCCTATGGAAAAGATAAGGTGCCAATCAATCTTTAGAATCGCGTGCTAAGGAACTCAATCGAAAGGTTACGCACTCGGAACCTAATCGCCCTAAGTCATAGCAAACATGTGATGCTGTTCTTGGTTATTCCTAAGTTATGCTCTAATACCAACTTCTGTCACGCCTCGAACTAGGAGACCGGGCTCACAAGATTCCCGATCGCCGAATCCGGTGCCGACAGCCTCCGTAGTACCCCATTCTCGGCTCCCGGCACCCATATACCAGGTTCCGATCCTGGGATGCTACAAGGAGGATTTCTGATAATCCATTTGATTCGTAATGAGCATAACCAAGCATAACCCACAAACAATAACCATAAGAACACCATCACAAAATCCACTATGAACAAAAACTTTGAATACAGTGCGTAGAAAGGGAAATACAAGATAGTGCAAATAAACAAACTCTAAAAGCTCGGTGGCACACTCCAACTGCGGTGAAACTACAGCTGCGTCCTGGCGTCACCTGCACGCATCAATCATGCATAAGCGTATAGAAAGCTTAGAGGGTGGTGTAAGTGTGTGCGCAATATGAGCGTGCTTAAAATGCAATGCCAGAGTAATGCGGAATCATGCTGATGAGTATGTAAATGCAACCAGCCGTACCAAGGCTATATAGTACAAAATATGAATGCAATCGGCCATACCAAGACCATGCGATGCAAGATGTAGCTCAAGCATGCCAATCCTCATCCAAATCCTCATGTCAATACAGTTCTCAGTCTGGATAATTACCGAGGTTCAGTACACTCCAAATGGCATTGTCTTTCTCCAAGCAGCACAGTCCAAGTGAGCGTAAGAAACCTCACTATCCGCCAGGCCAATAGTCAGCCAATACCTATCCGGCATGTCGATAGCGAACCCATTTTCGAGCTGGTCAAACTCAGCCTAGTAATGCCCCCTACTCTCGGGCGAGTAAGGCCATACCCCTTTCCAACCGACCACGACACAGTGGGAGACGCAGCCTCATGGTATTTGGCCCTCATGCGCTCGTATATCCACTCGGTCTCGACGTTGGAGTCATCCTCTCGTACCATCGGGTTCAGGGACTCTCACCCAGGGACATCTATGGCGCCCCAATTGCTTGGAACAAGATTTTTTGGTATCCATCCAGCCACCCATGATATATCTGTGGAGGCTATGGCCCTGATGTCGCTAGGGCATATCTCAATCATATAGATGCAAGTGCATGAACCACACTTCCAATCATGCAACCATCCTGCGTGAAGCACGCGCTCACGTTGGGCAATTCCGCCTATCAGGGAGCCCATATACAGTCTGTCCGAAGGTATATGCTATGATCAGACACTCCTCATCTCAAGCATACATATGATGCGTATGATCATGAATCATGGGGCTGTGTTAAACATGTTATAAAGCAATAAACTATCCTCTCAATAAAGATGGGCCTATATGGCCTACATGAAACAGATACGGGCCTATCAATGGCCTGAGGGAGAGTTATAATGTGGACGTCGAACCAACATTACTCGTACAATGTGGACGTCAAACCAACATTGTCCCCAAGGCTCGGCTCACCTCAAATACCATTAAGTAAATCCTGGTGGAATCACGCATTGCAATGTGCCTTAGGTACATCCCACTGGGCCATAAATACATCAAATGGGCCGTATCTCATAGGCCTTATATTCATCAAGTGGGACACCTCAATGAACCTCACCAATGGGCCTTAGGTACATTACAATGGGTCATCATCCATGGGCCTGAGAATGTATTAAAATGAGCCCGATCGCATAAGCTTTCTGTGAATCAAATGGGCCTAATCACATAGGCCATATACATATCAAAGTGGGCCTCAACAATAGGCCACAAATACCTCAAATGGGCCTCATGACGTGGGCCTATATATCAAGGTAGGCCCCAACAACGGGCCCATAAATACATTAAGATGGCCTACATACATGGGCCCATAAGTATCAAAGTGGGCCTCAATAATAGGCCTAAAAAAATACATCAAGATGAGCCTAAGTACATGAGCCCATATACATCCAAGTGGGCCGCATGTGAAGCCCACCATAATGTATATTCTCCTATCCAATCTGTTGATAAGGTCACATGAGTAGGGGGTCCACCATATTATTTATTTCCATCCACCTGTTGATAAGACCATGCGGCAAGGGGCCCACCAAAATATTTATTTTTCCCATCCATCTGTTGATGAGGTCACACAGACCTAAGGGCCCACTGTAATGTTTTTTTTGAAATCCAACCTATTCACAAGATCACGGCATCAGAGCCCACCGTGATATTTATTTTCCATCAAACCTATTCATAAGGTCACACGTGACCTGGGCCATGATCAGGGGTCCCACCGCGAGGTGGTTCACAAATCCAACCCATACACTATGTGTGTCCCACCTGTAGGAGGGTCCATACCAAGTTTCAGCCCCATCAAAAATTCAGGTAGGCCCCACCAAGTGTTTTTATATTGTTTAGGCATGTCTTCACATGATTTAGATGGTATGGCCCACCTGAGTTCCGTTTGCGGCTGATTTTTGGGGTACCCCATAATTTAAAGGGGAACAATCAAATGCACGGTGCTGATGGTCGAAACGCATCACGTGGGGGCCCACAGCTGGAGCCGTGAGGCCCAGCAACCCATCCGCTTGCCCTGCAGCAGCAATAGCGCTGCTGCTTTTTAAATTATTATTATTTCTTTCTTTTTTTGGGGGCCCACCGAGATGTGATTCACAATCCAGCCCACCCATTATGTGTGTCCTACTTGTTTGGCCGTCCAGACCGAATTTCAGCTACATCCAAACTCCAGGTGGGTCCCACCAAGTACTTTTATATGTCCTGGCGTGTCTATACATGGGTTTAGAGGGTATGGCCCACCTGGTGATCAGATCACCTTACGATTTTGGCTCAACGCCTAAAATGAGCTGGAGAATAGATTGGACGGCGTGGATCACATACATACATCAACGTGGGGCCTGCATTAGCAGCCCACCCCAAAAGTAACTCTTTTTTTTTGTTAGCTTGAAAGTACACACCCATGCATTACACGCACCCCGTCTGGACGCCTACGTCCAGCGTCCAGAGACGCTGGACAGTTTGGATATACACTGCCTCATGGTGGGTCCCACATGTACGTGGCCCACCACCATGTAATGCATATATATATATATATATATATATATATATATATATATATATATATATAGTATTAATATAAAATAAATCTAATAAATTACATAACATGTGGGGCTTCCCACCATCCAAAAAATGGACGATGGATGTCTCCTAAAAATGTAGTAGGCCACACCAATGATGAATGGAGTGGATTTAACATGATTTAGTGGGACCCACTTCATTCTAGGGAGAGAAAAGAGAGAGAGAGAGATAGAGAGAGAGAGGGATACACGGTGAGATAGAGGAGGGACCCCGCCACTATGGGCCCTCCATTTCATACATGCATACATCAAACAGGTCCCACCACATGTGGCCCAAAAATATGAGAAATGACGGTGGATCACCCACCTTGTTGCGATCCTCCTTGCTCCCTTGGCTTGAAAACTCCTCACCTACGGTTCTTATGGACGTCGATCGGGTTTTAACGGTGTGGATGATGATTGGACGGTTGAGATGGAAGTTGAGGAGGTGGGCCACACTTAGAAATTTCTTGGGAGATTGGGTTGCTTAGAGAGGCTTGGACGTGTGAGAGGGAGGGAATGAGAGAATGAGAGAGAGAAAGAAATAAAATAAAGAAATAAGGGATGGAGGGAGTGGTGTGATGATGTCATGGGTAAGGGTGGCTTTGAAAAATGAGAGAGAAAGTTGACTTTGAGTAAAGGAGGCATGGGTTGTTGTACTTGGGGTATGGAGTGACTTGACATTGATTGATTGATGGATTGATGGGACATCTAGTAGAGATTCCCTCGTAATTCGCAACGCGTGGTGTTTTCTTCGAATTGAACACAGACTAGCATCTTCCCACCTACGTGTATCAGTTCGGTGCGCGAGTCGCTCCGTTGGAACCGCGGCGACGGCGCGGTCGCTAAGATACAAGTTTCGGTTCGAGCCGACTTTGGTATGCAGGACTCGACTTAGGATCGCGCGCAACATTGGAAATAGGTCGAGGATTGCCGGAATTCGACCGGTAGGATCGCGGAAGCCTACGGAACGGTACGGACTATTGTACGGGTCTGACAATACTCTTGTGTATTTGAGCTCAAGTACACGTCTTTCAATAACATTAGAGTTCAGCAAGACTACAAGCATTACAAAGGTATTAAAGGAAGAGGGCAAGGAAGACAAAGCGATAACCCGATTTGGGTTTTTCACGACCGTTCGATTTTATACAAGTCGAAATACTTCGATGACATCAAGTCTAGTTCGATGACATCGAAGTTCAAATTTCAATTTTATCGAGAGAGCAATTTGATGACAATGAAGGCTTGTTTGATGGTTCAGCTTCCTTATGTACTGTGATAATCCTGAAGTACATTTGATGTCATCGAAGAGTCATTCGATTCATCGATTGACTTATTGAAGTGAAGAATATGACATTGATCTAAGTACTTCAATAATCTTTCATATATGCATATCATAGAATATTTTCTCATCAGCATATAAACACAACAAAATTTTGTACAAAACTTGTGAAACTGAAAATTATGAACATTTGATATGCTCATTGTCAAAAAGAAATTTTGAGGTCTAGAAACTTCGGATATAACATAGTAATCACAAAAGTGCATCATTTCACACATATGTCCAGGACTAGATGCCATGACCTGGACTAATTATCTTTGCTTACTTGACATTTTTTATTGCCCATTTTGTGACAGTCCTTCTTGGAGAAGGTGTCCTTACTTCATTATGTGCTTGTCTGGGCATTTTGGTCAACTGAATCACATTTCCATGTTCCATTAAGGTTTTTGTTTTCTGATTCAGTTGAGCTACTTGACTTAGGAGCTCCTTCATTCCTTTTGTCATTCTCTGCGGAGATGGATATTTCTTGCCTCTTGGCATGTACCTTGGTGGACTCTTGACAGTTTGTATCATTTTTCTAGTTGATTTGTATTTTTCTATAAGATTCAAACCAGAATTGGATTGAGTTCTCCCATTAGTGAGGCATTCGAATTTATAATGACCAGAGTCGCCACATGAATGACAAATAGGAGTAGTCCTGGTTTTACTTCCCAATGTAGGATTTTTTTCTTACCATTGGTGCTACAAGAGTGAGGCTTGGTTTGGATTTTTCATATACCTCCTCTCTTATCTTTTTGTAGTTTCTCCATCCCTAAGAGTCTTTCTAATTTTTCACTGCTTTGAAAGAATTTGTAACGAAGTTCAACAAGTTTTTGGATTTTTCTACATCAAGCATAAGGCTGTGATTTTCATTCTTAAGACACATGTTTTCATCTTTTAATGACTCAATCTGCTTGTTTAGTTTCATCGACTCAGATTTCAGAAATTAATTGATTCTTTCCAGCCTATCATTATCTGAGTGGTATTGCTGAAGATCATTAATTATGTGTGTATTGGTCTCTAAGGTTTTATCCAGATCCATTTGCAGCAATTTATTCTTATTTTCAGTGATGCCAAGTCTTTTAAGGATATTGATGCTATGTATGTAAAGTTGATTATAGGCATCCTGTAAATTATCTTTTTCTTCTTCTTCTTTTTCTTCATCTAATGGAAGTGTCCCTTCGACTTGTGGTTCATCAATTTCTTTAGTTTCCATGGGGATGTTGGTGGATATGGAGGTCATAAGTATTTTCAGGGATTTCTAGTCTCCATCACTCTCTGAATCACTGAAGTCTGAGTTTGATTCTTCAGTGTCATCCCAAGTGGCTGCCATAGCCTTTCCTTTGGTTTTTCTGTTGGGGCATTCAGTGGACAGGTGTTCAAATTTTCAACATGTGTAATGTTGTGGCTCTTTGGACTTTTTAATAGGTTTACCTGTATAACACTTGTTGTCCAAGTGTTTCCCTTTGAATGGTCGACCATGGTTTTTGTGGAAGAATTTTTTAAACCGTTGAGCCAAGACATCCAGTTCTTCATCTTCATTTTCCCATTCACTTACCTCCTCATTTTTGGTGATGTGTTTTGAAGTTTTGACGGCATTATTTTTGGATTTGGGGGCAGGTTTAAAGTGTAGTTCAAATGTTTGTAGGGAACCTATGAGTTCTTCTACTTTCATTTCATCCACATTATTTTGGATTTGAATCATTCCGTTAGGGATTTTAGTATTTTCCTACAAATTTTTGACACCAGAACTTTCTCTCCCAGTCCACCCATGAAATTACAGATGATATTCAGCTTTGTAAAGAATTCCATAAAGGTCTCATGTTCCTCCATTCTGAAATGCTCAAATTATAACGTTAGGAGTTGCAGCTTGGATCTTTTCATTGTGCTTGTCCCCTCGTGGGTTGTTTCCAACAAATCCCACGCTTCTTTAGATGTGTCCTACATACTAATTTGATTGAAGACTTCTTGGGACACAACATAGTAAATAGCATTCATTGCTTTTGCTTCTGATGTTTATTTTTCTTTGTCGTATGCAGTCCACATTTCTTTAGATTTAGGTTTGGAGATAGTTGTACCATTTTCAAGTACCACCTAATCAGTTGGTGCCACATATCATTTTTCAACTATCTCCCAAACCACATGATCCAGAGATCGCAGAAAGTAGTGCATCCTAGCTTTCCAGTATGCATAATTTGAACCATCAAAGATAGGAAGTCTGGACACGGATGAGCCCTCTCCTTTGGCCATGATTTTCAACTTCAGTCAAGATCACTCTCTAGGTGATTAAGCCCTTAAGAGAGACCCACTTTGATACCAATTGAAATTGCGATGAGAACCGCTATAGTAGAAGTAAGAAAAGGTCAAAGTGTCCTAGAGGGGGGTGAATAGGACTTTATAAAATTTTATGCCTTATTTTAAATCCTATTACCTTAATCTTGATTTAATATGCAACTATCAAGATATCACCAATTTAACTTTAATGGCTTCCAAGCCAAGTAGAGGATCCAATCACAAGGTTATTCAATGTTTGGCATGATACAACAAATAGTCTAAGATGGATGAGAAGAGTGAATGTGTGCGAGATGTGATTCAAATCAAAGCATTCATATTATCAAGCTTGCATATAAAAGATAAACATAATGAAAGAACAAGCAAGAATCAATCTCAAACACAATCGTTTATAGTGGTTCGGCTATGTGCCTACTCCACTACCGGCGGATGCACTCATCCCATGAGACTAACGGAGGTTTCAAATCAGGTTCACCTCAAACCGTTACAACCTACACAAGGTTGACTCTAGGACATACACAAGGTACCTGAGATGTTCCTTCCGAAGACACAAATTTATGCCCTACACAAAAGCAAAGGTCAACACGAAGCACCTAAGTTTTATGCCCTACACAAAAGCAAAGGATCCACACAAGGAACCTAGGTTTTAGACCACACAGGACAAGGATCCACACAAGGAACCTGGTTTAGACCACATAGGTCAAGGATCCACACTAGAACCCTAGCTTAGGCCACACAGGGCAAGGACCTACACAAAGGACCTAAAGTTTATGCCTTACATAAGAGCAAGGGTCAACACACATTACCCAAACATACTCTCCCGTCGGAGGCCTCTTATGAGGGCTTGAAAAGGTGAGATGTACCTATGACCCAATCCTATACAAGGAATGATCAACAGGGTCTCTGGACTCTAATGACTTACAGATAAGTAGATGTACCCCATTCTGCACGATGATGAAGATATACTCCCTTGATGATGGAGATTCTTCAGCTCCCTTAATCCACAACACTTGATGATGTTCCAATAAAGGCGACAGGTTGGGTTAAGGTTATGTTGGAATCCTACTCTAAGAAATGTTTTCCTATTTTAGAAAAGGAGTGATTCCAAGCATTCAACCATTCAAGGTATCCCAGCTCAATTATTTGCCATTAAGATAGTAGCTGGATGATCCTTAAATGAGGAAGTTCATTTGCCAATCCACTCTATTGAATATCAATGATGAGGGTGGATTGAGGAATGAACTCCCATGAGAAAAAGAGCTTGGGGTAGGTGATATGCAATTACTCTCTCAAGGCTCTCACTTTTTTCTCAATGTAGCAAATAAGAACAAGCTCTCCTTATAAAGCCAAGAAGCTCCAACGGATATAAAATCGTCAGATTCTGACTGAGTTCAATATCATCGAACCTGATTTGATGTCATCGAACATATACTTTCGATGTCATCGAATATCAGTTCGATGATACGTACTCAAGTGAAAAACATTCCTGGAACTTTTCAAGAGAGGGTCGATATCATCGAACCCGATTCGATGTCATCGAGATTTGAACTTCGATTCCTCGACTTTATAAACACAAGTGCTTGCTGGACATTTTAAAACCTGCTATGATGATATCAACACTATTTCGATGTCATCGAAATTCAAATTCCGATATCATCGAAACTAACTTCGATTCCTCGATCTTTTTGGAATATATTCCTTGAAAGTTCGCTGGTCACAATCTGTCCAGATTCAATAACATCGAGACTTTCTCGATATCATCAAAATTTGAATATCGACGTTTTGTCACATAATTGACAAAGGGGGAGATTGAAAGTGCCCTGGTTTATCAATTAGCGTGAAGGTTGAGTCGATGAGTCAAGTGAGCCCCATATGAAGATTGTTCAAGCCATTACCTCAACCGGATGTGTGTTCCAAGCTCGTCATAGGTAAACTTTGCCTCGCATCCCATGTCCCAAAACACCAAGGTGATTAATCCCTTAAAATCCTATAACAACAGAGGAGTTAAAAGTCTGAAAACCTATTTTCAAAATGGAAAATTTTCTAAGTTTTCAACTAAGTTTGATATCATCGATTATTGGTCGATACAATCGAACACTCAGTCTCGAAGAATCGAACTGGACTCGATAATATCGAATTGAGTCCTTTTTATGTCCAGCAACCACAAAGTATTTTGGACAAAATGTTTGATAAATCGAAAGTACCTTCGATGACGTCGAATTTCGAATATCGATGAAATCGAAGGACTTAGAGTACTGTCCATTGAACTTCCTTAGAAAATATTCTGACATTACTCGAGGAATTGAATCATCCTTGATATCATCGAAATTTAAACTTCGATGCCATCAAGAGATGATCAATGATATCGAATCTGGACAGAATATGTCCAGCAAGCTTTACAGGAAAAATGGAAATGATCGAGGAATCGAGACAACATCAATAACATCGATATTCAAATTTTGATGATATCGAGAAAGTCTCAATGATATCGAATCTAGACAAATTATGTCCAGCGAGCTTTCAAGGAATACATTCCAAAAAGATCGATGAATCAAAATTAGTTTCGATGATATCAGAATTTGAATTTCGATGACATCGAAACAGTATTGATATCATCGTAGCAGGTTTTAAAATGTCCAACAAGCTCTTGTGTTTATAAAGTCGAGGAATCGAACTGTGATTCGATAACATCGAAGTTCAAATCTCGATGATATCGAATCGGGTTTGATGACATCGATCCTCTCTCAAAAAGTTACAGGAATATTTTTCAATTGAGTACTTATCATCGAACTGACATTCGATGGCATCGAAAGTATACGTTCGATGACATTAAATCAGGTTTGATGATATCGAACTCAATTAGAATCTGACGATTTTGTATCCGTTGGAGCTTTTTGCCTTTATAAGGAGAGCTTGTTTTTGGTTGCTATATTGAGAAAAAAAGTGAGAGCGTTGAGAGAGTAATTGTATATCACCTACCCGAAGCTCTTTTTCTCATGGGAGTTCATTCCTCAATCCACCCTCATCATTGATATTCAATAGAGTGTATTGGCGAATGAACTTCCTCATTCAAGGATCATCCAGCTATTATCTTAATGGTAAATCATTGAGCTGGTATACCTTGAATGCTTGAATGCTTGGAATCACTCCTTTTCTAAAATAGGAAAACATTTATTAGAGTAGGATTCCACATAACCTTGACCCAACCCATTGCCTTTATTGAAACATCATCAAATGTTGCGAATCAAGGGAGCTGAAGAATTCCATCATCAAGGGAGTATATCTTCATCATCACGCAGAATGGGGCTCATCTACTTATCTGTAAGTCATTAGAGTCCAGAGACCCTGTTGATCATTCCTTGTGTAGGATTAGATCACAGGTACATCTCACCCTTTCAAGCCCTCATAAGAGGCCTCCGACGGGAGAGTGCGTTTGGGAGCTGTGTGTTGACCCTTGCTCTTGTGTATGGCATAAACTTTAAGTCCTTTGTGTAGGTCCTTGGCCTGTGTGGCCTAAACTAGGGTTCTAGTGTGGATCCTTGACCTATGTGGTCTAAACCAGGTTCCTTGTCCAATGCGGTTTAAAACCTAAGTTCCTTGTGTGGATCCTTTGCTCTTGTCTAGGGCATAAAACTTAGGTGCTTCGTGTTGACCTTCGCGCTTGTGGAGGGCATAAACTTGTGTCTTGTGAAGGAACATCTCAAGTACCTTGTGTATGTCTTAGAGTCAACCTTGTGTAGGTTGTAACGATTTGAGGTAAACCTGATTTGAAACCTCCGTTAGTCTCATGGGATGAGTGCGTCCACTGACAGTGGAGTAGGCACATACACTACAAGAAATCCCACTTTTACCGACAAAAATTTTCATCGCTAAAAGCCATATTTTCGTAGGTAAAATGTTTTACTGACGAAAATTTTCATCGGTAAATTCGTCGGTAAAAGACTGACAGTAAAGGCTTTTACCGACAAAAAAAAATTTCACCGGCAAAGGTAAGACTTCTTTACCGACAAATTTTTTCGTCGGCAAAAAATAAGTAAAAAACTTTTACAGACGATTTTTTTCATAGGTAAAAATATTTACAAAACTTTTATCGATGAATTTTTTTGTCGGTAAAAAATAAGTAAAAAACTTTTACCGACGAATTGTTTCGTAGGTAAAAATATTTACAAAACTTTTACCTACGATTTTTTTCGTCGGTAAAAAATAAGTAAAAAACTTTTACCGATGATTTTTTTCGTAGGTAAAAATATTTACAAAACCTTTACCGACGAATTTAGTCGTTGGTAAAAAATAAGTTAAAAACTTTTACCAACGATATTTTTCGTAGGAAAAAATATTTAAAAAACTTTGACCGACGAATATTTTCGTCGGTAAAAAATAAGTGAAAAACTTTTACCAATGATCACTTTCGTAGGTGAAAATATTTTAAAAAGTTATACCGATGAATTTTTTTGTCGGTAATAAATAAGTAAAAAACTTTTACCTACGAAAATTTTCGTAGGTAAAAATATTTCATGATACTTTTACTTACAAAAATTTTCATAGGTAAAAGTCTCCTTTTTATTCACTATTCCAACCTAAAATTCCTGATATACACATGTTATAATATATTTCATCATATTCTTCCTAATATACACCTGTTATATAATTTATTTCATCATATTCACATTCACATCCATCTAAACCCAAACTAGTAAATCCATCCAAACATAAACTACATTCATCCAAACACAAACAATCTTATCCACATCACATTCATTCACGCATAAATATATATAAGTTTAACATCATAAATAAAAATACAAAAAATCACAAAGATGAAGGTGGAGGTGGTGGGGCATTAGTGGATAAGCGTGCAGCGAGAGCCTAAAATATCTCCGTCATCCATCGCTCATGCTCCACCCGCATCTCCTCCATCCTCCTCTCCTGCTCCTCCTTCTGCCTTACCGGCTCCTCCATCCTCCTCCTCTCCTACTCCTCCCTTTGCCTCGTCAGCTCCTCTATCCTCCTCTTCTGCTCCTCCCTCTGCCTCGCCAGCTCTTTCATCCTCCGCTCCTGCTCCTCCCTCTGCCTCTCCAGCTGCTCACTCTGCCTCTCCAGCTGCTCTCTAATGTCATAGACGATGACCCGTAGCTGTTGAACCTCTTTCTGCAATATCAGCTTGGCGTATGACATTGTCGCCAACGACGATGGATCGGCTAGAGGCAGCTCTAACGGGTGTCATGAGCTTGGTACCATGGCCAAGCCCATGTACATATCCAGAACGGGTGCCAAGCACCTGACGCAGGATCTCTGGTTCACTCCGTTGTGTACCATCGGAGTGGGTTAACTACGTAAGGTGTCCATCGCCGCTTGTAATGAAAACATATAAATTTTCATAATAAATGACATTTTTGTAATTCAATGCAATTAAATTTTACAATGTAAGATTTTTTACCCAATTCTCGCTGGCTATAGGATGTACCCAAGATCCCGTCGCCTGCCGACAGTGAGTCCCACCGTATAAGTCTACTGGTCCGAGCTCCTGGCCAGTGACGGAATCTCGCTGCGTAATCGAAAGGACAATAGAGTTAATATAAATGCATGGAAAGAATATATCAACTTATTAATTACCAGTAATTTCTTACCATGTCATCACGAAGTCGTACAAATGACTTTGAACCAACTACGTGGTTCACTTCTAACTTTCCCATGTTGTCAAAATTTATTTTCCTCATCTTCTGAACACATTATTCATCATACATTGTTATTAATTGCAAATTTAATTGTTACCTTAAGATATCACAAATATGTAAATATTACCTGAAAAGACTCAGACGAAAATCTCTCGCAGAGTATCCACCAGTTGTCGTGGGTCATGTGCGGCAGTGCGGACTGTACGCCCTCCACGTGGCTCACGCACCACTTGTACCGCTTATGTAAGTCACCGCAGTACTCCTTGAACCGCTCCTTGACCATGTGCGAGCTACGAACTTATAAATTTAAATAATGTCAATACAAGTGGAATATACTAAAACATTATACAAGTAATTTTGATGGTACAATGCATTTGTGATTATGCTTAGAGAGATGATTAAAATATGATTAGACCATTACACTATAATGTAAGCAGAGTATAATAAAACTGTAAACTTTAATCTATAACCCTTAAAAATTCCATTACACATTGTCATTCTATATTAAATACATATATTTCGTTGTAATACGAAATAACTTTGAGGTAAACTATCCGAAGTACTCCCTGCGTAAGTTATCGTACGTTTCAAAAGCATATGTCATGTTGTATGAAGCACTCGGCATTTTTACACCCGACATGCCAGTCACAATAGGAGAAATCTGGTCTTTCAGGACTCCATTCAGATGTGCAAGTGACAGAGTCGCATCTGCTATATCTTGTTTCCCGCGGTTATATATCTCCATCAATTCCAGAATTTCTTTGAGATGGTATAATCTTTCATCTGAGTCGTCGTCGATATATTCTGCTCTACACTCATCAACCAGACCGGGTATCTCTTTGGCCTTACCAGAAGAAGATAGGACCGAAACGTCCATCTACAACAGTTGATGAAGTATGTTGCGTGCTTCTGCTACGCTCCGGTTTGACGAGAACATGATCAGAAATTGACTCAACTGCAAATGTGGATTATAAACAAGTCAATTAAAGAAATAAATCATGACTTGTAATTTTCACGTATACATGGAATACATAAATTATTCGAATTGAAAAATGACATGTAAATCATGTATACATTTAATAATCATCGTCTGTATCACTATCTCTTAGGACTATTTCTTCTTCACCATCACTATCGTTGATCAGTATTTCCTCTTCATCGTCTGTAACGTCGTCATCAATGAAACCGCTATCATATCTAACAATGTCATATATTATTGAGGCATCAACATGATCAGGTAAAACATCATCTCTGTCCAATTGCACCACATTAATATCAACACTTGAATCAGTCCTTGTATCCCCAGATGGCATATCTTCTTAATATGTTTGTTCAACCCTAGACGTTTCATTTCCCCTGTCCTCGCTATCTTCAACTTCTGGTACGGGAACATCAAATACGTTCTTGGGCTTTATTTTCTGCACCACGTGCCAAGAGCCGCCTAACTTGGTGTCAGCAAAGTAAAATAGTTGTTCGGCTTGGCTGGCGAGGACAAATGGGTCGTCCTTAAACCACTTCCGAGATAAATTTATGCTTATAAAGTAGTTGTCAGTCTGTATTCCCAACTTCTTATTTTCAATGTCCCACCAATCACATTTAAATAAGTACACCCGCTTTCTCATACAATAACTCAGCTCAATAATATCCGTCAAAATGCCATAAAAGTCAATTTCATCGTCCTCATTCGTTCTCTTCACAACCACCCCACTATTTTGTGTAGTCCTATACTTCTCACGTTCTTCAGTGTGGAACCGAATCCCGTTTATAATACGACCTGTATATCTAGAAACATGTCTATCAGGGCCACACACCAATGAGTATAGCGCATCAAACGCATCCGCAAAGTTGCTCGTGCGCAACATCTTCATCTATTATCATGTACAGAATGTAATTGTTTAGGAATTTTCTTAAGTTCAAATAATGTGCAATACAACGAAAATTCTAAGTGTGGTGAGATACAATGTGAAATCTTACACATTTTGTGAACCATTCTGGAAACTAATCCTGATGCATTCGATCATAATTTGTCAGGAATTGGGACTTCATCTCGTCGATGTGTTCGCTACACATAAATGGCACATCATCAGCAAGAAACATTAAGATCATCGTATGTAGAGAAAATAATAATCGATGGAAGACTTACTCTAAGTACGACTCTATTTCTTCACAATTATGCAACACATACTACCGCGCCTTTGCTAGATCCCCAAGGTCCATATCCTGAAACGTCGGGGATCCTAAAGGATAACGTTATGTGCAAATACAGATATGAGTCCTTGTTCATGCTCTTGCCCTTCATCGTCATTCTGATCTTCTCGGTTGAATCCAGTCTCTATGCCACGAAGATACATGGAGCAAAATGTCAGGCACTCATTATCAATGTATACTTCAGCAATGGATCCCTCCAGTCGTGCCTTATTCCTCATAAATTATTTTAGTATGTGAAGGTATCTGTACACAAAACCACTATGTTATACGTATGAAAACATGGATATATGTAGTTTATGGAATGAATAAAAATTTTAACAGGTTTACCTCATTTCGATCGGATACATCTAACGATATTGTACTGGGTATGCAAGCTTCGCCTCATGCGGTAAGTGAATTGCTAAGTGTACCATGACATCGAAAAATGCAGGTTTAAATATTTTTTTCAAGTTTGCAAAAGATTAAGACAATGTCCCTCTCCAGTCGTTTAATAACATCTACATTCAACGATTTCGAACACAAATCCTTAAAGAATATCTCCAATTCAATCAGCGCCGCACTGATATCCTTGCTCAGGAATCCACGAATCACAACCGATAGTAGGCGTTGCAAAAGGACGTGACAATCATGACTTTTCATTCCTATTACCTTACAGTCCGTAACGTTTACATGCCAAGATATGTTTGACGCATACCCATCGGGAAACTTCACCGATCTCAACCATTCACATAAACGTTTTTTCTCTAGTTTTGTCAATGTGTAGCAGGCTGCTGGTATAGTATACAAATTTTCATATGGTTGCAAGTGCAACTCTTTCCTTAAACCCATTGCTTGTAGATCCAATCGAGCCTTGAAACTGTCTTTTATTTTCTTCTCTATGTTCAACCATGTTCCGAAGACATTGTCACATATATTTTTCTCAATATGCATGACATCCAAGTTGTGTCGCAATTTCAAATCATTCCAATAGGGCAACTAAAAAAATGCTCTTCTTCCTCTAGTTATAGTCCAATACTGTACGTTTCCTCTTCTTCAAGTACAATGCCTTACCAAATCTAACTTCTCCAATGTTACTCAGTTGTTGTATCACATCTTCTCCAGATAGCTCTTTCAGGGGTGGCCTATGATCTTGTTTGCCATCAAAGATCATCATCTTCCTGCACCAACTATGATCGCTCGGAAGGAAGCGACGATGGCCCATATAACACATTTTTCTACCATGCTTCAATGACAATGAACAAGTTTCAATACCACATGTAGGACAAGCCAACTTTCCCTTCGTGCTCCACCCAGACAAATTCCCATACGTGGAGAAATCATTTATTGTCCACAAGACCGCTGCATGCAATCGAAATGTCTATCTTGCAAATGTGTCATACGTTTGTACACCTTGACTCCACAACTCATTTAACTCATCTACTAACGGTCGCAAATACACATCAATGTCATTCCCAGGTGACCTGAGTCCAGTAATAAGCAATGACATCATGAAAAATGACTCCTTCATACATAACCAAGGAGGTAAATTGTAGGGCATAAGTACCATTGGTCACATCTGTACGAGTTACTCATATTACCAAATGGATTAAAACCATCACTTGCAAGACCTAGTCGAACATTACAAGAATCCTCTGCAAACCAGTCATATTGCTTATCAAAATTTTGCCAGGCTTCAGAGTCCGCAGGGTGCCATAGTGTACACTCATCATGAATGTGTTTCTCCTTATGCCACCTCATATCTTCAGCCGTCTTGCTAGACATAAACAATCTTTGCAATCTGGGTTTCAATGGGAAGTACCTTAACACCTTTTGTGAGATTTTCTTACGCTTAGCTTCGTCATACTTCCACCTAGACTCTTCACATTCTGGATACTCTTCAACATTTTCATGCCCTTTCCAATACAATAAACAATCATTTATACATGCATATATGGAGATGTAACTAAGGCCCAAGTCTCGCATCAAGGATTTTGCCTCGTAATAAGATTTAGGCAATGTCTCACCGTCCGATAATGCTTCTTTCAATAAGTCAAGCAACATGTCGAATGATTTATTACTCTAACAATTTATTATCTTCAAATGAAGTAACCTGGTAAGAAAATTCAACTTGGAGAAGTTCTCACACCCTGGATAAAGTGGACGTTGCGCATCCCTCAACAACCTACTAAACTTCTCTGATTCAACATCACCCATAGGAGGAACATCTTGGCTACTGCTTGTCGCTGCAAAATCAGTATCCACAATTGTTCCCCTGAACACATCCCTTATGATATCTTGTATTTCGTCAACGTCTTCATCCTCGTCATCCGACACAATTGCGTCAGCAAAGACTTCAGTGGCCTCAACTCTATGGCGATATCTTCACCATGATGGATCTACCAAGTGTAACCCTGGTCAATCCCAACTATGAACAAATCGTCTTCTACTTTGTCTAAGGTCTTATAAATCATGTTCTTGCATTTTCAACATGGATACCTAATCCTATTCCCTGAATCTGCCCGATTCCGCGTAAATTCCATGAACTCTTAAACCCCTTGTTTATACTCTAGGCCAAATCTGTTCTTAGCTCGCATCCAACTCTTATCCATCTCTACAATGAAAAGACTAGAGTCAGTTTATGAAAATAGGTTTAAGATTACACTAGGTTTAGGTTTAGGTTATAGGTTTAGGTTACAAGTGTAGGTTATAGGTTTAGGTTTAGGTTAGGTTATAGGTTAAGGTTTAGGGAATTGAGTTTAGGTTATAGGTTATAGGTTATAGGTTAAGGTTATAGGTTTAGGCTCAGGTTTAGGTTTAGGTTTAAGTTTAGGTTATAGGTTTAAGTTATAGGTTATAGGTTTAGGTTTAAGTTATAGGTTTAGGTTTAGGTTTTAGGCTTAGGTATAGGCATAGGTTATAGGTTATATGTTTAGGTTTAGGTTTAGGTTAGGTTTCGGGTTCGGCTTTAGGTTATAGGTTTAGGTTATAGGTTTAGGTTTAGGTTAATGTTGTAGGTTATAGGTTATAGGTTTAGGTCATAAGTGTAAGTTATAGGTGGTTTAAGTTATAGGTTATAAGTATAGGTTTAGGTTTAGGGTTTAGGTTATAAGTATAGGTTTAGGTTAATGTTGTAGGTTATAGTAGGGAATTGAGAATACATTTATATTTTAGGTTTAGGTTTAGGTTTTATGCTTAGGTTAAGGTTATAGGTTTAGGTTTAGGGCCCGTTTGGCTGGGCGGATTGGAAGGGATTGGATGGTATTGGAAGGGATTGGAAGTTAAATCCCGGGATTGGCCGGGCGTGCCAAACAGACTGGGTGATCTGATCCCGGGATATAGCAATCCCATGGATCTTAAGACAATCTACTGACAACACCATCATTACCTTTAAATCCCATCCAATCCACCCTAATCCGTTCAAATTTTCCTGGGACATGTTGGTTCGAGGGATTGGAAGGGATGGGAAGGTTTAATCCAGGGATTGGCCAGGCGTGCCAAACAAACTCGATATAGCAATCCCGAGATATAGCAATCCCATGGATCTTAAGACAATCCACTGACAACACCATCATTACCTTGAAATCCATGTCATCCACCCTAATACCATTCAATCCCTTCTAATCCACCCGGCCAAACAAGCCCTTAGGGTTTAGGTGTAGGTTATAAGTGTAGGTTATAGGTTTAGGTTTAAGTTAGGTTATAGGTTAAGGTTTAGGGAATTGAGTTTAGGTTATAGGTTAAGGTTATAGGTTTAGGTTAAGGTTTAGGGAATTGAGTTTAGGTTGTAGGTTTAGGTTATAGGTTAAGGTTATAAGTGTAGGTTATAGGTGGTTTAAGTTATAGGTTATAAGTTTAGGTTTAAGTTTAGGTTATAGGTTATAGGTTTAGGTTTAGGTTTAGGTTTAGGTTACATAGGTTTAGGTTCAGGTTTAGGTTTAGGTTTAAGTTTAGGTTATAGGTTTAAGTTATAGGTTATAGGTTTAGGTTTAAGTTATAGGTTTAGGTTTAGGTTTAGGTTTTAGGTTTTAGGTTTAAGTATAGGCTTAGGTTATGGGTTATATGTTTAGGTTTAGGTTTAGGAATTCGGGTTCGGATTTTGGGTTTGGGTTTGGGTTTAGGTTATAGGTGATAGGTTTAGGTTAAGGTTTAGGTTTAAGTTTAGGTTATAGGTTTTGGGATTTAAGAATAGGTTTAGGTTATAAGTATAGGTTTAGGGAATTGAGTTTAGGTTATAGGTTTAGGTTATAGGTTAAGGTTATAGGTTTAGGTTATAGGTTTAGGTTTAGGTTAATGTTGTAGGTTATAGGTTATAAGTATGGGTTATAGGTTTAGGTTATAATTGTAGGTTATAAGTGTAGGTTATAGGTGGTTTAAGTTATAGGTAATAAGTTTAGGTTTAGGTTTAAGGTTTAGGTTATAAGCATAGGTTTAGGTTAATGTTGTAAGTTATAGTAGGGAATTGAGAATACATTTATGTTTTAGGTTTAGGTTTAGGTTTTATGTTTAGGTTAAGGTTATAGGTTTAGGGTTTAGGGCCCGTTTGGCCAGGCGGATTGGAAGGGATTGGATGGTATTGGAAGGGATTGGAAGTTAAATCCCAGGATTAGCGGGGCATGCCAAACAGACTGGGTGATCTGATCCCAGGATATAGCAATCCCATGGATCTTAAGACAATCCACTGACATCACCACCATTACCTTAAGATCCATGAGATTGTTATAAGTTTAGGTTTAGGTTTAGGGATTTGAGAATACATTTAGGTTTTAGGTTTAGGTTTAGGTTTTACGTTTAGGTTATGGTTACAGGTTTAGGTTATAAGTGTAGGTTATAGGTTTAGGTTTATGTTAGGTTATAGGTTAAGGTTTAGGGAATTGAGAATAGGTTTAGGTTTAGGTTTAGGAAATCAGGTTCGGGTTTAGGTTTATAGGTTTAGGTTTAGGGTTATAATAGGGTTTGCTCCAACAATTTTGAGCTAATACTTAAACACGGCCTGTCCAAATGGTCAGGCCACTCCAATGTTGTCCATAAGAAATGGACAGTTTCATCATGGTCATAACAGCGGTTCCTACCTTCTAGGGACCCTCGCTCAACATCCGGATAGCTCCGACGCACATTCGGGTCTGGTCCATCAATTTTGAGCAAATACATAAACACGGCCTGACCAAATGGTCAGGCCACTCCAATGCTGTCCATAGAAAATGGACAACTTCATCATGGTCATAACAGCGGTTCTCACCTTCCAGGGACCCCCGTTCAACATCCAGATAGCTCGATGCACATCTGGGTCTGCTCCATCAATTTTGAACAAATACATAAACACGGCCTGTCCAAATGGTCAGCCACTCCAATGTTGTCCATAGGAAATAGACAGCTTCATCATGGTCATAACAGCAGTTCCCACCTTGTAGGGACCTCCCTTCAACATCCGAATAGCTCTGACGCACATCTGGGTCTGCTCCATCAATTCTAAGCTAATATAATTAAATCCTAAATTAGTTACCCATCCAAGGTTAGATAGATTGTAATACTTTCATATTCCCATTTAAATGTCCACGCCGAAAATTCGACAGCATCTCCCCATGCCTCTCCAGATAAGTTGATCTTACGTTATATTCTGATGCTAAATATCTAAAGTAATGTAAAGATATTTGGCATTAGATACAGAACGGAAGAAACATATCCAGAGAGAAACGAGGAGATGGACCGCGGATCAAGCATGAACATTTAAATAGATTATATGAAAGCATACTATTTATCTAACCTTGAACTGTCCAAAATGGGACAATTCGAGCGATTTCTATGCCACCAAAAACACACCATATCTATGTATGGCCACATAGAAATCCTCAAACGGGTAACTAATTATCTAACTTACAAATCACAATTACAAGTCACAACTATAAAATGAAAGTGTCAAACAGGAAATGTGTAAAATTAACATATTCCAAACATTCTAGATGTTAGTTAACAAACATGTTGTTCTACATTCAATTAGTTGGTTTTCAACTTTAGATTCAAACTTTTGATTCTGATTCGATTTGATTCAGCTTGTAAATTATATGCACTTTGGTGTGGTGTGATTCAATTGAGCTTTAGATATGATTCAATTTTGGGATCACGTCCTAAAACGATATTTGGACCAAATCAAACCAAGCTCAAACAGTAGTCATAAGCTCAAAGCTCAGCTCATATAAAGTTTGTTATAAGTGTAGGTTATAGGTTTAGGTTATAAGAGTAGGTTATAGGTTTAGGTTTAGGTTAGGTCATAGGTTAAGGTTTAGGGAATTGAGTTTAGGTTATAGGTTATAAGTGTAAGTTATAGGTTAAGGTTATAAGTTTAGGTTCAGGTTTAGGTTTAGGTTAGGTTATAGGTTTAGGTTTAGGTTTTAGGTTTAGGTTTTAGGTTATAGGTTTAAGTTATAGGTTTATGTTTAGGTTTAGGTTATATAGGTTTAGGTTCAGGTTTAGGTTTAGGTTTAAGTTTAGTTTATAGATTTAAGTTATAGGTTTAGGTGTAAGGTTAGGTTATATAGGTTTAGGTTTAGGTTTAGGTTCGGGTTTAGGTTTAAGTTATAGGTTAGAGATTTCGGTTTAAGTTATAGGTTAGAGATTTAGGTTTAAGGTTTAGGTTATAGGTTTATGTTAATGTTGTAGGTTATAGGTTTAGGTTATAGGTTTAGGTTATAGGTTTAAGGTTTAGGTTATAGGTTTATGTTAATGTTGTAGGTTATAGGTTTAGGTTATAGGTTTAAGGTTTAGGTTATAGGTTTATGTTAATGTTGTAGGTTATAGGTTTATGTTAATGTTGTAGGTTATAGGTTAAGGTTTAGGGAATTGAGTTTAGGTTATAGGTTATGGGTTATAGGTTATAGGTTAAGGTTATAAGTTTAGGTTAATGTTTAGGTTTAGGTTATAAGTTTAAGTTTAGGTTAAGGTTTAGGTTTAGGGTTTAGGTTTAGGTTATAAATGTAGGTTATAAGTTTAGGTTTAGGTTAGGTTCTAGGTTAAGGTTTAGAAAATTGAGTTTAGGTTATAGGTTTAGGTTATAGGTTAAGGTTATAGGTTTAGGTTTAGGTTATAGGTTTTGGGATTTGAGAATAGGTTTAGGTTATATGTATAGTTTTAGGTTATAAGTATAGGTTTAGGTTTAGGTTTTATGTTTAAGTTAAGGTTATAGGTTTAGGTTTAGATTTAGGTTATAGGTTTAGGTTATAGGTTATAAGTGTAGGTTTATGTTTAAGTTATAGGTTTAGGTTATAGGTTATAGGTATAGGTTTAGGTTATAGGTTTAGGTTTAGGTTATAAGGTTATAGGTTAAGGTTTAGGGAATTGAGTTTAGGTTATAGGTTATAGGTTAAGGTTTAGGGAATTGAGTTTAGGTTATAGGTTATAGGTTATAGGTTAAGGTTATTGGTTTAGGTTATAGGTTTAGGTTTAGGTTATAAGTTTAAGTTTAGGTTAAGGTTTAGGTTTAGGGTTTAGGTTTAGGTTATAAGTGTAGGTTATAGGTTTAGGTTTAGGTTAGGTTATAGGTTAAGGTTTAGGGCCTATTTGGCTGGACCGATCCTAAGGTATTAGGAGGGATGGGATCGCGATATCCCGGGATATGCATGGCGAGCCAAACAGACCTGATGAACTTGTCCTGGGATATAAGCAATCCCATGGATCTTAAAACAATCCACCGACATCACCATCATTACCTTAAAACTGATCCCATCCCTTGGTTGGACTGATTGGAAGGTAAAATCCAGGGATATGCTAGGCGTGCCAAACAGACCCAGTGAATTTGTCCCAGGATATAGCAATCCCATTGATCTTAAACCAATCCACTGACACCGCCATCATTTCCTTAAAATCCATCCATCACATCCCTCCTAATCCCAGGTATAAGTTTAAGTATAGGTTTAGGTTCAGGTTCGGGTTCGGGTTTAGGTTTGGGTTTTCAAGTTAAGGTTGTAGGTTCAGGTTTAAGTTTATGTTGATGTTGTAGGTTATAAGTTTAGTTTCAGGTTTAGGTTTAGGTTATAAGTGTAGGTTATAGGTTTAGGTTATAAGTGTAGGTTATATGTTTAGATTACAGGTGGTTTAAGTTATAGGTTATAAGTTTTGGTTTAGGTTTAGGTTATAGGTTATAGGTTTAGGTTTAGGTTTAAGGTTATATAAGTTTGGGTTCAGGTTTAGGTTTAAGTTTAAGTTTAGGTTATAGGTTTAAGTTATAGGTTATAAGTTTAAGTTTAAGTTATAAGTTTAGGTTTAGGTTTAGGTTTAGGTTATAAGTTAGGTTATAGGTTTATGTTTAAGTTTAGGTTATAAGTTTAAGTTATAGGTTATAGGTTTAGGTTTAAGTTATAGGTTTAGGTTTAGGTTTAGGTTATAGGTTAGGTTATAGGTTTGTGTTTAAGTTTAGGTTTAGGTTTAAGTTATAAGTGTAGGTTATAGGTTTAGGTTAGGTTAGGTTATAGGTTAGGTTATAGGTTTAGGTTTAGGTTTAAGGTTAGGTTATATAGGTTTAGGTTCAGGTTTATGTTCAGGTTTAGGTTTAGGTTTAGGTTATAGGTAATAGGTTTAGGTTATAGGTAATAAGTTTAGGTTAATGTTATAGGTTTAGGTATAGGTTTAGGTTTAGGTTTACGTTATAGGTTTAGGCTTAAGTTATAGGTTATAGGTTTAGGTTTAAGTTATAGGTTATAGGTTACGTTATAGGTTTAGGTTTAGGTTATAGGATCGGACTGGGCATAGCACGGTCTAAGTATGTTTGACATAATGAAAAGGCCAAGCTATATGTCCTAGAGGGGGGGGGGGGTGAATAGGACTATGCCAAATTAAAATAAAATCAGTGGAATAAAATAAACCAATAGCCTTACAATTATAAAACAATTCATAATGCTGAAATCAAATCACCTTAATAAATAAGTATTGAGAGATTGATACAAATTCAGTTCTAAGGACAACCTTACACCATAATAAATAAAGGCTTATGGTAGGACAACCTTTTTTCTAGAACGTCTTTTGGATCAAGAACTCAATTTTAATAGAAATAAATGAATAACAAAGAATTGAAATTAAATGCAGAAATATAGATCTAATTTATTACAACAATCCCCACACTTTCTTGAAATGTAAATTGTTACAACATTCACATCCACATGTACATTCCACACAATTGAATGATAAAAGATATAAAAATTAAGCAAGCATTCAATCCACAAGACAAAGAGTTATAGTGGTTCGCCTGTGTGTACACCAACTGTCTTTCAACAGCCACACAAAATGCTACTCCACTCCTAATATCCTCACACAGGGGATATTAGCGTTCACTATCATATAGGTTTTCACAAGTTCACCCAAAACCTTTATAATTGTGTCTTTTTCACTTGGGCTTACACAATTCAAAAACCCTCTTTTCTGAGTTTTCTGGCTCTCCTCAGATAACCAATACAATGAAATTTTTCTAGCTTAACCTCAAACAAAACCAAAAGAAATGAAATTTTACAGAATTGTAAAATACCTGAATTTCTCCTTTTCGTAGCAGCCTGGTAGAACCAATCGGAGTAGATGATTGAATGTCAAAGTCCAATTTCCAATACTCACTTTAATATGGTTCTAAGTTCTAATAGATTTTAGATTTTAACCAGTTGGGCGTAGCTGTATTTGATTTTGATTCCAAGAAGAAGGAATAAGGTAATTCCTCTTTTCAAATAAGATTGGAATATAGAAACAAAATCAAATTAAATAAGCTAGCAAAAAGAGAAAGAGAAAGCAATTATGCACAAAATAGCTTAAAAACAAACACAAACTTATCTCAGAGTGGAGCCTTGAAAATATTATGAATTCAATGAAAAACTCTAAAATTCGTGTTCAATTTATAGAAGCAGAAATCACATCTATGACTGGTCTTAGGAACCTTAGATTGGTCGTAGCTCTAACGGATATTTGAAATAAGGAGCGCGATTTTTTAAAGTCATTCCACGACTGGTCTTAGGGAACCTACGACCGATCATGGGTCACCTACAACTGGTCGTAGTTCTCTACGACTGGTCGTAGGACCATAGAATTGCTTGCTGGACTTTAAGTCGTAGACTTTCGACTGGTCGAGATCGAGTTGAAGTCACTCTTACGACCGGTCGAAGGACCACAAGGACTGGTCGTAGGTGAACCAAAAAATTCTGAAAATTCTCAACAACTTAGGACTGGTCGTGGAATTTCTTGGACTTTACGAATCAATGCCAGGATTGGTCGAACAGGGGCTAGGACTGGTCTTAGAACAGACCAAAAATCTATTTAAGCTATAATTGAGTTACGTATCCGAAATGACCTACTATAAGGTCAACCTAATGGTCATTCAAACCTGAAACATGTCGTATGGATATTGAACATCAACCATTCAACGAATGTAGACATTTGAACCTTATCAAGCTTGAGATCTTGAACTTGTTGTAGCTTTAATCTTAAAATCTTCAACAGCTTGAAAACTACTTCATGTGTTACTCTTGAGTCTTGAAGTTGTTTCTTGAGTCTTGAACTTCAACATTGTAGATTTGAATATTGATAGGATGATGAAGTACACTTTGTATTTCTTGAAGACATCCAATGTCATGAAGTGTTGATGCAGTGTCTTGAACACATATAAATAACCATACATGAAGTGTTGATGCAGTGTCTTGAACACATATAAATCACCATACAAATACAAGACACAGATAGATGTTTTGACATATCAAAATTTGACAACCAAAGGAGCATGAGACCATAGCACTTACACATAATCAATAGGCTATATGTCAAATAACCATTAAAATGTGCCTAGGATTTTTTAATGGTGGAAATTCAATCACTACTTTTTCCCATGGTGTGGTCCACCTGCGACTTAGATCTACCTCATTTTTGGTATAAAGCCTTAAAATTTTCGTAAACATGGGCTTGCTCTAACAAATTTGAGCTAATACATAAACACGGCCTATCCAACTGGCCAGGCTACTCCAATGTTGTTCATAGGAAATAGACAGCTTCATCTTGGTCATAACAATGGTTCCCACCTTCCAGGGACCCCCGCTCAACATTCAGATAGATCCGACGCACATCCGGGTCTGCTCCATCAATCTTAAGCTAATACATAAACACGGGCCTATCCAAATGGTCAAGCTACTCATATTGTTGTCCATAGGAAATGGACAGTTACTCTCAATGGTCATAACAGCGGTTCCCACCTTTCAGGGACCCCCGCTCAATTAAATCCTAAATTAGTTACCCATCCAAGGTTGGATAGATTGTAATACTTTCATACTCCCATTTAAACGTCCACGCCGAAAATCCGGCAGCATCTCTATAAGTGCTATTGTTGATAGCCCCTTTTGTTGTCAAATTATGGTGTCAAAGACACTATTATGAAGCTTGCATATGTGAAGATCAAAGCGGTACTCAAGATCAAATTTGTTGGACAAGCTCTGCTCACAATCTCAAGATCTCAAGAAGTGTTCAAGTTCCATCTCAAGATCTCAAGAAGTGTTCAAGTTCAATCTCAAGATCTCTAGAAGCTTTCAAGTTTGAACTACTTCAAGACTTCACGTTTCACTACTTTCATGGTCACTTGTCCTTAAGTTTCAATGTCCTTACTTCACTATTGAGGTATAACTGACCTTAGGTTGACCTTTAGAGTAGGCCACTTTAGATACATAATTCATATATTTTATATAAGTATGATTGGCCTGTTCTAAGACTAGTCCTGGACTTTGTTCGACTAGTCCTAGCACTACCTCGACCTGTCTAAGGATTTCCTGGATTAGTCGTAAGTTTGTTATAAATTTAGAAAAAATTTTGTTAGGCTTCGACTAGTCCTAGGGACTGTTCGACCAGTCGTAGACATTTGACTCAAACTATAGCGATGATTTACACTTAGCTTCGACCAGTCGTGTGTGACCTTCGACCAGTCGAAGGAGACCTACGACCAGTCGTAAAACCGTCTTATTTTATTGCGCCTGAATTTTCAAATATTTGTTGGATCTTCGACCAGTCGTAGTGACTTAAGACCAGTTGAAGACGTGATTTATTCACACTATAAATAGAGCACGAATCTCAGAATAAAATAGATCATTGAAGCTAATTTAATTCAGCCTTCCGAGAGATAAATCTGTGCTCCGTTTAAGCTAAGTGTGCTTATTTAATATTCTATTTCTTTAGCTTTGTTAATTGATTGTGTTTCTTGCATTCCAATCTAATCTGTAAAGAGGAAGTTTTTATTTTCCTTTTACTGGAATCAAAATCAATTCAAGCTAGCCCATTTGTTTTAATTTAAAATCTATTAGAAATTAGAACCATTATAAAGTGAGTATTGGACATTGAACTTTGACATTCAAATCTCTACTCCGATTTGGTTCTTCTGGGCTGCTACAACAAAGAAGAAATTCAGGTATTTTACATTTATTATAAATTCATTTATTTTGGTTTTATTTGAGGTTAAGCCAGAAAAATCTCAAAGTTGTTGGTTATCTGAGGAGAGCCAGAAAACTTAGAAGTGAGAGTTTTTGAATTGTGTAAGCCCTTTGAAAAAGACACAATTGTAAAGGTTTTTGGTGAACCTGTGAAAACCTACTTGATAGTGAACGCTAATATCCCCTGTGTGAGGATATTAGGAGTGGAGTAGCATTCTGTGTGGCTGTTGTTCAATAGTTGGTGTACACACAGGCGAACCACTATAACTCCTTGTGTTGTGTGGAAGTGTGCTTTATTTTCCTATCTTTGATTATTCTTTTATGGAATGTATGTGGATGTGAATGTTGTAATCATTTTAATTTCAAGCTCAGTGGGGAATGATGTAATAGTTTAGATTTAAATTTTTACAATTTATTTCAAGCTATTCCTTTATTTGTTAGAGCTTTAGATTCTCAAAATTGTTCTAGTAAGGTTGCCCTACCATTTCTATGGTGCATGGTTGTCCTTAGAATAATCAATATTTGTGATTGCCTTCTATTCCTCTGTTCAGCTTCAATTTATTTATTCCTAGAAAGTTTGAGTTCTTGATACAAAGACCTTTCTAGAAATCAGGTTGTCCTACCATAAACTTTGGTTTTTGGTGTAAGGTTGTCCTTAGAACAACTTTTGTATCAATCTCTCAATACTTGTTTATTGAAGTTGCTATTTAATTTCAGCATTGTGGATTGATTTACTTTATTTGGGTATTTCTTTATTTAGATTTTGCTGTAATTATTTTAAATTTGGCATAGTCCTATTCACCCCCCCCCCCCCTCCTCTAAGACATATAGCTTGGCCTTTTCCCCATGCCTCTCCAGATAAGTTGATCTTACGTTACATTCCGATGTCAAATATCTAAAGTAATGTGAAGATATTTGGCATTGGATACGGAACAGAAGAAATAGATCCAAAGAGAAACGAGGAGATGGACCGCGGATCAGGCATGAACATTTAAATAGATTATATGAAAGCATAATATCCATTTATCCTTGAACTGTCCTAAATGGGACAATTTGAGCGATTTTTATGCCACCAAAAACACACCATATCTATGTATGGCCCCATAAAAATCCTCAAATGGGTAATTAATTATCTAACTTACAAATCATAATTACAAGTCACAACTATAAACTAACTAATCACAATAATAATTTAAGACAAAAACATTAATAGAGCATGGCCCATTGACACCCCCACATACGCAATTTCAATTATCACATATGAATATTTACAAGCCAACGACATATATGATTATCTATATTTACCAGTCAACACATAACCTTCCCAAAATGGCATTTGATAATATTATAGGTTTAGGGATTTGAGAATACATTTAGGTTTTAGGTTTAGGTTTAGGTTATAGGTTTAGGTTTAGGTTATAAGTGTAGGTTATAGGTTTAGGTTTAGGTTAGGGTTTAGGGAATTGAGAATAGGTTAAGGTTTTGGTTTAGGAAATCGGGTTCTATGCACTAGGTTGATTTTGAGTTGTTACTTAAATGATAAAAGTTGATATCATTTCACTGTTGGGATGGATGCCTTAAGACATGTCATTATTTATTCATATTGCATCCCAAGCGAGCAAAATTAACATCAACATCTATAAGACATAACAAAATTAACATCAACATCCACATTCCAATAATGCCAACATGCCCACTTCAAGAAGATGCATGTACATCAACATCTACAAGACATAACAAAATAAAGAAAATGGCACATATCCCACATTGTATGCCATTATACCCTCATATCCAAATTTCATTTCCATGCCCAAATACCCACATTTCCCCACATTTACATAATCTTGTTATTAAAAAAAAAAAAAAAAATCAAATATATGTATTTTTCCTAAAAAACCATCAAAATCCCACTCCCATAAGAGGTGATTTGGCACCTTGAATTTTTTAGGTTTAGGTTATAGGTTTAGGTTTAGGTTATAGGATGGTTAAACTTGCCTAACAAATGAGATTCTATAGAATCATAAGCAATCCATGACAGGCCCTAACAAATAGATGGATCAAATTGATCGAACCTACTTTTGTGTAAATTTATCTTAACATCCATATTAAAAATAATTTGAACAAATAGTTCATTTGTGTCAGATCACTGTGATGTTTGCATGGTAGACCATGAGCTGTGTATTAAACCTAATGAATATTCGAGATCAATGGGTTGACCGTCTAAGTGTGCCAAAGCAACTAGGAGCACTATAACTTATAGAGTTATGAGAGCGTTGCAGAAACTCTCTATTATCTTTACCATTCAAAAAAAATGAAACAATTACTCCACTACTAAAATACAATCAAAGATGATAAAAGAAGTTCATAGAAAGCATCCAAAACATTAAGACAATCTGTTATTACATTACTAATCATCATAGTTAGAGAATTACCTAACAACAACAGCAGAAGCAACGGCTGTGGTCCCCGAGAAAGAGCCTACACCTACAGCCTGGTATAGTTATTACATTAAAAATGACTTACAAACCTTTTTAACTTACAAATCTGTTGTAATTTATCACACAGAATGACAATTGTTCCTCGGCCAATGTTCACAATAAATAAATAAAAAAAAGACAGTTGGGCTCATTTGGACGGGTGGATTGGAAGGGATTAAATGGTATTGGAAGGGATTGGAAGTTAAATCCCGGGATTGGCCGATTGTGCCAAACAGACAGGGTGATGTGATCCTGGGATATAACAATCCCATGGATCTTAAGACAATCCACTGACAACACCATCATTACCTTTAGGGCCTGTTTGGATGGGCAGATTGGATGGGATTGGAAGGGATTGGAAGGGATTGGAAGTGTTCACTCCCCAAGTATAGGGTTGTGATGTAGTAATAAACTCGGTAAGATCGAGGTCGAATCCCATAAGGACTGGTCGTCACAATTCAAATTCACAATTCTTCTTAACTAATTCAACAAATAATGGAGCAATTTACTAACACAAATCTATGAAAAACAATTGAGAACAGGGAAGAAAATTCAATCAGAGAGAGCACTAGGACTTTCGAATCCACCCCTAATTATCCTAACCTTTGTTCTGTCTGTTGATTCACCTTAATTTAGATTGATACCACTTATATAGAGAAAGCACAATCTGTGTCCTTGATCGGGCATACAGAATGTCTAATTCCTTTAAGCAATGCCATGAATAACATATCCCATGTCCTTGGTCGGGCACATGGGATGTACAGTTCATTAAAGCACCTTGTTTCTTCCTTTATAGGAACCTGTTCATGATCAGACACAAGCACCTAAAATAAGCATCCAGACAACATCCATATATAGACTCTGGTCGAGTTCATAGATGGAGAAGTATAGAATTTAAACCAATCAAGCCCACTTAGAGAAAGAAACACACCAATCAAATCAAAGTAAAATCATAATAACAAG
Source organism: Magnolia officinalis (assembly GCA_021015155.1). NCBI lineage: Eukaryota > Viridiplantae > Streptophyta > Magnoliopsida > Magnoliales > Magnoliaceae > Magnolia > Magnolia officinalis. Next base: position 23,471,094 of record JAJHSJ010000013.1, on the reverse strand, counting down.
AGTATTCAAATTAGGGGCTTCATCTCAGCCCTAGCTGAGAGATTAGTGACCCATAAAATCCATCAGAAAAATTAAACAAAATTCATAAAAACAAAACACCAAACCAATCGATCTCTCTCTCTCTCTTATTTCTTCTCTTTCTTCTCTTTCTTCTCTCCCTTACTCTAGATCTGGAATCCCCAATTCCTGGATGACTTTCCCACGTCCATCACTCCTCTTTTATAGCTGCTGAAAGGCTGGAGTCAGTGGCAGAGTTGTAGCAGGACATGGAGTGCAAATTTTTGCAGCCATGATCGGTGGGCCCCACAGAAGTATTTTCTGGAAAATCCACCCCATCCATTGGATTCAGAATGAAATTTCAGTCAAGAATGGGTGGTTTTGAATGTCCATTAACGCGGCTCAGAGAAGAAAACACAGAAAGATCAGATTTGAACGTTGCAGGGCAGCCCGTTTGTGGCCTCTGTATCACACACATGTGCACGCATGGTTGCAAAGTAGCAACATGTTTTTGTAGTATTCGCAGCCCTCTACAAGATGGTCGGTTCAGATTGGCCGTACGGTTGACGAGTGGGGTCCATAAACTCCCGCAAAATCTGGATTTCGCAGATGCGAACAGAGCAGCGGATTGCTTCCGTTGTGACAATGGTGGGGCCCATTCCTTCGATTAAATGGAAAATCCACTCCGTCCATTAGATGGAGGAGGAAATTTTGATCAGGAATGCATATTTTTACTTTCCGTTGATGTGGTCCACCTGACTTTCTGCGCCACCGTCCGTCCGACGTTTGAACAGCTAGGTTTCAATTTTGATGATTATTCATGATTCTGACACCTAGGCATTGAAAAGGGCCTTCATTTAGACCTGATAGACGGCCCGGATCACGCCTTTGGGCGATGTGTGGGGCCCACAATTGAAACCCATCTGGCCAGCGTCCGTTCGCTGGACGTTAGCTCCGTGAGAGGGAGAGAGGATGCGGGTCAGCGGCTCGCTTTGACCGGGCGGCGGTTCCGTGCACGGCGGCCGCGCATGTGCATGGTGTAAATGCATCACGTGCGGGGCCCACTGTAATGTTTGGGCGAAATCTGCACCGTCCATCTTTTTCTTCATATTATTTCAGCCGCCCAAAACCAAGTTTGAGGCAGTTCCAAATATCAGGTGGGTCCCAAATTGGAGATTAATGGGTTTATCTGTCCGTTGGACCACTTCCCGAGATCTTCAATGGATGAAATTTAATATGTGCGGTTAATTTACAGCCCCCATCACATGTATGAAGTTTCGAGTTGATCGGATGGCGGGAACCATGTGATCTTGCATTCTGAACCTTTTTCGGGCCCCTTTAGCTTGCTTTCCTCAGATCCCAGGCGTGTAAAATCTTCATTATTGGTTTTCTGGAGTCCATCCCGAGCTCTGGTAAATTCGGAGCGTCAAATTCACGCTTTTAATATCATTTTTCAATCCACGCTTTTTATTTCATCCTGCGACAAAACACAATTAAATTATGACATTAGGCGTTATGATTTATATAAAATCGTGCAATAACTGGGGTCTGATATGCAATATTTGACCCTCATCACAACCCCCAACCAGCATTTTGCTAGTCCCGAGCAAAACATGCGAAAAATAATTTCAGAAATAAAAGACAATTCCTGTAAACTCAAGTGACTTGTGAACAGATAGTTGAGATGTGAAAATTCTAAAATTCGTGAATGGTGAGAAGATTTTTGTCCTAAAATCAAGTTTACAGTAAACTTCATAATCAAGTTCAAAATATTAATCCATTAATTAGAACAATTTTAAACATTGAGTTCCATGAGTGTATCGTGTAATCTCGGCTTACAATCATTAAAAGATCCAATTGTCAATTTCATGATATCATTAGTAATTCGTGACAACCAAACCTGAAACCAACACTAGCATTTTAGATCATCCTTTTGTTCTATCAGCCATTGATTTCCTTTATAAACAGTGGTGCCAAGGAGGGGAATCAAATTCGCACCTATAGGGAGCAAACCTATGGTGAAAACTTGTCGCCTAACTCTTTTCTCATGTCAACTATGGGGAATCGAATCTTCATCTATAGGGAGCAAACCTATGATGCCGATTATGCGACTTATTCTTTCAATTCTTCTTTATAAACTGATGCTAAAAATTTTATTTTTCAGGCTGGTTCCTTTCATGCTTAGTGATTACCAAGTTACCATTTAATATCGAACTGAAAACTTAATGTGTAAGTGAGATCTGATATGTGCAATCCTGGCTCAATCAATGTTTACAACTTCTAATCATGGATTAACAATTCAAACTTAAGTGTGAAATCTGCCAGACAACTGAATCTAAGAGTCATAAATTACTCACATTCTGTATCTAGTAATTTCAAAATCACAACTATCCTTCAAAATCAATTTGAATTCAAATAGAAATTCCAAAAAAATTTTAAAAATTTTCACAAATTTTGCTCAAGACCAAGAAAATACTGATTAGGTAACCTAATCTCCCACCTCCAACCTAAAATCTACATTGTCCTCAATGTAAAAGAAATAAGCATGCAATGCACATGGGACAACGAGAAAAAAGAGGAGTGATGGAAAGATAGTACCTGGATGGAGAATCAAGAAGCTTGCTCAAAAATATCAACATAAGAGCAGGTCAGCACAAGAGAGATATCAACAAAAATAAAACAAAAAAATAAAATTCTAAAAAGAAAATCCTACCTATACCATTTTCGCAAGTGCTCTCGATTGCATTTAGCGTATGTAACAAGCCTTTAAACCCCTAGGTTACCCCTAGTGGACGAGTTGTAGTCTCGTGAGGGTTTGCAATAATGTTACCCACAAACATTGAACTAAAAAAAATGAAATGAAAATCTAGGTTGCCTCCCAGGAGTGCTAAGTTTAACGTCTTCAGCCAGACAAAAACGGACCATGAATTCATTAATCTTTAAGACCAGTGTCCGCCAAATAACTTACCTCAACACTGTGGTTAACCAATCCCAGACAAGTGATGTGAGTTCCCATGAACTGTGCTATCTGAAATGAGGTAATTGACACTATCATCAAACAATTTAAGGACTTCTGCTCGAACAACTTCTTCCATGTTAGGATCATGCTTCCTTTGCATTTTACGTGACATTTCCGCAGCATGATCCTTACATACAGTGGGGCACACTTCTTGTATTTCTGCTATCTTCCGTTCAATTGCTGCCTTATATATTCAAAGAACATTAAGCAACCTGCTCTTCTTTGCCTTCTCATAGTTAGGAACTGTGCTGTCAGGTAGAGTCTCAAAGGGATGAAGGGGTTTCACTTTCGCTTTCCATTTTTCAGTCTCCAATACAGGAGTAGAGTCGAGCAGTGCATTGACTTCGTGAATGGGACTATCCATGTCAAAATCCATGCCATGTTGTGCTAAGCAGGTCTCAAGTGGATCTTCAAAAGATTTGAGGAAGGAGTCCTGCACTAGACTATCGATCATGTCTGCTTCGAATATGTCTTCCAAATCTGCGGGTTGTTGTCCTGCATTAAAAACATTGAGTTTAATATTCATGTTACCAAATGACAACTTCATAACTCCATTCCTGCAATTTATAATAGCATTAGATGTGGCCAAAAATGGACGACCCAAGATGACTGGGATCTGACTATGAGGATTCTGAACAGGCTGAGTATCTATAACTATGAAATCCACTGGAAAATAAAACTTATCAACCTGGATTAACACATCTTCAATAATACCCCGGGGCACCTTGACAGATCTATTAGCTAGCTATAACGTTATTTTAGTCGGTTTCAACTCACCAAGCCCTAGCTGCTCATAAACCGAATATGGTAACAAATTCACGCTCGCCCCTAAATCAAGTAATGCCTTCCCAATCTTATGATCTCCTATGACACAAGAAATGGTGGGAGCTCCTGGATCCCTAAATTTAGGAGGGGTATTATGTTGAATCATGGAGCTAAGTTGCTCTGCAAGGAAGACTTTCTTATGAACATTCTGCTTACGCTTTTGAGTGCATAAGTCTTTAAGAAACTTAGCGTACGCAGGGACTTGTTTGATAACGTCAAGCAACGGGATGTTGACTTGCACCTTTTTAAACACGTCCAGGATTTCATCAAAGTTGTTTCTTTTCTTCATTGGTGCCAGACGTTGAGGAAAGGGTGCTTTAGGTACATAGGGTGGCACGTCAGTGACTCTTGGAGAGTTAGAGAGTTTTTGGACTTTGGATGCATTGGTGTGTCTCTCTGCTTCACCTTGATCTTCTATTTTAGAATTTGATTCATCCCTAGGTATCTCTATTTTGTTGTCAATCTGTTTGCCTGACCTAAGGGTAATGATCGATTTGGCTTGCTCATGGTATTGCCCTTGATTGGAATTAGAGTCAATCTCATACTGTCCCTTTGGATTAGCCACAGGTTGGCCAGGGAGCTTACCCTTCTCTCTCTCATTCAATGCGGTAGCTAGTTGACCCAATTGTACTTCCAGCTTAGCAATGGATTGCGTATTTGCATGTAAGCTTTGCTGGTTGGCTAGTGAGGTTTGTTGGGTGTCTTTTTGGAATTGGAGAGAGCTCTGCATAAAAAGACTGAGAGTGTCTTCAAGAGATGGTTTCCGTGATTATGAAGGAACTTGTTGATACTGCGGAAACTGCTGAGGTTGTTGATTGCCAGCTTGATGGTAACGTTGCAAAGGAGGATTTCCAGATGGTCCTCCTTGTTGCGGTCCTTTCACCCACGAGAAATTTGGATGTCTAGCCCACCCTGGGTTGTATGTGTTCGAGTAAGGATCATTCCCAGGTTTCTGAAAGGTGTTCAAAGCATGAACTTGTTCAGAGAGGAATTCTGGAAATGCTGCACCAGATGGGCAAGATTGCGTAGGATGGGCAGGACTAGAACATATGGCATAAGCCTCGGCTTGAGTTGTTTGTGGAGGTCCATTATGCAACATCAGAGCATCAACCTTCTTTGTCAGGCTATCAATCTTGGCATAGATATCAGGCATGACTCCTATCTCATATATACGACCTTTCTTTTGAGGACTTCTTTCACCTCTATCTGAATAGTCCCATTGCTGGGAGTTTTCACACAAGGTTTCAAAGAATTTCCACGCTTCGGTATCGCTTTTGGTCATGAAGGACCCTCCACTAGTGGCGTCAACCATGCGACGATTTTGGGGTGTCAAACCGTCATAAAAGTATTGCACTTGTTGCCACTTCTCAAAACCGTGGTGTGGACATTTAAGAAGTAAGTCCTTCCATCTTTCCCAACATTCATGAAAGTGCTCGCCATCTTTTTGTGTGAAGTTAGTGATTTCTCTACGGAGGGCATTAGTTTTGTGAACAGGGAAGAACTTGTTTAAGAACTTCCTAGACAGTTGGTCCCATGTAGTGATAGACCCAACTTCTAGAGAATTCAACCATGCTTTTACCTTATCCTTCAAAGAAATAGGAAAAAGGCGCAAACGGATTGATTCATCTGAGAAGTTTTGGAACCGAAAGGTAAAGCAAATGTCTAGGAATTCTTTCACATGATGATATGGGTCCTCCTTGTCTAAACCGTAGAAAGAGGGCAACAATTGTATGACCCCAGGTTTAAGTTCAAAGTGTGCTGCCGTTGTGGTAGGCAACACTATGCATGAAGGCGCATTGAATTGGACAGGGGCTGAATAATCTCTAAGAGCTTTAGTTCCATTCTCTTCTGCCATTTCAAACAGGATGTTTCTAGATCTTTTACGAAAAGTTCTTTCTATTTCAGGATCAAAAGGTATTAGTTCTATATTTAGAGATCTACGTCCTAGCATAAACTATGTTATTACAATGTAAGAAAGAAAACTAAACTAAGAAGCAACCTATGAGAAATAAAACTAGATTCTAAAACAAGTTAAAACTATGTAAGTAAGAATGGGAAGAAAGAACCCGGAAAAGGAGATGATTGATGTCAGAAGATTTCAGAAGCTCCTCCTTCACTTAGTAACTTTCTTCCTCAATTCCTGTAAATAAAACAAAAACAAATCAAGTTTCCTAAAATAATGATAGAAAAATCCTAAGTAATGGTTAATTTCTAAAAAAGAAAGTTTCTAAAACTCGAAAATAGAAAGTTTCTAAATCCAAAGTTAGAAAATAGAAAATTCCTAAAAAAATAAAAAGAAATTCTAGAATTAGAAAATTTCTAAAAAAAATAAAATCTTAATTCTAAAAATAAAAATTAGAAAAAAGTAAAGAATTTAGAAAGGGATTACCAAATTAGAAGTTTATTTCAGGACCCTACAAAACAAGAAATAGGTTAATTTCTAAAATAAAGAAAAGAACTCTAAGTTAGTAAAATCCTAAGCTATGAATTATGATAAGAGAGAATCCTAAATTCAATTTGGAACGAAACAGTCCCCGGCAACGGCGCCAAAAACTTGTTCACTCCCCAAGTATAGGGTTGTGATGTAGTAATAAACTCGGTAAGATCGAGATCGAATCCCACGAGGACTGGTCGTCACAATTCAAATTCACAATTCTTTTTAACTAATTCAACAAATAATGGAGTAATTTACTAACATAAATCTATGAAAAACAATTGAGAACAGGGAAGAAAATTCAATCAGAGAGAGCACTAGGACTTTCGAATCCACCCTTAATTATCCTAACCCTTGTTTTGTCTGTTGATTCACCTTAATTTAGATTGATACCACTTATATAGAGAAAGCACAATCTGTGTCCTTGATCGGGCATACAGAATGTCTAATTCCTTTAACCAATGCCATGAATAACATATCCCATGTCCTTGGTTGGGCACATGAGATGTACAGTTCATTAAAGCACCTTGTTTCTTCCTCTATAGCAACCTGTTCATGATCAGACACAAGCACCTAAAATAAGCATCCAGACAACATCCATATATAGACTCTGGTCGAGTTCATAGATGGAGAAGTATAGAATTTAAACCAATTAAGCCCACTTAGAGAAAGAAACACACCAATCAAATCAAAGTAAAATCATAATAACAAGAGTATTCAAATTAGGGGCTTCATCTCAGCCCTAGCTGAGAGATTAGTGACCCATAAAATCCATCAGAAAAATTAAACAAAATTCATAAAAACAAAACACCAAACCAATCGATCTCTCTCTCTCTCTTATTTCTTTCTCTTCTCTTTCTTCTCTCCCTTACTCTAGATCTGGAATTCCCAATTCCTGGATGACTTTCCCACGTCCATCACTCCTCTTTTATAGCTGCTGGAAGGCTGGAGTCAGTGGCAGAGTTTGTAGCAGGACATGGAGTGCAAATTTTTGCAGCCATGATCGGTGGGCCCCACAGAAGTATTTTCTGGAAAATCCACCCCATCCATTGGATTCAGAATGAAATTTCAGTCAAGAATGGGTGGTTTTGAATGTCCATTAACGCGGCTCAGAGAAGAAAACACAGAAAGATCAGATTTGAACGTTGCAGGGCAGCCCGTTTGTGGCCTCTGTATCACACACATGTGCACGCATGGTTGCAAAGTAGCAACATGTTTTTGTAGTATTCGCAGCCCTCTACAAGATGGTCGGTTCAGATTGGCCGTACGGTTGACGAGTGGGGTCCATAAACTCCCGCAAAATCTGGATTTCGCAGATGCGAACAGAGCAGCGGATTGCTTCCGTTGTGACAATGGTGGGGCCCATTCCTTCGATTAAATGGAAAATCCACTCCGTCCATTAGATGGAGGAGGAAATTTTGATCAGGAATGCATATTTTTACTTTCCGTTGATGTGGTCCACCTGACTTTCTGCGCCACCGTCCGTCCGACGTTTGAACGGCTAGGTTTCAATCTTGATGATCATTCATGATTCTGACACCTAGGCATAGAAAAGGGCCTTCATTTAGACCTGATAGACGGCCCGGATCACGCCTTTGGGCGATGTGTGGGGCCCACAATTGAAACCCATCTGGCCAGCGTCCGTTCGCTGGACGCTGGCTGCGTGAGAGGGAGAGAGGATGCAGGTCAACGGCTCGCTTTGACCGGGCGGCGGTTCCGTGCACGGCGGCCGCGCATGTGTATGGTGTAAATGCTTCACGTGCGGGGCCCACTGTAATGTTTGGGCGAAATCTGCACCGTCCATCTTTTTCTTCATATTATTTCAGCCGCCCAAAACCAAGTTTGAAGCAGTTCCAAATATCAGGTGGGTCCCAAATTGGAGATTAATGGGTTGATCTGTCCGTTGGACCACTTCCCGAGATCTTCAATGGATGAAATTTAATATGTACGGTTAATTTACGGCCCCCATCACATGTATGAAGTTTCGAGTTGATCGGATGGCGGGAACCATGTGATCTTGCATTCTGGACCTTTTTCGGGCCCCTTTGGCTTGCTTTCCTCAGATCCCAGGCGTGTAAAATCTTCATTATTGGTTTTCTGGAGTCCATCCCAAGCTCTGGTAATTTCGGAGCGTCAAATTCACGCTTTTAATATCATTTTTCAATTCACGCTCTTTATTTCATCCTGCGACAAAACACAATTAAATTATGACATTAGGCGTTATGATTTACATAAAATCGTGCAATAACTGGGGTCTGATATGCAATATTTGACCCTCATCAGGAAAATAGTCCCAGGTTTGGCCAGGCGTGCCAAACAGACACAGGATCCTGATCCCGAGATATAGTAATCCCATGGATCTTAAGACAATCCACTGACATCACCATCATTACCTTTAAATCCCATCTAATCCACCCTAATCCCTTCGAAATTGCCTGAGACGTGTTTGGTTTGAGGGATTCAAGGGGATTGGAAGGTTTAATCCCTGGGATTGGCCGGGCGTGCCCAACAGACCAGATATAGCAATCCCGGGATATAGTCATCCCATAAATCTTACACCAATCCACTAACTCAGTTATCATTACCTTGAAATCCGTACAATCCACTCTAATACCATCCAATCTCATCCAATCTGCCCGGCCAAACAGGCCCTTAAATCCCATCCAATCCACCCTAATTCGTTCAAATTTGCCTGGGAGGTGTTTGGTTCGAGGGATTGGAAGGGATGGGAAGGTTTAATCCCGGGACCAGATGCAATTCCATCCCACCTAATCCCTTCTAATCCCACTACCCAAACACGCCCTAAGTAATTTCGAAGTGCCTGTGTATCAATCCCCAAATCCCTAAATCGGTATTGAGAGAGAGAGAGATATTGAGAGAGAGAGAGAGAGATACCTCACTACCGTGAATGACCTTCAACCGAGCTTCAGAGAGAGAGAGAGAGAGGGCGTGCGTGGGTAGGGCGTTCGGCAATGTACCGCAAGAGAGATCAGAGAGAGAGGAAGAGAGAGATAGAGAGAGAGAGAGAGGAGGGAGAGGGTGTGAGACAGAGACAGAGACACAGAGAGAGAGAGAGAGATAGAGTCTCACGGTCGCCGGGGCACCCTTACATTAGGTTGAGTAGCGTGTTGGCTACTGAAGTGACGTCACCAAGTTCTGTGGGGCCCACTATGATGTATGTGTTGTATCCACACCGTCCATCCATTTTGAGATATTATTTTAGGGCATGAGCCAAAGAATGAGGTAGATAAAAAGATGTAATGGACCTCACCACAAAAAAAAAAAAAAAAAACAGTGGGGAGAGTGATTCCCACCGTTGAAACTATCCTAAGGCCCACCATAATTTTTATTTGAAATCCAACCTATTCAAAAGTTAAAAAAGACATGAAATAAGTAAAACACAAATATCAGCTTGATCTAAAACTTTCGTGGCCTTTAGAAGTTTTTAATGGTGGGTGTCACTATCCCCACTGTTTTCTGTGCTGGGGTCCACTGGAGCTTTGGATTTATTTTTGGATATTTCTCTAAAATGATCTCTCCAAATGGATGGAAGGTGTGGATATAAAACATACATCATGGTGGGGCCCAAAAATGAGAGGTATATATATATCAGGTGGACCACACCACATGAAAACAATAGTGATTGGATATCCATCATTAAAATCCTCGTAAGGCCCACTGTACTATTTATTTGGCATCCAATCTATTTATTAGGTCATATAGGCCTAGATGAAGGGAAAAAACAAAAATCATCTCGATCCAAAACTTTTATGGCCCCCAGAATGTTTTAAATGGTTGACGCGCATTCAACACTATTTCTTGTAATGTGGTCCATTTCAAATTCAGACGTTTCCTCTTATTTTTCGTCTCATGCCATAAGATGATCTTTAAAAATAGATGGATGACATGGATTAAACACATACATCATGGTGGGGCCCACACAGCGCCAACCACCAGCCATTGGATGGTGTAGGGAGAGTAGCCAATCCGTTCCCCTTATTTGTGGTGTGGTCCATTTAATCTTTGGATATGATTCATTATTTGTGGTGTGGTCCATTTAATCATTGACATTCACATCATACCCACATTTCCCCCCATTTACATAATCTTGTTATTAAAAAAATAATAATCAACAATCAAATATATGTATTTTTCCTGAAAAACCATCAAAATCCCACACTCCAATAAGAGGTAATTTGGAACCTTGAATTTTTTAGGTTTAGGTTATAGGTTTAGGTTTAGGTTATAGGATGGTTACACTTGCCTAACAAATGAGATTCATCTCAATAGAATCATAAACAATCCATGACAGGCCCTAACAAATAGATGGATCAAATTGATCGAACCTGCTTTTGTGTAAATTTATCTTAACGTCCATATTAAAAACAATTTGAATAAATGGTTCATATCTGTCAGATCACTGTGATGTGTGCATGGTAGACCATGACTTGTGTATTAAACCTAATGAATATTCGAGATCAATGGGTTGATTGTCTAAGTGTGCCAAAGCAACTAGGAGCACTATAACTTATAGAGTTATGAGAGCATTGTAGAAACTCTCTACTATCTTTACCATTCAAAAAAATGAAACATATACTCCACTACTAAAATACAATCAAAGATGATAAAAGAAGCTCATAGAAAGCATCCAAAATATTAAGACAATCTGTTATTACATTACTAATCATCATAGTCAGAGAATTACCTAACAACAGTAGCAGAAGCAGCGGTTGTGGTCCCCAAGAAAGAGCCTACACCTACAACCTGGTATAGTTATTACATTAAAAATGACTTACAAACCTTTTTAACTTACAAATCCGTTGTAATTTATCAGACAGAATGACAATTGTTCCCCGGCCAATGTTCAATAAAAAAATTAAATTAAATTTAAAAAAAAAAAAAAAAGACAGTTGGGCTCATTTGGATGGGTGGATTAGAAGGGATTGGATGGTATTGGAAGGGATTGGAAGCTAAATCCTGGGATTGGCCGGGTGTGCCAAACAGACGGGGTGATCTGATCCTGGGATATAGCAATCCCATGGATATTAAGGCAAATCTACTGACAACACCATCATTACCTTTAGGGCCTGTTTGGCCGGACAAATTGGAAGGGATTGGAAGGGATTGGAAGATAGATCCCGGGATTGGCCAAACATGCCAAACAGACACGGGATCCTGATCCCGAGATATAGCAATCCCATGGATCTTAAGACAATCCACTAACATCACCATCATTACCTTTAAATCCCATCAAATCCACCCTAATCCCTTCAAAATTGCCTGGGACGTGTTTGGTTTGAGGGATTCAAAGGGATTGGAAGGTTTAATCCCCGGAATTGGCTGGGCGTGCCCAACAGACCTGATATAGCAATCCCGGGATATAGCAATCCCGGGATATAGCCATCCCATAGATCTTACACCAATCCACTGACTCAGCTATCATTGCCTTGAAATCCGTGCAATCCACTCTAATACCATCCAATCCCATCCAATCTGCCTGGCCAAACAGGCCTTTAAATCCCATCCAATCCACCCTAATCCGTTCAAATTTGCCTGGGATGTGTTTGGTTCGAGGGATTGGAAGGGATGGGAAGGTTTAATCCCGGGACCAGATGCAATTCCATCCCACCTAATCCCTTATAATCCCACTACCCAAACATGCCCTAAGTAATTTTGAAGTGCCTGTGTATCAATCCCCAAATCCCTAAATCGGTATTGAGAGAGAGAGAGAGAGATACCTCACTGTCGTGAATGACCTTCAACCGAGCTTCAGAGAGAGAGAGAGAGAGAGAGAGAGAGAGAGAGAGAGAGAGACAGAGAGGGGGCGTGCATGGGTAGGGCATTCGGCAACGTACCGCAAGAGAGATCAGAGAGAGAGGAAGAGAGAGATAGAAAGTGAGAAGAGGGAGAGGGTGCGAGACAGAGATAGAGACAGAGAGAGAGAGAGAGAGAGAATCTCACGGGCGCCGAGGCGCCCTTACATTAGGTTGAGTAGTGTGTTGGCTATTGAAGTGACGTCACCAAGTTCTGTGGGGCCCACTATGTGTATGTGTTGTATCCACACCGTCCATCCATTTTGAGATATTATTTTAGGGCATGAGCCAAAGAATAAGGTAGATAAAAAGATGTAGTGGACCTCACCACAAAAAAAAAACAATGGGGAGAGTGATTCCCACCGTTGAAACTATCCTAAGGCCCACCATAATTTTTATTTGAAATCCAACCTGTTCAAAAGTTTAAAAAGACATGAAATAAGGTAAAACACAAATATCAGCTTGATCTAAAACTTACGTGGCCTTTAGAAGTTTTTAATGGTGGTGTCACTATCCCCACTGTTTTCTCTGCTGGGGTCCACTGGAGCTTTGGATTTATTTTTAAATATTGCCCTAAAATGATCTCTCCAAATGGATGAAAGGTGTGGATATAAAACATACATCATGGGGGGGGGGGGGGGGGGGGGGGGGGGGGGGCAAAAATGAGAGGTATATAAATATCAGGTGGACCACACCACATGAAAACAATAGTGATTGGATATCCATCATTAAAATCCTCGTGAGACCCACTGTACTCTTTATTTGGCATCCAATCTGTTTATTAGGTCATACAAGCCTAGATGAAGGGAAAAAACAAAAATCATCTCAATCCAAAACTTTTATGGCCCCCAAAATGTTTTAAATGGTTTACGCTTATTCAACACTATTTCTTGTAATGTGGTCCATTTCAAATTCAGACGTTTCCTCTTATTTTTCGTCTCATGCCATAAGATGATCTTTAAAAATAGATGGACGGCATGGATTAAACACATACATCATGGTGGGGCCCACACAACACCAACCACCAGCCATTGAATGGTGTAGGGGGAGTAGCCAATCCGTTCCCCTTATTTGTGGTGTGGCCCATTTAATCTTTGGATATGATTCATTTTTTGGATAATTCTATAAAATGATCTCGAAAACTGGATGAACAGTGTGGGTTAATCCCAAATTTTCAGTAAATCCAAAACTCAAGTGGACCATGCCACACAAAATAGTGTGGAATAATGATTTCCACTATTGATACCTTCCTTGGGCCCACAGTAATGTTTATTTGTCATCAAACATGTTCATAATATCAAAAAGATATGAATAAAGGGAAAACACAAACATCAGCTTGATCCAAAACTTCTATGAATGTTATTTTTAATGGTGGATGTTCAATCCCCACTTTGTAGTCCACTTAAGCCTTGGACCCACCCCATTTTTTAGTTAATATCTTAAAATGATCCGAGAAAAGCGTTGAATGGTATAAAGCATGTCAATCCATGACTTGAGTGAGCCAAGAGCTTAAAAATAAAGTCAAACCATGACTTGGGAGGGCCACACCACATAATATAGTGGAGAGGGGTTTCCTTAAAACTTTCATAATCATATATTGGGCCTGCTTAAATGTGATTTACATATCTAACCCACTCATTATGTGTGTCCCACTTGGATGAGGGGTGAGACCCAGTTTCAGTCGCATTCAAAACTCATGTGGGCACCACCAAGTGCTTTTATATTTTTTTAAATGTCTTCACATAGTTTTAGATGGTATGGCCCACCTGAGTTTCGTATACGAATGATTTTTGAGATATCTCATAAGCTAAAGGGGACACATCAAATGCACAATGTTGATGTTCGACACACATCATGATGGCCCCACAAAACTTACTAACATCAATTCTTAGGTTCTCAGGGTGTCAATAAGTTGGGTCACAATTTTGACCAAAATATTTGGCCTATTTTACATGTCTGGTCCATTCAGTCTATTTTACTAATCAATACTCTCAACTTGACTAGTTACTCGCCTCAATCAGGCTACATATGAGAAAGATATTGGGCATACAAGATTGATCAACAATTTCAGTGAAATTTGATTTAAACATCTGAAGTTATTTACTCTTCAATCTGAACTGATTGGATTGTCCAAAAATGATTAAAGGTTCAATTAGTGGATGTGCCTAATAATTTAGTAAATTTATTTTTCACAAATAAATTTCAATTTCCATTTAAAAATAACATTTTTTTTCAAAATGTATATTTTAAAAACATTATATGGTAGAATTGTGTGCATGTCATCAATGGGGAATCCAACGATGGGTATGAATGTGAATGTCTTGTGTTTTCTGTTGAAACGTGTATTGAACTGGGGTGTAGATACTTTAGGAGTAGGTCAGGCCTCTGTCATAGTTTCAGATTCTCAACTTGTTATGTGGGATTAGCTTGTATTGTCCAAGTTAAGCAAATCAATGAGTTCAGTATATTAGTTTTATGAGTAGTTGTACATCAATGAGTTTAGTATATTAATTTTATGAGTAGCCTTATAAATTTAATTTATGTTAACATTTTTTAATTATTTTCCATTTACTTACTTGGTTAGAATCTTTATATGCTTTTAGATATTATTAGGAAAACATTAGAAACAGACTTTAAGACCAAGAGAGCATTTGTTAGATAAAGGAGCAACATTGTTTTAATCTAAATTAGCAATTATATTTTTTTGGCAAAGATATGTGATAGCATTTATTTTATATAGATCTCTTTTTATGAATTCATGGATTGTTGAATTAATGAGTTTATTTTCCACATGGAGACCCCTTGATGCAAATTCATAATTAATTAGTTTAAGACCAGAGTTTTACCGACGAATATTTTTGTCACCAAAAGTGGTTTTCTGCTTTTTACTGATGAAAATTTTCGTCGGTAAAACTTCGCGCCAAAATTTTTTGGCTTAAAAATATAACACTTCTACCGAGGATAATTTTCGTCGGCAAGTGGTTTTTTGCGGCAAAATGTTTTTACCAACGAATATTTTTGTCGGTACAAATCTTACCGCGAATGTTTTCAAAACAGTGTGAAAATTTTCTAAGTGAAAAACATATAACTTTTACCGACGAACATTTTCGTCGGTAAAAGTGGTTTTTTAGTGGGAAAAATGTTTTTACCGATGAAACTATTCGTCGGTAAAAATCTTACCGTGAATGTTTTCAAAACAGCGCGAAAATTTTCTAAGTGAAAAACATATAACTTTTACCAACAAAAATTTGCATCGGTAAAAACATTATTACCAACAGTTTTAGCTCGTCGGTAAAACTCAGGGCAAAAATTTTTTAAGTAAAAAAGATAGCACTTTTACCAACGAAACACTTCGTCGGTAAAACCATTATTCCCGACGGTTTGAGTTCGTCAGTAAAACTCAGGGCGAAAATTTTCAAAGTGAAAAATATAACACTTTTACCGATGAAAAGTTTCGTCGGTAAAACTATTATTCCCGACGGTTTTGGTTCGTCGGTAAAACTCAGGGCAAAAATTTTCAAAGATACATATACAACACTTTTACCGACGAAAAGTGTCATCAATAAAAGTGATATTGCTTTTTACTGACGACAATATTCGTCAGTAAAACTCTCAGTGGAAAATTTTCTATCTTAAAAATACAACACTTCTACCGACAAAATTGTTCGTCGGTAAAAATTAGGGTTGTGCATCGAGCTGAGTCGAGTCTAGGTGGGTCAAGCTTGGCTTGGCTTGTCTGTGCCAAAGATACATATACAACACTTTTACCGACGAAAAGTGTCATCAGTAAAAGTGATACTGCTTTTTACTGACGACAATATTCGTCAGTAAAACTCTCAGTGGAAAATTTTCTATCTTAAAAATACAACACTTTTACCGACAAAATTGTTCGTCGGTAAAAATTAGGGTTGTGCATCGAGCTGAGTCGAGTCTAGGTGGGTCAAGCTTGGCTTGGCTTGTCTGTGCTCTTCTCGAGCTCGAGCTCGGCCTCGAGCTTACTATTGAAGCTTAGCTTATTTGCCAAAACTTTCGAATCGAGCTCGAGGCGAGCTAATGGATCGAGTCGAAGCGAGCTTACCTCAAGTCGAGTCGAGCTTGCTCCTAACCTGACCCAACCCGCAACCCGCACTTGACTTAACCCAGCAACCTGACCCAACCAACCTAACCCCAAAATCAAATGTTTAATTAATAATACACACACACACACACACACACACACACACACACACACACACACACACACACATATATATATATATATATATATATATATATAATATTAGATAAAAAACCATCTATATATAATATTAGATAAAACCATAGATGGTACTTTGTTATTGATATTGAGGGGGGGGGGGGGGGGGGAGGGAGCTCAGGTGAGTGTAGGTCGTATGGCTGAGTCAAGCCAGGTAGACGTTGAGTCAAGCTCAGGCGAGTGACCGAGTG